>JAZKJV010000673.1:0-423936 GCA_037367405.1 Ottelia alismoides | reverse complement strand
TATTTCCAAAAATGGGAAACGGAATCAAATTCAAAATCTAAGATGAATTTGATATCAATTGCTGCAAAATTGGAAATTTTGCGGTGGAAAAAAATAATTTCGACGGTGGAAAAATATTTGATGGAAAAGAAGTTGGAGGGAGGAAGAAGAGAGCCCGCGTCGGTTGCACGAGATTTGGGAGGGAATAAGCATAGAGATCGAGGGGAGGAGAAGAGAGAGATAAATCTCAAAATATCATTAATTCTGAATTATCTTAAACAAAGAACCACTATTCCTTTATTATAAGAGGGATGAGATTACAAAAATGGAAACATAATCAAATTCAATTCTAACTCATTGATGCGACGCGAGACAAATAAATAGGACTCTAACCGATAAACCACCTAATATAACCGAATAACTAAATTAATAGAGATCATATGCGATCTCTTTATTTTCAACATAAAACAACAACAGGCTAAATAAAAATTACTCGGCCCAAATTTAATTAACGGATGAAAAATAGTCCTATTTATTTGTCTCGCATTGCATCAATGAGTTAGATTTGAATTTGATTATGTTTCTATTTTTGTAATCTCGCCCCTCTTATATAAAGGGGATAATGGTCATTTGTTTAAGATAATTCAGAGTTAATGACATTTTGAGATTTATCTCTATTCTCTCTTTTCCCTCCCTGCGATCTCCGTGCTTATTTTTTCTCGAATCCCGCGCAATCGACGCTCTCTCTCTTCTTCCTCCCGCCAACTTCTTCTCCATCAAATATTTTTCCACTCCCAAAATTATTTTTTTTCCATCGTAAAATTTCCGATTTGTATCACTTATTCTAATTGACTCTAATCGACTAACTACATAACCGACTAATAAATAAATTAAGATTACATGCGTTCTCTTTATTTTAACATAAAATGACAACCAACTAAATAAAATTATTCGACCCAAATTTAATTGATGGACGAAATCTAAAGCCTTATTTATTTGTCTTGCACTGCATCAAGTTCCATCTCACTGACTCCCAGGAACCAACCTTTGTCTCATGTAAGCATGTCCCATCCTCCTTCCTCACTGCAAGCATGGACCCAATTGCCCTTCTCTTCTCCGATTGGCCCAAGTCACGAACATTTCATGTCATGCACTTCATTGAGACAGCATGGGGGAGCCCTTCACCACTTGAACCCCTGCTCTTTGCTCAACCGCAAGCTCAAACATCCTTTCTGTCTGACCCCTTTCTGCCAAAACATATAAATCGAAGACCGACCCCTTCTTAAGGAATTTCTCAGCAACCTGTACCGACTCTCCATCCCCCAACACCCCCACCCCCCAATCTTGTTACAGAGCAAGCTCATACTCCAACCTCCCCCAACACCCTTTGAACCACCAAAATCCTCCACCTCACGGTTACACTCAATTTGCCTTGTCTCCTAATCATGTACATCCTCCGGATGTTGCTTCCTCAAAAAAATCACCAATGCATGGTGTGGATCACTGAGAAGCCCTTGAGAACGAAACAAATCTTGAGGGTGCTTCTCGAAACCCTAACGATCCAACCCCCTCCCCTTCGTACGTCGAGGAGCCACTACAACTCTCCTTGACTAGATATCCCAATCCCGATTTAAATCCCTCTTCCCTAGTTGCAACTTCCCATTTTCTGCCTCCACATGCGCTGCCACTAAAGCCCTTCGTCGTTGACTTTGGGTGACACATTTCGTCTCCACCGCCGACCTGGAGCAAAGCCCCATGTGCCTATGCTGATGTAGCCCCTCCCATAACAAGGATCGTGGTCGGTGATATCCCAAGATATGGCCTTGGAACATGGCCACCGTCCAACAGAAGAATCCTCTTCGAAGTAGTAGAGGCGGCCTTTAAATTTTGGTTTGTGGTAGATCCGAGTCCGAAAGGAGAGCAACCGATGTCGCTTCAATGCGAGGTCGAGTTAATGGGTTAGGCGAAGTACATGTAGTCGTAAACAGATAACATGAGGGCCTTGAAATCGTGTTAAGCGAATAGCCCGAGTTCGTAAGTGGATCTCTCGAGTCTACCAAAGAGAAGTCCACCAACGTGGCTGACCCCGAATTCATAATCGGCTAAGGCGTATAACCCAAATCAGAACCCGAAGTTGCATTAGAAGATCCAAAGAGCATCGTATCCATAAATGTTTTGGCGATGCTAGGGTCTTCAGGGTAATTAACGAGTGATACCCCTTCCCCTTCCATCGATTTCGTAACCGCCATAATCTCCTCCGCAGAATTCGCTTCTCGAGATCCTCCGTCGACAGACATAGCCCTCGCCACCGCTGTGCCGCAATATTATCTGAATCCTCCGCCGGTCGGAAGCTCATCCAAAATCACGAGCCAGTGGGGCACCAACCTTCACCCGATCTTCAACTCCATGCGTAACGATGAAGGGGTTTCCTCATAGCAACACCTCCACCTCGAAGCTCTCTCCAGGTCGAAGATCCATGCAACGAAGCTTCTCCACCTCCCTAACATGCACCAAGGCTGCGTGAATGACTTCCAACTTGCAGCATCATAGAATACCTGATACTCTCAACCTCCAGAAGGGGTCACCACTACTCGAACCACCAATTAAGAAGTGTGGCCTCCGCCAGCGAATGCTCCCTCGACTCTAGCGGGAGATAGTCCTCCAGCATACCATCAAGGATCTCTCTCACCCCTTTGCTCGACAAACCCCATACATAGATAAAGCCCTTCGACAACTAGATAATGTCAATGTCGATACCACCCTCCTTCGCCATCCTTAGGTCCTCCACTTTCCCTTCCCCCATGACAACCCTATCCGACGGCTGCTCCACCCCCTCCTCCTTCGATAGCTGCTGCAACAAAGAAGCCACTCCCGTGTCAACAAGAAGCTCGCCCGATACCGTTTTCTTAGCCCACACCTTTCTCCAAACACTCTCGCTTTTGATGACCTGGGCGGCAGCAACGGAAGCATATCTGCTCGTAGCCATGCTAAGCTTGGAGATGATATGAAGCTCCGCAACGGTAGCACCAAGATTTCTCCTCACCTCACACCTTGGAGCTACGAGTCTTCCTCTGCGGAACGCTCCACATCATCTCTCCCGCCAGCTTCTCCATCGAGACATCATCGAGGCCATCATCATCAATTCATCGGAAACCCTTGCCGCTCCATCCGATATTGTTGGCCCTCTGTTCGCCAAGCCTGCCCTCCTCCGCTCCTCTCTCCCCCACACCTCCGCTCTCATCCTCCCTGTTCACATCTTTTAATAATGGGCCCATATGAAACACGGGTTTTGCTGCCATTTAACGAGCTTGGGGGCTAGAGTTATTAGGTGCAAGTTTGTAGGGGCTTAGAGGCGGAGCCCACGAAGCCTAGTCAAAGATGCCAGTGTTATTTGAGTTGGGTTAGTAAGTGATTTATCCGGGTATTTTGTATCAGCTATAGGATTTCTATAAGCAGTTGTTGCAATCTAGTGGTATATGAGGCCACATAGAAGAGTCAGACCTTAAAATTCTTAATAAAGAGAACTTCACCAAAGTAGCAGTAGCAACAACTTTATTAAAAAATGTCAAAATTGACAGAACTTGGGAGATATATCACAACGATTGAGCGAAATCTGGGAAATATACTAAGCAATTATCACACTTAGTCCATTCCTTTGATATATCACCAATATTGGGTGATATACTGCAAAGGGAAATCAGATATAATTTCGATGTCAACCACTTGGTAAAATTAAAATTTCACTGGAATTCAACAAAGCTCCAAACCATGATAAAGGCATTACATGCACCGTGGGTCCATTTACACGTGTGAAGCATTGTAAAGGGAAATTGTAGGGCTTGCTAAAAGCTTTGTCTTTGTTTCAATTTTTGATTTGATTTTTGATGAAAACTGGGTGGCATCCCTTGCTTGATGACCATCCTTTGTCTTCTAAAAAAGCTTTATTAACATCCCAACATATGATAAATGATACTGCACTGGTATTTTGAGATCCGAGAACTCCTCATCTAGGTGGATGGAGTAATTATGTTTTTTGCAATGAAGATGTGTTGAGAAAGTTTAACTGATCGACATTTGACGAGGCTCGGAATCTGTATAGATCTCTTACTTGATAAGTTGTGGACCCAAGTTTATCATCATCAATGTAGTCCGACGCCAGGGAGAAGTGCATCGATCTGGGTATAGGGATAATTCTATGCAAGGTTAAAGACTCGACATACCAGGTTCGACCGAGATAACTAGTCTGGTTGTGATTCCAGACTGGCTGGTCCTCCAAGCAAGCATCCAGATAGTGTGTGTGTGTGTGGAGCCGGCTTATCTGAATAATTTGCCGGGGATTCTTTGACCTCTACCTCAATATTTGCAGATGTTGTTACTTGTTATCGCTGTCTATACAGTTTTTTTTTGAAGATTGGTAAGTACTCAATAATCTGCAATTTATACAGATTATAGGGTACTTATCATCTTTTAGATGATAGTAAGAAATGTCAGGTAGAAGCAATGCATAGGGGTTGGACTATTGCTAATGTCACATATGTAGTACTAGTAACTCAGGAATGCTTTAAATATCATTGTAATTCCTGAGGAGACACCACCAAACATTTTTTGCAGCATGTTTGTCTGCAGCAGTCGATTATGACAAGTAAAAATTAGGATCTCCAGTATGTGCTTTATGGTGGTTCGCTTTATGATGGTTTGCACTTTTGTTACAAATCTTGGGACATGCCCAAAACACACATACATAATTGGTTTCTTTTATACATGGTGCGCGGAACAAAGAAATGCAATGTCTTATTGCTATCTCTTCGAGATCATCATCGGGTTTCAGAAGTTGATGCTATCTTTAATCTTGGAAGGATCCAAGTCTGTGCACATTGAGGAGGCTTCAGTAATTCCTGGAGAAATGAGAAGCACACCTAAGTGTCGATAAGTCGAACCTCATGTAAATCCTATCGTGCATACAAATTTATTAAACAAAATCTTCATGAATAACCAATCAAATATTTTAGATTTTGCATTAATTTATAAAAATCAAATGCCCTTAAATAGGCTATCAACTATTCAAAGTCGGCATTATTTTATCTTATAACCCTGCATGCAATCTTTGAGCTTTACTCATAATGTTTGGTGCTGTCACACTTATTTCAAGTTAGCAAACAAATTATCCTGGTATCTTTAATCTTCTAGTGCTGCATCTCTTTACATTTTATAATTAAATGTCAGAGGTCAGCAGCTAACGTGAAGATAAGCAGAAGAGCTGGGGGAAGTATTTCATCTACTGGCTCCAGTTCAGCTTCTTCCAAGCGTTGTTCAGACAAAAGGAGGACTCCTACACCTATGGTAACTTTTTTAAGTTTTGTGAAGACATTGTGAGTTTATGTTTTTTTTGCTTGTAATGTTTTAATATATAAAGTAATACCTTAGTTCTTTTTCGTGCTTGTGAGAAAGTGCATAAATTTGGCAGCTTTATTTGTCATTAAGATCGGAAATTCTAAGCATGCATAGCCATTGTTAGGTACCTCTTGTATATGTTTTTGGGCTGGCGTCGTAGGTTCGCATCTACCAAAACTGTGAGTAGATTGCTTCTGTGAGACTTTAAGGTTTTAAGGATATATCTTAGCCTCATGGTGTTCCTTCCCTTTATTGTCTATTATCCAAGACAGTGTTAGTCAATGATCAGCCATGTATTGTATGCATTCAATGATCAGCCGAGTATTATCTACATCTCGGATAATATAAACATGGAAGATGTGTTAATGATTGTTTTATCATTTTGTAAATAAATTTGAAGTGCAGAGAAAGATAATGTGGATCTCTAGACAACTTTTAAGTTGGATGGTTAGCAAGAAAGTGTGTTGCAATATGTGTTTATAAGGGATGGAGGGAGCATCTTTCCTTGCTGGGCGTGGTATAACATGTTAAAGAATGTCTTAGATTGGTAATTGGATCTCTCTAGGAACCAATTACATTGCTCTCATGTTTAGGTCCATACCAACTATTGATGATACTTTGGTGTGTGGGAATGTTTTTGTATATAAAGCCCTACACCTTTTGTTATCATTTGAAAACTTAATAAAGATACAATCTTTTGAAGCTTTTTTCCGTAGTTTCATCACGCTCTTTAGAAAGTAGGATTCCACATAAAATCATGTTTTATTTTAGGATTTTTACACCCATAACCCTGAGTAACATCGCGATTACATTCATAACCCCGCATAATCGTGAATTACACATAGAACCCTGAATAGTACTTAACTCTTACACCTATAACCCCGTGTTAACTTCATATAATTTTCCGTTAACAATGACAGTATCCGTCACTTTGATTATGGACGAGTTGACAAGTCACATTCAGGATGAGTTACCTTGGTGTATGTTATTTGCTGATGATATTGTGTTGATTGACGAGACTAGAGATGGAGTAAATGAGAAGCTCGAGGTTTGGAGACATGCTTTGGAGACTAAAGGTTTTCGTATAAGTAGGGCTAAGACGGAATATATGGAATGCACCTTTGATGGAAGCAATGGTGAAGGAATCGAGGTGAAGATTGGTGACGATAACATTCAGAAGAGAGATTCTTTTAGATATCTGTGATCTATTTTGCAACATGATGGGGAAATTGATGGAGATGTTACTAATAGAATAAATGCAGGCTGGCTAAAGTGGTGAGGAGCCTCCGCTATTCTCTGTGATAAGAAAATTCCTTTAAAAATTAAAGGAAAGTTTTACAAAGCAGCCGTGAGACCTGCTATGCTTTATGGTTCTGAATGTTGACCTGTGAACCATAGACATGTGCAGAGAATGGCTGTAGCAGAAAGAAAATGCTAAGATGGATGTGTGGACATACACGTAAAGATCGGATTGGAATGATGCAATTAGAAAGAAAGTTGGTGTAGCTCCGATCGAGGATAAGATGCGAGAAAACCGCTTAAGATGGTTTGGTCATTCGCAAAGAAGGTCAACTGATGCACCGGTTAGGAGATGCGAGTGTTGGGATGTTGAGCCGGCTAAGAGAGGGCGAGGACGACCCAAGAAGTGTTGGAAAGAGACTATACGAAGGGATCTTAGTTTTTTGGATATAAGTTCGAGATTGACCCAAGATAGATCTGAATGGAGGCGAAGAATCCATGTAGTCGACCCTACTTAATTGTGAGAAAAGGCTTTGTTGTTGTTGTTGTAATGACAGTATCCGTCAAGTTTTTTTTTTTTACCCTTTATATTACAATTATTTACGAGTAATGACATTCTCTTCTTCCTCGAGACAGACTGCATCCCCCATGACGACCTCCTCCTCACCTTCATCCTTCAGCACCTCGTACTCTCTTCCTCCGACCTCATCTCCTTCTTCCTCCTCCAAGGACTACCTCCTCATCCCCTTCAGTCGAAGCGCTCCCTCCACTGCTCTTGTTTCCCCGTGCAAGCCCTCATCAAGGTCCCCGTCCCCTGCCCGCAAGTCCACGCCTCCCTCCCGCCCCAACCTACAGGCCCCCATTTCCTGCTGCCGCCCCTGCGTAGAGGCCCTTTCCTGGCCCCTCTCTCCCCGCTCTCATTCCCCTCGCGCAGAGCCCACCTGCGCAAAGGCCCCCGTCTGACCCCCCCCCCCGGCGGAAGGCCCCTACGGCTCTTGCCACGAAGTCCTCTCCCCCTGCTCCCGTTCCCCCCTCATGCAGAGCGCCCCTGCGCAAAGCCCCCCCCCCCCCCGGCGGCTCCTGCCGTGAAGTCCTCTCCCCCCCTCCCGTTTCCCCGCGCAGAGCACCCCCTGCCCACGTAGAGGCCCCTGACCCCTCCCATCGCTCCCGTTCCCCTGCTCAGAGGCCCCCGTCCCTGATGCTGTCGAAGGCACCCCCGATGAGCCGCTTCCCCTGCCGTCGCTGCTGTCGATCGAAAGCACCCCCGAAGTCCTCTCTCCCCGCTCCCGTTTCCCCGCGATGAGACCCCCCTGCTCGCGCAGAGGCCCCGTCCCCTCCCCTCGCTCCCATTCCCCCGTGCGGAGGTCCCGGTCCCTGCTGTTGTCGATCGAAAGCACCCCGGACGAGCCACTCCTCCCCCTCCTCCCGTGCGGAACCAACTGCGGCGACGTCTCTGCAAACTCCCCCTCCCCCTCCACCCCCACGCAAGATGCTGTTGTTGAATGAGGTCATGGACGCGATATTTTTCTTTTTTTTCTTCTTTTGATTGATCCCAGCCATTAGATCATGACTTGGTTAGATTAACTCATTCATCTACTTGAGTTAATGAACTAAACTGACGGAGGGTTATTGGTGTAAAACGGAGGATTATTTGAGGTCTTGGGCGTAATTCATGATTATGCGGGGTTATGGATGTAATTGCGAAGTTACTCAGTGTTATGGGTATAAAAATCCCTTTTATTTTTGATTCTGAATTCACATTCCTCTATTTTATTTATGTTCACATTGTATTCAAGCAAGTATTTCGGTTCTTTTCAAAATTTGATATGTATGTTGCATCATTTGCACTTCACTCTTGAAATAGTTGAGCATTTTATTGGATTATTATTCTTTCCATGATCATGCAATCAAAGATTGTGGGCGTTGGTGTCATCACAAAGGTGATGCTCTACCTCATAAGTGCAGTCCTGTGCAATGCATCGCTGCATGTTGTGGGTTCCTTTGGTGTACTCCTGATCAGAAGTCTACGAAGCATGAATAGGAGGGGTTCTTTGAATCCTCACATGGAAGAAATTGCAAAGAATATCAAAGCAAAACAACACCACTTGAGAACTACCACAATGGTGTTGTTCTGAAATGGTGATGGAGATTGATGCATGAAGCGATGATGGGAGCTCCATGCATGTGATGGTGCAACAACACAAGAGAGCTTGTGATGACACATGCTATTTGGCGGCATAATTGATGGGGTAGAAAAGGTTATTGCAACAAACATATTGGGAGAGCAAGATTGGAGCAACTTCTTTGGGAACACCTCTCCTGGACACTTGAGGGCTAAGTGGAAGAAGAGAACAGGGATATCCAGTGAGGTATCACCTGGACACTTGAGGGCTAAGTGGAAGAAGAGAACGGGGAGATCCAGTGAGGCATCACCTGAATGCTTGAGGGCTAAGTGGAAGAAGAGAACAGGGAGATCCAGCAAGGCATCACATATGAAGTTGTCGGAGGTGCGAATTTGCAACATTGGCAGCGTCATCTTCTTCACGTTTTTGTTTTCTCCGAATTCCAATCAACTTGGTTACGAATGATGAAAATGGGTTCTCTTTGTGGAAACCCTAAGAACACAAGAAGTGGTGGGTGGATCACACATTGTGGTACTTTATTTGGACTCGCCGTCCTTTGTTTCATTTAAAAAATGAGTGTCTACATGGCTATAGTTCTACACTCCACATGGATTGAAAGTCCATTCGAGAGAGAGAGGAGTTAAAAAGGGAATCCTTTTCTCATTTCCTGAAGATGAGAAGTTGCACAATATCCTTGTCTACCGGGATTCAAATTCCAATTCTGTTTCATTTTTTTCATTTTTATTAGGCCCAGTGGACAGTGGACCATTGCTATAAACAAACATTTTGAGAAAGAAGAGATAAAAATGAAGACAACGATCCAAAAAATGTGTTCGGATTGGAGGGAGAATAATTTAAAAAATTTTGGTTGAAAAAACAGTTTAAACATGAAGAAGGATGAACGTCACGAGGATGAGTTGCAAAAACAAAAAAACAAAGGAAGAATAAGATTGCACAAAAACAATGGTTGATAAAAAAGGAAGATTTTGATAGAATAGGAGTAGAGAAATGTCTAGTTTGACCCTCCTTTCATTTGTTGGTCTGACTTGATTGATTGTCCTCAAGTTTCCGACAAAGTATGGGGGAAAGGAGGAGTGTTGAGTATTCTTTTCATGCTCTACCTTTGTTCGAGACATGCTCTAGGAGTGACCATTTTTTCCAGAGATTTCTAGAGAGAGACTCATTGTAAGCTCCATTCTTTATTTATCGTGACCTCCAATACTAGATCCTTTTGAAGTTCTCATAAGGGAGAATCCAGTTTGAGGTCACTATATGTGTGACCCAATTTTCTACATTTATGTACAGATATTCCCGTGATATATCATTGTTTGATCTTGAGAGAGTTGGATCCGTCTTCCATCAAGAAGACAGGCTGCGGGCCAACGTACTCCATGAGGGAGACTCATTATAGTACACATGACTCTGTTGATGCATATACAAATCATACACTTCAGTTATCGCTCCAGATATCTAAAAGAATCATCATTTGTAATTCAGCCCTCCAGTTCCTCGTCATCATCATGCCCTGGGATTTTTAGAAGCACCATCATCAATAATAACCAACGAGAGAACTCCAGACATTGGAAGACGAAGGAAAATGCGCTTAGAAAGTTTGAAGATAGTGCTTAGGCCATGTAGGCCTTTTTGAATTTGAAGTTTCTTGTAGAGGCCATATGCCTCATCTGTGTTTCATTGTAATATCTTTCTTTATGCAATGAGAGGGGACACCTTGACCCCAAAAAGTACCGGGCTTGCAAAAAAGACATAATCAACCAAGTATTTTTTGAGTCAAAGTTGTCTGTATTATCATGTGTTGAGTATGAGTGAGTTTTTTATTCTGTTAATCCAAGCTGAGCGTTGCATGCTCTGTTTCATTTTTTTCATTTTTATTAGGCCCAGTGGACAGTGGACCATTGCTATAAACAAACATTTTGAGAAAGAAGAGATAAAAATGAAGACAACGATCCAAAAAATGTGTTCGGATTGGAGGGAGAATAATTTAAAAAATTTTGGTTGAAAAAACAGTTTAAACATGAAGAAGGATGAACGTCACGAGGATGAGTTGCAAAAACAAAAAAACAAAGGAAGAATAAGATTGCACAAAAACAATGGTTGATAAAAAAGGAAGATTTTGATAGAATAGGAGTAGAGAAATGTCTAGTTTGACCCTCCTTTCATTTGTTGGTCTGACTTGATTGATTGTCCTCAAGTTTCCGACAAAGTATGGGGGAAAGGAGGAGTGTTGAGTATTCTTTTCATGCTCTACCTTTGTTCGAGACATGCTCTAGGAGTGACCATTTTTTCCAGAGATTTCTAGAGAGAGACTCATTGTAAGCTCCATTCTTTATTTATCGTGACCTCCAATACTAGATCCTTTTGAAGTTCTCATAAGGGAGAATCCAGTTTGAGGTCACTATATGTGTGACCCAATTTTCTACATTTATGTACAGATATTCCCGTGATATATCATTGTTTGATCTTGAGAGAGTTGGATCCGTCTTCCATCAAGAAGACAGGCTGCGGGCCAACGTACTCCATGAGGGAGACTCATTATAGTACACATGACTCTGTTGATGCATATACAAATCATACACTTCAGTTATCGCTCCAGATATCTAAAAGAATCATCATTTGTAATTCAGCCCTCCAGTTCCTCGTCATCATCATGCCCTGGGATTTTTAGAAGCACCATCATCAATAATAACCAACGAGAGAACTCCAGACATTGGAAGACGAAGGAAAATGCGCTTAGAAAGTTTGAAGATAGTGCTTAGGCCATGTAGGCCTTTTTGAATTTGAAGTTTCTTGTAGAGGCCATATGCCTCATCTGTGTTTCATTGTAATATCTTTCTTTATGCAATGAGAGGGGACACCTTGACCCCAAAAAGTACCGGGCTTGCAAAAAAAACATAATCAACCAAGTATTTTTTGAGTCAAAGTTGTCTGTATTATCATGTGTTGAGTATGAGTGAGTTTTTTATTCTGTTAATCCAAGCTGAGCGTTGCATGCTCTGTTTCATTTTTTTCATTTTTATTAGGCCCAGTGGACAGTGGACCATTGCTATAAACAAACATTTTGAGAAAGAAGAGATAAAAATGAAGACAACGATCCAAAAAATGTGTTCGGATTGGAGGGAGAATAATTTAAAAAATTTTGGTTGAAAAAACAGTTTAAACATGAAGAAGGATGAACGTCACGAGGATGAGTTGCAAAAACAAAAAAACAAAGGAAGAATAAGATTGCACAAAAACAATGGTTGATAAAAAAGGAAGATTTTGATAGAATAGGAGTAGAGAAATGTCTAGTTTGACCCTCCTTTCATTTGTTGGTCTGACTTGATTGATTGTCCTCAAGTTTCCGACAAAGTATGGGGGAAAGGAGGAGTGTTGAGTATTCTTTTCATGCTCTACCTTTGTTCGAGACATGCTCTAGGAGTGACCATTTTTTCCAGAGATTTCTAGAGAGAGACTCATTGTAAGCTCCATTCTTTATTTATCGTGACCTCCAATACTAGATCCTTTTGAAGTTCTCATAAGGGAGAATCCAGTTTGAGGTCACTATATGTGTGACCCAATTTTCTACATTTATGTACAGATATTCCCGTGATATATCATTGTTTGATCTTGAGAGAGTTGGATCCGTCTTCCATCAAGAAGACAGGCTGCGGGACAACGTACTCCATGAGGGAGACTCATTATAGTACACATGACTCTGTTGATGCATATACAAATCATACACTTCAGTTATCGCTCCAGATATCTAAAAGAATCATCATTTGTAATTCAGCCCTCCAGTTCCTCGTCATCATCATGCCCTGGGATTTTTAGAAGCACCATCATCAATAATAACCAACGAGAGAACTCCAGACATTGGAAGACGAAGGAAAATGCGCTTAGAAAGTTTGAAGATAGTGCTTAGGCCATGTAGGCCTTTTTGAATTTGAAGTTTCTTGTAGAGGCCATATGCCTCATCTGTGTTTCATTGTAATATCTTTCTTTATGCAATGAGAGGGGACACCTTGACCCCAAAAAGTACCGGGCTTGCAAAAAAGACATAATCAACCAAGTATTTTTTGAGTCAAAGTTGTCTGTATTATCATGTGTTGAGTATGAGTGAGTTTTTTATTCTGTTAATCCAAGCTGAGCGTTGCATGCTCCTGTTTGAGGAGTAGTGTTAAAGAGTATCTTAAATGGCTACTTGGATTTCTCTAGGATGGCCTCATATTTAGTCGAATGGCCTGAGATCTTTAGGGAAATGCAAAGTATGGCTATGGTATGACCCCAAAGACCTTAAGAAAAATGAGAATATAACAAAGCTAAAACAAAATAAAGATTACTAAATCTTCAATCAACATCCAGCCTTCACCTAATTTCTCACCATCACCACATGAAAACGAAATGTTATTGTACATAGAGGTGGTAGAGTGTATCCTCATACCGCATTTTCCTCTTCTGTACTCAGATTGCTCCTTGAGATCCAGTTCCTTCTAACAAAAGGGTTTTCTTTGGATCTCATTTACAGAGCCTTCTCTTGAAGCACACAATTTTCTCTTTTGTCCATGCCCTGCAATGGATGCATTTTTTCACTTCCTCACCAACTGTTGCAGGAAATTCTTTCTTTTTGCGCACCCCCCAGTCTTCTCCCACCCAGAACTTGAATGTCCTTTGCCTCTTGGATACATGCATCTCCTCAAACTATGAAAAAATGTGCCATCTTCCATACATGAGCCCTCCTCTCCTTCATTTTGCAACATGATGGGGAAATTGATGGAGATGTTACTAATAGAATAAATGCCGGCTGGCTTAAGTGGGGAGGAGCCTCTGCTGTTCTCTGTGATAAGAAAATTCCTTTAAAAATTAAAGGAAAGTTTTACAAAGCAGCCGTGAGACCTGCTATGCTTTATGGATCCGAATGTTGGCCTGTGAACCATAAACATGTGCAAAGAATGAATGTAGCAGAAATGAAAATGTTAAGGTGGATGTGTGGACACACGTAAAGATCGGATTCGGAATGATGTAATCAGAAAGAAAGTTGGTGTAGCTCCGATCGAGGATAAGATGCGAGAAAATCGCTTAGGTCATGTTCGGTTTGGGGGGTAAACCCCCCTTGGGGTGGTTTACCCACCCTAACCCACTTTTTTCTCCCTCCACGTGGGGCCCACTTTTTATCTTTTTAAAAAAATTAAATAAATCAATTCCCCATCATCAATTCAATAAAAAAATAATATACTATACCATCATATCATATAAAAATTATAAACTACCCCACTTCTACTCACTTTTTCAAACTCCAATACAATCACATCACAATAACTACTCACTTTTTCAAACTCCAATACAATCATATCACAATAAACCCACTTCTAACCCACCCCCAGTTTAACCCTCTATCCAAACACCAAAACCCAAAAATGGGTTACCTGCTACCAGGTTAACCCACCTAAACCCACTATCCAAACGCACCCTTAAGATGTTTGGACATTTTGCAAAGAAGATCAGCTGATGCTCCGGTTAGGAGATGCGAGTGTTGGGATGTTGAGCCGGCTAAGAGAGGGCGAGGACGGCCCAAGAAGTGTTGGAAAGAGACCATACGAAGGGATCTTAGTTTTGTGCCCAGGATTGACTCAAGATAGATCTGAATGGAGGCGAAGAATCCATGTAGCCGACCCTACTTAATTGTGGGAAAAGGCTTTGTTGTTGTTGTTTGTATTAAGAAGCCACCCCTACACTACTGAATCTTATTCGAATCTACAAATAACCTTGATTGGTGTAGATTTCTGAGACACCTTGCATTTCTCCAAGGCATCCTCTCTGTTGTTATCCTTAAAACAACAAAGCACGAGTGGATGCATAATCTCTAACTAGGCTTCTCTTTTGTTGTTTCTTCACAAATTCTGTAAGTCATCCATCCTCTGTCTATCTACAGTGTACCAATCCTCTGCCAAGTTCAATTTGTCATGCAAAAGATGATCTTCTTTCTTTTGTCTTTTCGTGTGCATCTACCCGTGAATATGATTTCCCCCCAAAAAAACTGTGGATATGACTTCTGCAGTTTTTGATGCTTTTGCGTCTTTCTCATACTTACAGCTTTTGCTTCAAATGAGATGTTGTGGGGCCAGACTTTCTGCTGCAAAATGTTTCCATTAACAGCAAAAAAAATTGCTGCTGTTTGGTTTGAATGCTGCGCTTATTAGCAGCAAAAACTTAGCTGCTGCTGCTGCTGTTTCAACTCACCCAGTTGCCTGAAACCTCATGCTGCTACTTGTGCTTAGAAAATGGCAGCCCTGGTCGCTGCTTTGGCGCCCAACTATCTTTTGTGGCATTGGAAGCTTGCTACAAATATTTAGCAACTTCAATCTCTTCATGTGACAAGGCAGGTGTAGTGTCTGCAGCATAGTAGCTCCTTCTCTCCTACCGTTCCCTTAAAATGCCTCAACTTGCAAAATCTGACTGACCTGCTGTACCATCCATTGCTGCTGATTACAACTGAAGTCTGCTTTGATCTCTTTCATGTAGCTGATATTGTTTAGATATTAGTTATCTTTCTTATTGTTTTCATATTATCTATTTCTTTTGTCTTCATCTTGTAATTTGCCCAACAAGTTTCTCTCCTATATAAGAAAACCTTAGGGCCCCTGAATAATACAACAAATTCTTTCCTTTCTACATGGTATTAGAACGACAGTCCTAGACCGGAGTTCCCGTATCCCACCTAAGCTCTAACCCTATCCGTCCCCCTCTCTTCACGCGTCGTTGTCGGCCTCAACCCTCCACATCCCCGGTCGCCGCGAGGGCTGTCCCTCCCCTTTCCAGGCGCCCCCGGCCATCGAGCCCAGCAACCCTTGCGGGTCGCAGGCCGTCGCCGTCCCCTCCCAGGCCGCTGCTGGCTCCTAGTCTGTCATCGACTCCTACTAGGCCACTGCCGACCCCTCCAGTACGGATCCTTACGCATCCTCGCCTCTGCGTGCACTTCTATGGTTCGAATTGCAGTTTGAAACGATCTGATTCTTTTGAGTCGAAAAAATGATCTGATTTTGATCAGAAAACGTGATTTCAGACCTTTAAATTGTGTTTTCCGGCCCTAACGCGCAACGAAGATTGACGAGGATGGTTGTATGAGTTTACACGCAAGGTTTAGGAAAGCGGTATGCGTATGCGTTCGGACATGTCACTGAATAGTGATTAAACGGTATGCTGGGGCATATGCGTGGTATATATGGTTCTACGCGGTTTCCTAATTTTTTATTTAATAATAAATAAATATGTACAAATTTGACTATAATCGAACTAAACTCATGTATTATTGTGGTACTATATGATCATAAACAAAGTACTAAATGATCTATTACGTAAAAATCATCATCAACAAAGTACTATATGATCTATTATGTAAAAAATAAATTTATGGTAACAGGAAACATTAGTCTAAGATGTAAACAATATAAAAAGAAGAATATAGTCATTTGTGATGGTAAATCATTAATCTAAGATGTAATCATGTAAATACTGCCCCCTTGGCATATAGTCCATATAATAGTATAATTCATGCTAAATATCATGAAGTTTGCATTAATTTAAGCATTTAATCTAAATTAATATTATTCCTCAGACGTTTCTTAACCATTTAATTCTGAGAATTGTGTATTCTTCCTATCATATTTATATAAGCTCATCGTATCTTAATCTGTTTTTTATTTTAAAACAACATATGGCAGAAATCCAACATCCACCTGCCACTTATATAAAAGAGTTGATAATCAAGTAGAAGACAAGAAATGTATGTTTGAGATCAAAAGAATATTCACTTGAATTGGGTATTCTTCCAATCATATATTTATTTACCCTAAGGTTGTAGAAGTCGGTAATCGGTACTCGGTCGGTTGGGTCACTGACTAAGGATTAATCGACAGTCGAGCGACTAATCGGATTTAGTCGGACTTTAATCGACATTGAATTTTATGATTATTTTCAGTATATAAGTTATTTTTATACATATATTTACATAGTTTGTTTATTTTTATACTACCATAATAAAATAAAAGAAGTAATTGAGTTTAAATAAAACATTAAGCATATTATAATAAGTTTGCTTATAAAAAAACAAAACATTAAAAAATATGATATCTCCAAGCAAAAACTGGTCGATTAGTGTAAGCAGTCGAAATTAGTCGGTACTCGGTCGGCTACCCCACTGACTAGACTAGTCGGACCTATTAGTCGGGCGATTTTTACAACACTGATTTATCCCTATTACCAACCCCTATTTATTCACTCGATGCATCAAAATAACCTGATTACAGAAAAAGTAGTATATGGTTACCTTCGCATGGTCTCGACGGAAGTAGTAGGTGGTGGAACTTCGCACAGAGGAGGTGTACATATGAGACAATGGCGGTGTAGCTTCACGCGGTGTAGCTCGAGGCGCTGAAGCCTCGTACAAAGGAAGAGTTGGAGGCCGGGGACTTTGCACGGAGACAAAGGGCTTCCAAGCGGCGATGGAGACTTCGTTGGGAGGAGGCGGAGGAGATGGGAGCAGCTGAAGAGTGGGGAGGGCGACAGAGCAGGTGTTGCATGTATCAGGGTCGTGAAACCCGTTCGAGCCGAGGATTTGGGTTTCAGGTAACCATAAACCCATTAACAGAACCGGATCTAGAAATCCGTGTCTGGAAACCCGACAAAGGTGATCGGTCCACAACCGGATCTAGAAATCCGGATCCGGAAACCCGACAAATGCAAGAAGCGGGCGCACAATCCGTATATGCGGCTGCACAATCCGCATACGCGGACCGCATACACGCAATAATCACATAATAACAGGCTTCAGGAAATCGGTGTGCTAGAGTCCTTGCACACATATATGCGGCCGCTCGGCCCGATTTCGTTAACATTGTTTACATGTACAACCAATCCTTCGTATGATCATGTAGACTCGTTCATATCTGTCTACTCCCCAGTCGAGATCCGTTTTTCGACCGTTTTACCATCATGTCAGAGAACAAGGGTGATATATTTTCTTCATCCAGTTCCTTCAAGGCAGGGATGCAAAAAACAGTCTAAACGGTCGTTTAAATGCACGCGATGCTCGACCGCATTGTTTAATCAAAAGCGAGTCCATAAACGGGTGGGCCACATAAGCAACCTTAAACGACCATTTAAACTTCCTTAAGCGGTCTTTTAAACGGCCTCAAACGACCTTTTACGAGCATGTATCTACTTTCTTCAAAGAATCACCATTATCCAGGACTCTTTGGATTCATGCTATGAATTGTAATTGTTTATGTTATTTATTTTGACACGTGGCTATGAATTCTAGTTGTTTATGTTATCTATTTTGACATTTGGATGAAACGTTCCTTGAATTCGATAATATTTGATATATACTGTGAATCCATGATTATATATTATTTTGTTTATTTATACTTTTTTTATTAATTATATATATGTAATATTTTTTATTAATTGGAAATGCAAATATGCATAACCCGTTTAATTGTCGTTTAAACTCATGCATACTGTTTAATAAGTAATCAGTGACCCTACCGACTGACTACTCATACCGCTTTTTGTAACCTTGCTTCAAGGGCCCGGCTTCCATCGCAAAGATGAATGGACCAACTATGAGTTGTGCTCCATGCAGTTTCTCACCCTCATGCCTTGCAACAACAAGGAGCACATCCTGACTAGGGTTGATTATCGGGCCGGGCGGGTCGATCTAGGCCTCTGCCTGAACTTGGTCCCGTTTAACTGGATGGGCCAGCTTAAACCCAAACCCGACCTGAAGTTAAATAGACCAGGTTGATGCCGGGCCAGTCCAACAACTTTAGGGTTGGGTTGGGGGTGACGGCCATGATTCGTAAGGGATTAGGGTTAGTTAAAGTAATATAATTATATATTTTTTTTTTTTTTTTTTTTTTTGACACTCTAATATAATATAATTATATATAATAATATACAGGTGCATTTGCAGAAACTCGGAAAGGCGCCATCATAAAACTCAGACCGGGTTCGGGTCGAGCCGATCCAGCAACTTTTTAAGGTTGGGTTGGGGGCGGCGGACCATGTAAGGGATTAGGGTTAGTTAAAGTAATATAATTGTATATAATAATGTACATGTGCAATTGCAGAAACTTGGTAAGGCGCCATCATAAAACTCTCAGAAAATAAGATAATAATCTTATATATAATAATTTTCTGACCTCACATTTTCCAACCTTTAATAAAATAGTTGACATCGGAAAAATCAAACAATTTCGAAAAAAAGGATAAATATTTATTATGTGACAGGTGACATGGAAATTTAATGCGTTCAACCATTTCAACTAATACATGTCCCTTCATTTAATTCGTCTTTATAGATTTAGGATCGAGATTTCCGATCAGGTATTGGGTCGGGTTTTCGGGTTACACTTAGGGTCGAGCTCTACTTAGCCCGAACCCGGCTCGTTTTAAAAACGAGTTATTTTTGGGGGCCCGGGCATGCTCTAAATTTAAACGAGTCTGGGCCAGGCTTAACGGACCGGGTTGGGGGCCTGGTCGGTGTAGCTCAACCCAATGCTCAACCCTAATCCTGATAGATCCATAGCCAACGGATAAGACTGGGGCTTATGCTTCTTTGAAGCAAGATGATGTGCATGCATGTGTTTGGCTCTTGTGGGACCTTCACCATAGAGATAACTAATGATGTTAGAAAATAGGAATGCGGAAGCGTCTCAGAAATCATGACAAATAAATATCAATAAGACAAGATTTTACGTGGAATCCTACTCCCTAAGGAGCAAGATGAAACCACGGGAGAATGCTTCAGAGGACAGATAGTCTATTGATTTTCTCATCTGAATACTAGGGGTGTAGGGGTCTATATATAGCCTCCACTGCGTCTCCACATCTCCAAACTGGTAAATGTGAGACTAAACTCTGGATGGGTAAATGGATCCTGGAGAGATCCATTTACCCATCTCCCACATAAGTGACGCATACAACTTATACTCCAACACTTCCCCTCGAGCCGGAGCATGCAATGCTCAGCTTGGACAAAAAGAAAGAAATCCCAACTCACAATACATGACACTACAGACAATATCAACGCAACGCACAACTGTCGGCTGCTGTCGAGGACGTTGCTTCTCATGCCGTGCAGGTGAGGAGGACGAGCAGGCTGGGGTGTGAGTCAACTAAATCTCCTCGTCGGAGAGCATATGCTCTGTACTGCTCCTGTCAGAATCACTGCAACTGAAGTGAGTCTCCTCGTCGAAGTACTTTGGCCCGCCACAATAATATCGACAACTGCTCCATCTTTGAAAAGGGTAACTGAAAGGTTGTGGAGTACAATCCTCGTCGGAGTCCACGATCGCTGGAGAATGGAGTTTGAAAGTCTCCTCGTCGGAGAACTGTGTCTCTCCCATCTTGCACGGAGAATGGTACTTTACTCTGAAGTCCCTATGATACCACATGAAAACCCTTGCCAACATGGCATAGGGAATGAACCTCTACTCTGGAGTCCCTTTGGCTCACATGAAAACTCTGACTGACAAAACAAGAAAAGATGGGGGATACTGCAAAAGATGGCAAACATCTGTACATCTGAATGAAGACCGCATACATGTGCTAGTCTGAAACTGAGGACTTGGAATCAATCATCGAGTCTGAACATCTGTGGTAGAGTTTGGAATCTGAATGGAGAATTTGACACTTGATCTGGAATCGGCCTGTGACTCCACACAACACTCCCCTTTTCTCCCATACTTATCGGAAAATGACATCGATAAAGTTGGGAGAAGACATGACGAATGGGGGTAAACAAAACCTAATAAGTAGATTACATTTTTTTCTTCTCACATTTTTTGAAACATTTTTAAGCCGTTCCACTTTTTTTTCTCACTTTTCAAATAATTTTTTTGAAAACATTTTTTTGCTTAGCCGTTCCCTTTTTGGCTATTCTTGCAAAAAAAATTCCCCCTTTTTTCTGGCTATTTCTATTTTTTTAATAGCCGTCACATTTTTTCCAAAATAATCCGTTGTTTTTTTGGTTTCCAAAAAGAGACTTCTCTTCTTTTTTTGCAAATCTTTTGCATACGACTTTTAATTGTACGTGTCTTTTTCAAATGATTTTTTATTTAATATATTTTTAATTTTAAGAGTCACACGCCTTTAAGAAAGAGGGCCATCGACCCCCCTTTGTTTCTTCGTCACTGCTAGGGTTCCCAACTGGGAACCCTGTTGCTTACGCCTTCGTCACCATCTCTGATGGAGGGCACCGCTAGGAGGAGCCTTGCGCGAGGGTTCTGGGCTCCGATCAGGGGTCTTCTTCTGCCGCCTTTGCTTAGGGCACGATGGAGCGCTGCCTGTTGCTCTCTCCAGCACCGCCTGGAGAGATAAAGATGGAGATACACCTTGTATCGAGTTGGGACTCACCGCCATGGTTTGTACATGGAGTGGTCCTGGGGTTGTGCTGCGCCGCCAGGGGCTGTGCAAGGGAGAAAGCGCGTGTGAAGGTGGCCGATCGCCTCCGCCTGTTGGGAGATGCGCCATGCGAGGAGCTCCACCACGGCACGACGCGCCTTCTCTTGGATTTGCTGGAGCTCGCCTGGGCTTGCCAGATGCCGCCGCCCGATGGTGCCTCCTCCCTCTTGGAGGTTTCACGCGAGAGTTTTTTTCGTAGAACTGGAGCATCACAGCTGCAGCGGGTGCTCCGCCTGGAGATTGGGATGGAGAATATTTTGTTCGCCTTGAACTTGGCTAATGTTGTCTCGTGCCTCCAGTGGTGTCGATGCAGGAGGTGCTCTGCCGGGGCATCAAGGCATGCCGCCAGAGGAGCTCGCAGCTTTCGCTGTGCCAGGAGGGCTGTGAAGGAGGATGGGGCCGACAAGGGTGAAGTGATGCCTTAGGGTTCGTTTGGTTGCAGGGTTGGGCAGGGTTGGGTTGGGCAGTGGTACCCCTGTGAATAGTAAACTGTGAGGAGGATTGGGCCGTTTGGTTGGAGGGGTAACCCGGGTTGGGCCAACCCAACCCTGCCCAACCCTGCAACCAAATGAACCCTTAGGGTTACCTTGAACCTGTCCAGAAGCATTGGAGTTTAGACAGACCTCTAGCTGCCCGTAGTATTGCGGCAGCATCACCGCATTTGAGCAAAGTTGCTGGAGATGCCTTCGTTGCCTGGCGATGAACAGAATGGCAGCACTAGGAGGGATGCTCCGCCAGAAGTTGCAAGCGTGGATCGCACGCCAGAAGATATTCTCTCAATCGAAACATAGACTTGAACCTGAATAGAACAATAATCTCTAAAAAATTCTTTACTGAAAAACTAGGTTGTTAATTGAAAACCTAGAATTGTTTCTTAAATACAAAAATAAAGAACATAAACATCATTGACAATCGAACCCCCTATGATGCCATGTTAGAAAATAGGAATGCGGAAGCGTATTCGCAATACTGATTAAGAAATATGAACAAGACGAGATTTTACGTGGAACCCTACTCCCTAAGGAGCGGGATGAAACCACGGGAGACTGCCTCAGAGGGCAGATAGTCTATTGATTTTCTCATCTGAATTCAAGGGGTGTGGGGGTCTATATATAGCCCCTATTGCGTCTCTACATCTCCAAACTGGTAGATGTGGGACTAAACTCTGGATGGGTAAATGGATCCTGGAGAGATCCATTTACCCATCTCTCGTATAAGAGACGCATAACCAAATACTCCAACAAATGATATTCACCGCCAAGGCAATGTGGGACACTTTGGCATCCACTTATGCTCTAGCAAAGAATGAGGTCAAGATTCTTCAGCTACAGTTCGATATATGTAAGGCCAAGCATAATGGCCGTCCTCTGCATATATACTACTCTTCGCTCTGTGGCATGTTTGAGATGCTTCATAGCTACATGTCGATTGCGACATCTACGGAGCAACATAAGGCATATAGGAACTCCACGATGGTTGGAGTCTTCATGGCGGATTTAATACAGAATATAATGCTGCGCTTACACAACTTCTCACCGGAGCTACCATACCTCCCATGGAGGAGGCCTATAGCCGTCTCAGCTGGATCAACATGCCTTCTACGACCACTCGTTTGCCCTCTTTAACGATGTCCACTTCTCGTGGCCAAGGAGGGACGACTAAGTCTAGAGGACACGCCCCTCGTGGCAGAGGCGGTGGACATCAGCGTGACCCTTGCACCTACTGTCGTCAGCCAGGACATGCGGAGAATACATGCTATCAGAAATGTGGATATCTTGCTTCTGGTCGAGTGACAGAACAGATTGAGCCTTCAGAGACTCTAGCTTCCTAGGCCGATGCTCGCCTAGATGATATTCTCTCGTATGTGAGAGATCATGACTCCTGTTGTATGTATCGCCACCGCAGATACCGCAGCTGTAGCAAGAGCCTTTTCGAGTTCCATAGGTATCGCTTATGCTTTTATTGGTAGTAGTGGTGCAAATATGACAGAGTGGATTATGGACTCTGGTGCTTTCCACCATCTGTGTGGAGACAGAATGCAATTGAGATCCTACAGGACCATACCTTCTGGTAGATGGATTGTCATTGCTAATGGAGACCACTTACCTATTACAGGGTAGGGAGATGTGCATTTGACATCGTCCATGCGCCTTCAGAATTGACTTTCATATTAATTTACTTTATATTAGTCAGATTACTAAGGATTTGCATTGTCGTGCCATCTTTGACCCTTCATCTTTTGTGTTTCAGGACATACTTATGGGCATGGTGATTAGATGTGGTCGTAAGCAGCAGGGGCTCTAAAGATTGGTCCAACCTCATCATGCCGGTGTTTCTTCTTTACTTACTGGACCAATCTCTACATATTTGTGGCACCTTCGTTTTGGCCACCTTCCTCTGCAGAAGCTCTGTCATGTTCTCCCTCAGATTTCCACAAGATCCTCCTTCCAGTGTGAGGCATGCCATCTTGGGAAGCATTACCGGTCCTCCTTTCCATCCTGTTTGAGTTGGAGCAGTTCTCAGTTATTTGAGCTCCTTCATTTAAATATTTGGAGTCCGGGTCATGTCCATGATCATCAGGGACACCGTTTTTACCTGGTCGCTGTTGATGATTTTTCTAGACTTTCCCGGGTCTTTTTATTGAAGAATAAGTCTGAAACTGGATCTGTTATCAAATCTTTTATTAAGATAAAGAATATTTTTCTGTCAATGTCAAATATCTTCGTTCTGATAATGCCTTAGAGTTCCGTACCTGACAACTTTATGACTTTCTTAGATCTCTTGGCATTGTTCACCCGACCTCACGTGCTTATACATCCCAACAGAACAGTATTGTCGAGCATAAACATCGTCACTTACTTGATGTGATCAGAACCTTGTTGATATATAGTCGTGCTCCTCATGCTTACTGAGGTGATGCGGTCCTCACTACATGATATCTAGTGAACCAAATCCCCTCGTTTGTGTTGGAAGAGAATTCATTTCTCGATGCGTTTCTCGAGAAGGATATTTTCTCCCTTACACCTTGTATTTCGGTTCTGTTGCATTTGTTCATGATTTCTCTCTGGTTCCTGACAAGTTCTTTCCCAGAGCTGTCAAGGCGTTTTTGTCGACTATTCTCATAGCCATAAGGGGTACCGTTGCTTATCCGCTCAGGTGGAAATACTTTGTCAGTGCCAGCATTACTTTCTTTGAGTCTGTCATGTATTTTTTCTCCTACAGGTGATGGACTAGCCCCATCAGACTCTGACTTTGAGATCTACATTCCTCCACCTCCTACTGTTATACCACCACCTCCCTCTACTACTACTCTACCACCACCTCCACAACCGCCACCACCACCACCACCACCACATATACCTACCCCTACCTCTACACCTGCTCCAGTGGCTCCACCTCCTATTGTGACTCGATTTTTGCCACGTGTTTATTCGCATGTCTCGCTCTGTTCCCCCTACTCACAGGTCTTGCCCATCATCCATCACGCCTCGGGTATGTAATTAATACATTGTTTCTACTGATGGCACTGCTGAGTTGTCTGCGCAGCATGATTCCATACAGGATGAGCAGGTGCCCTCTTAATTGAAGAACTGACAGGTTTGGGACTTGGTAGATGATCTGACTGTGTCGATTACTCTGCGAAAGCAGAGATGTACGTGTGCTACTTATCCTCTTGCATCTCAGGTTTCCTTGAGCAGTTTGTCAGAGGATTTCAGGAGGTTTACCTTGGCACTATCAGTCGTGGAGATACCACAGACATATCAGGTGGCTCTTCTGGATAGTCAATGGCAGTTAGCCGTAGAGGAGGAGATGGCCTCGTTGCAGCATCCGTTATGGGATGCAAGTGGGTGTTCACTGTGAAACACTGTGCTGATGGCAGTGTGAATCGCTATTAGGCGAGACTTCTGGCACGTGGGTACACCCAGACATATGGGGTGGACTATCATGATACTTTTTCTCCAGTTGCCTAACATTCTACTTTGCGTATTCTTCTGTCTATTGCTATAACGTGTGATTGGTACCTTTACCATCTTGATGTGAAGAATGCATTCCTCTTTGGTAATCTACAAGAGGAGGTCTACATGCAACAATCACCTAGGTTTGCTGCTGGGGCGGAGTGTCATAAGGTTTGCAGGCTACTCAAGGCTATCTAAAGAGAATGGTTCCAGAAGCTCTTGGACTTGATAGAGCAACATGGGTTTGTATGATCGACTGTTAATCACTCTTTGTTTGTGCATAGGACCCAAAGAGGTATTCTTGTCATTCTTGTTTACGTTGATGACATTATTGTTACAGGGGATGATGAGCAGGACATTCGGGTTGTCAAGGACTTCCTAGGTCTTCGTGGAGACCGAAGGCAACTGTCGCTGGAGTGCCACTCATCACTTCTGGGAAACGCATGGAGAGCTCGGCTAGCGTGGTGAACGATGGCCGCGCGCATCGGGTCGACATTAAGGGAAAGGAGGTATTCCGGGGGAGTGTTGACGATGACACGCACGTGTCCGATGATCAAGAGGGGGGTGGAGCTTGGGTTCGTGTTTCTCACAAGAACCCGGGTAAGCGTTGTTTTAGATGTGGCGACCGTGGTCATATTGCACCGGCATGTGGGCTGCCTGCAAGATGCTACGGTTGTGGAAGGGTTGGCCACAAGAAAGCTTCCTGTTGGTTCGGTTTCGCCCGGGCGGATTCTTATGTTCGCAAGGACTCTCCCTCAACCGGGGGTGAGGGAGCTTTGCATGCTGCTTCTTTGGACTTGGTTCCTGTGAGGGGAAAGGGTTCGAGGTCTTTTGCGCAGGTGGTTCGTGATTCCAGGTCACCCATTCATGTGAAGGGTCTTGGTGGAGCTTCGGCAATTCCTTTTGCTGGCGATGTCAAGCTGGAGCTGGCTGGTGGGAGCCACGAGGTGGAAGATGCTTTTCAAGGAAGGGGGAGGGAGAAGTCGGATGAAGGTGCGCTGCATGGGCAGTTCGTGAAGAGGAGTGGGTGTGATGGAGCTGCTGTGGGGCTAGCCCTACGTAAAGGAGTTGATTGGGCAATGTTGGCTTGCGTTTGCATGGATTCCTGGGACCTATGTTCGGTGGAGACGTGGATGTTTTGGACAACTCCAGGTGCTGCGTTCGTGGCCTGTCTTTGGAGCAACGTCGAAGCTTGTTGACGAGTGATGTTTTTGAGGACATCTCCTGGAGACCTTTGCGATACGACGATGGAGCTTGCGTCGATGTTGAAGTATGTGTCGTGGAGGTGCGAGGGGTTCCTTTCCTCTCTCGTAGGGTGCATGGCTTGGGGAAGGTTCTTCGGCGCTGGGGGGAGCTGCTGGCGATTGTGGGTGATGGCTGCGTGCCGGGCTCCGATTGGAAGGCCGCTCGGGTTCTTTTGGAATGTGGTAGGAGCTTGCTCGAAGATGCTTTGGGCAAGGTGTTCTTTGAGACCATGTCGGTTGGTCGGTTCCGGTTCCCGGTGGAGATCTCTTTCTTGGAGCCTCTGGCTCCGCCGCAGGCGGTGGCTGGGTCGGCGGTCTCCTCGATAGGGACGTTGGCCCCTGCGGTTGTTGATGTCGCCTCGTCTCCCGTTGGCCAGCTGGCGCTGTATGGGGGCCTTCGCGAAGCGTCGCCCCCTGGGTTGATTGCCCACGCCCCTTCAATGGCTTTTCTCGGTTCCCGTGCGAATTCGCCCTAAGTGGCGATATGCCTAAGGGAGGACCGCCCGAGGTTGATTCTATTCTCGGCTCTTTTGGCTGGAAGGTGGATCGTACGCTGAGCGTTTCCTATTCGGGCCTGTGGTCGGGTCTCCCATCTGTGAACTTCGGCGGATCGGGGAAATTCGGATCGTGGTTCGGTGGGGAAACCTCTTTCTACTCCGCAGATTCGGATTCGGATCCCTCCCGGTCTTCTCTTGGGCCCATCATTGGGGCGGGTCCTATTGCGGTCGTGCTCCATGATTCTCCCTCTGTTTAGGCCTTGTCTGGGTCACTCCTTCCTTCGGTTGATGGCATGCCTAATGTGGCGGGATCAAGTTCGCTGTCCATTTTGGGACCCTATTCCAAAGATGAGGAGGGCTCGCCTATCCTTGCCTTGCCAAGCCCTGTGGCCTGTGCATCGGATGCGGGCGGTGATGTCGATCTGGAAACACGCTTTGATAAGAGATCCGGGAAAACATATCGTAGGAGGAGCAGATCTCGTACGAGGTTCGCGCCAATTCTTTCTTGCGCGTCATTGAGAGACATTGTGGCGGAAGCGGCTGGCCTTGCGCATACTGGAGGGCGTCGCCACCCATTTCAATGAAAGTTCTGTCCTGGAATGTGAGGGGGCTAGGGGACGATGTGAAGAGAAAGGCTCTGGGTGCCCGGTTGTCGGAGTGTGGTTGTGATATTGCCGTGATCCAGGAATCGAAGTTGAGGGGATGGATGATGCTCTGTGGCGCTCCTTTGGTGCGGGGGCGATGGATGATTTTACGGCCTTGGATGCGGTTGGTGCGGCAGGGGGCCTTTTCATTGCGTGGAGTTCGGCCGCTTTTACGTTCGATTCTTCTATTATGGGGAGACATATGCTTTCGGTGCTGCTGGTGAGGAGTGACACGACCTCTCCGATCGCTTTGTCTTGCGTTTATGGGCCTTGCTGTCATATCAAAAGAGACGAGCTTTGGGAGGACATGCGTGCCGCGGGACGTGCTTTTGTGGGACTCCCTTGGATCATTGGGGGGGGATTTCAATGTGACTTTTCACTCCTCTGATCACCCTCGGGTGAGGGGGGGGGCGGGACCCGGGGTCATCGACTTTTGCGGAGCTTGTGGACTCCTTGGCTTTGGAGAATCTGGTGGCTTCTGATATAATCTACACCTGGAGGAGCGGCACTTCACGATCTCGGATTGATCGTTTTTTGGATCGAGTGGGTTGTTGGAGATGTTTCCTTCTTGCTCGGTCTCTTCTAGGCCAAGGGCTTTCTCGGACCACTCGCCGATTATGTGGGACTCTGGTGAGACCCGTTTACTTAAGGGCCTCTTTAGATACGAACGTTGCTGGCTCCTTGAGCCTTGCTTCAGGGATGTCGTGGCCGAGCTGTGGGCTTCCTCCTCCGTGGAGGGGTCTGCGGCCTTTAGACTGGGCCACAAGATGGACTCTTTGCGGAGGAAATTGGCGCTCTTTAAGAGTGAGTCACGGCTGTCGAGGGTGGCTCTAAGATCGGAGGCGGAGGAGATTATTAGGAGGCTTGATTCTGTGGAAAACGAGAGGGATCTGAACGCGGGCGAGCTCGAGGAACGGTCTTCTGCGCAAAAAATGGTGGCGGAGGAGGACAAGAAGAGAGCTATTGAGTGGCGTCAGCGGTCCAGGTTGAAATGGCTCAAAGATGGAGATGCAAACACGGCATTCTTTCACAGGGTTGCTAGTGGGAGGAAGCGTAACAATTCACTGCGTGCTATTTCTGTTGATGGGGAGCGCTTCGTGGGGGATAGCGCGATGGGGTCTGCCATTGTGGAACACTTCAGGGGCGTCATGTCGACCCGCTCCACGCGATCTTGGAAGTGGTTGGGGCTGGGGGTGCCCAAGGTTTCCGAGGAGGACTGTGCTATGCTTATTAGGCCGATTTCGATGATGGAGGCTAAAGAGGCTGTGTGGGAGCTCAATCAAGACGCGTCCCCGGGGCCCGATGGTTTCTCTGTGGCTTTCTTTCGGGACTTCTGGGATTTGGTGGGCGACGAAGTTTTTGAGGTTGTTGCGGAATTTTGCGAGGGGAATGCGGGTTTTGATAGGCTTAACATGGACTTATTGCTTTTGATTCCAAAGAGGGCTGCGGCGGAGGATATTGGAGACTTTCGCCCCATATCGATTTCAAACACCATTTACTTAATTGTGGCTAAGGTGTTGGCTAGGAGGCTTTCTAGAGTGTTGGACTCGCTGGTTTCCCCCGTTCAGGCGGCCTTCATTAGGGGGAGACAAATATCTGATTGTATTGCCGTTGCTTCAGAGTTGGTGGCTGATTGGAGCTCGTCGGGGAGGCACGGGGTGTTATGGAAAATTGATTTTGCCAAAGCATATGATAGCATTGATTGGGCCTTCCTTTGGTCGGTCCTCAGAAGGCGTGGATTCCCGGAGCTGTGGATTTCTTGGATGTGCCGTTGCGTGACTACAATTTCCTTCTCGGTTTTGTTCAATGGCGGGTTGGAGGGGGGGCTATTTCAGCCGAGACGGGGCCTCCGCCAGGGTTGCCCGCTGGCCCCCCTACTCTTTGTTCTTGCTTCGGATGTATTGGCTCGTATGGTTGACTGGGTTGTTGCTGCGGGCCTTTCCAAGGGCTTCTCCAAGGGTGGCGTATCCGTGCCATTATTACAGTTTGCGGATGACACCTTGTGCTTCATTGAAGTGGTGCTAGTGAGGTCGCGGCCATGTCGGTGACTCTTGAGCTCTTTAGTGAGTTATCGGGGCTCCTCATAAATGGGGCCAAGTCAAAGGTTATTTCTTTTGGCTTATCGGAGGTTTCGGCGCTGGATTGTGCGATGGTTGGGAGGCCCAGACTTAGGGACTGGAGTGGGGTTGTTGAGAAGGTCGAGGCGAGACTGGCGGGTTGGCGCGCGATGCTCCTCTCGAAGGGCGGAAGGCTGGTTCTTCTTTGCTCGGTTCTTGCTGCCATTCCGGTGCACTTTTTGTCGACTCGTCGTTTGCCTGCTGGGATTTGCCAGAGACTTGAGTCTTGTTTCAAAAGGTTTTTGTGGGGGAAATCGGGTGTGGAAGGGAGGGGGGTTCACCTGGTCGCTTGGGAGGAGGTGGCGAGGGGGAAGCAGGAAGGGATGTTGGGGGTTAGGCGCCTCAAGTTGATCAATGATGCTTTCTTTCTTAAGTGGGCGAGCAGGGTGTGGGCAAGGGGTGGAAATTTCTTTGTTGATGTTTTGAGGGAGCTACATGGGGAGGAGTGGGCTGGGGAGGACAGGTTGGGGGTGGTGCGTGCACGTTCTCCTTTCTGGCGTGGTGTTCAGGAGGTCTTCTTGAGGAATAGGGCGAGGTTTAAGCCTGTCCTGGGGGACGGCCGTGCCTTCTTATTTTGGAAGGACAACTGGTTGGGGGGGATCCCTTATATGTCCACTTCCCGTGGCTCTTTGCGCTGGCGGAGAACAAGGATGCCTCCGTGGCTTGCTGCTGGGTGAATGCTTGTTGGTGTCCTCGCTTTGGGGGAATTTCTCGGATCAGAGATTGGTTGACTTTCTTGCTCTGCTGGACGCCCTTGCTGATGCAGCTACGCCTTCCGTGGGCTTGGATCATTGGGTTTGGAGGGATGGTGGCTTTTCGACTCGGAAGGCCTATGCTGGGCTACTTGAGCTTCTGCCTGCTCACACTGATTCCCTAGTGAGAGACTGTTGTTTATTCTGGAGGTTGGGCCTGCCCTTGCGCATTGTTTTCTTCTTATGACTGGTCCGCAGAAAGAGGCTTCTGACGCGTGATCGCTGCTCAAGGATGATGCTTTCGGTGTCCAATCTCTGCGTGCTGTGTGATTTAAATGTGGAATCCCTTGATCACATCCTCTTTGACTGCCCTAGGGGCTTTGGGAAGACCCGCTTGTGGATTGGGTGCGTGCTTGTGATGTGGAGGCCTTCTGTGATTCTCTCTTCGTGAACAGGCATATGGATAGAAGGCGGCTCTTGACACCAGTGGCAAGATTATGGTCGATATGGCTTAGTCATAACGAGGCCATTTTCTCAGCGCAACGATTCTACAAGGAGAACGTGCTCACTCGCGCGACTGGGTTAGTGGACGACTGGAGTAGTAGTTGATTTTTGCTATCTTGTTATTGTTTTTATCTGGTCCAGAACTGGACGTTTCTCGCTTCCTTTTCTGGGTCACTCGTTTTTGTGTTTGTATCTTTGACTCTCCTTCCTTTTAATATATTGGGGTGAACACCACTGAGTGTATCCCCCTTTTTCTTGGCTTAAAAAAAAGGACTTCCTAGGTCAATAGTTTGTGACCAAGGACTTTGGTAATTTGCATTACTTGGACTGGAGTTTGCTAGGAAACAATGAAGTCTTGTGATGATCCATAGGAAGTACGTTACAGATCTTCTTTTAGAGACTGACATGGCCGATTGCGGACCTGCCACTACTCCTACTGACCCGAGCATGAAGCTCTATGATGATGACATTGAGGAGGTTGACAAGAGGAGGTACATGGAGCTTGTTGGCACGCTCTTATATGTGACTATAACCATGCTCGACTTATCCTTTGTCGTGAGCAAAGTGAGTCATTTATGGGGCAACCTAGACATGTAAATAAGCAGTCCATATGATTTCGAGGTATCTGAAGACATCACCATGTACGTGACTTCTTTTCAGTAGAGGTACATCTCTTTCAGTTACAACATGTGCATATGTAGACTATGCTGGGTTTCCAAAGGATAGGAAGTCTACTTCAGGCTTCGCTTTGTTCATAAGGAATTCCCTTGTTTTATGGAAGAGCAAGAAGCAGATCGTGGTTGCCAGATCTAGTGCTGAGTCGGAATACATGGCCATGGCGCATGCTAGTACAGAGATGATGCGGGTCAGATGTGTTCTTACTGACCTGACTATAGAGGTCTCTTCTCATGCTCCTTCAATGTGACAACCATGTTGCTCTTTTCGTTGCCAATAACTCGGCCTTTCATGACAGGGACCAAGCACATAGAAGTGGACTGTCATTGCACTCGTAACATGATACAGAAGGGTCTTATCGTCACTACGCATATTAGTTATGGAGATCATACAACAAATACTCTTACTAAGGTCCTAGTCGGAGGGTCTTATCAGAGATGTTGTTCCAAGCTTGAGCCTGATCGATATCTACGCTCCAACTTGATGGAGAGTGTTGAGATATTAGTTATCTTTCTTATTGTTTTCATATTATCTATTTCTTTTATCTTCATCTTGTCTTTGCTTCTCTCCTATAGAAGAGAACCTTATTGCTTCTCAATAACACTACAAATTCTTTCCTTTCTGCACCTATCAATACATCATTAGAATTCTAATTCTGCTTGCAAGTCCACCACAAGATTCACTCCATTTGAAAATCAACTTTTGACGGAGCACCCTTCCCCTTTAAAGTCTAAATCACCTTTCCTTAATCAATTCCTCGTCACCATCTACTATAAAGAATATTTTCCAATGGGGGTGGACGACTACCGGCCTACTGGGGGTGGACGACTACCAGTCTATGAGAAACACCCTTATGGGGGTGGACGACTACCGGCTTATTGCACTTTCAAATGCAATATACATTATCATTGCAAAGGTCCTAGCTAATAGAATGAAGGGGGTCATGGACTCCGTGGTGCTTCAGGGACAGTCTGCCTTCATCCTTGGGAGGCAGATGGCGGATGGTCTAGTCACGACATCGGAGATTTGTCTCGAGTGGAAGAGGAAGCAGGTCAAAGGTGCCCTTTGGAAGATAGACTACTCCAAGGCTTATGACTGCGTACAATGGAGGTTCCTTTGACAGTCCTTTACGAGGAGGGGCTTCCCTAGTTCATGGGTGGATTGGATGAAGAGGTGTGCCACGACCGCATCTTACTTGATCATGGTGAACGACAAACCTGAGGGAGGCTTCTTCCAACCGCAGCGGGGTGTGAGGCAGCGCTGCCCGCTTGCTCCTATGTTATTCGTCTTGGTAGTTGATGCTCTGGGAGTCCTTTTCAGGCAGGCAGTCGAGGTGGGCTGGTGCGAGGGCTTCCCATTAAGGACATCTCCATCCCTCTGTTACAGTAAGCAGACGATACAATCCTCTTCTTGGGTGGTACAGAGGCTCAGAGCAAAAACACAGCTCAACTGGTGGAGATTTTTGGCGACCTTTCGGACCTTGAGATTAACAGAAGTAAGTCGGCCGTCATTACATTCGGGATGGATGAAGCTGAGCGCATCAGTATTACGACCATTTTCGGCTGCGGGTTGGGTGCCCTCCCTATTACCTACGTGGGGCTGCCGCTGGCGGCTGGGAAACTGAGGAACAAGGATTGGGATCAGGTGGTCCAGCCGATTGAGCAGCGTTTGGCAGGATGGAAAGCGATCACTTTATCCAGAGGGGGAAAGCTGGTCCTCCTGAAGCACGTATTCTCGGCTATTCCTCTCTTCTTCTACTCTACTAGAATCATGCTGGCCGGGCTTCGGAGGATAATTGAGTCCTTGATGAAGCGTTTCTTCTGGTCGGATGTGAAGCAGCTGGGCCATGGATTGCATCTAGTTAGGTGGGATGAAGTCACGAGGGACCGCAGGGATGACGGTCTGGGCGTCAAAGATATTGAGTGCATGAACATGGCGCTCATTGCCAAATGGGTTATCTGAATCTGGGTGCCCTCTGCATCGCTGGCTGCTGTTCTGTTGCGGAGGATCTATGGGGTGGGTGGAGAGCTGGCGACGAGAAGAACTCGCTTTGAGTCCCCACTTTGGGCAGGTATTCGAGACGTGTTACCCTTATTGTCGCACAGGTTGCGTCCCAAGGTGGGGGACGGACACCTTTTCAGATTCTGGCGAGACGATTAGTTCGGTGAGGGTTCATTGGAGGCTAGATTCCCACGTCTGTTTTCTTTGGCGGAATCGAAGGAAAGCTACGATTTTGCAGGTGGCGGGTGGGGGTACTTGGTCTCCGTCGTTTCTTGCTGAACTGTCTGATCAACGATTGGAGGATTTCATGAGGATGCAATCAATGCTCCCCCCACGGGGGAGTTCTCGGGGGACAAAGATCACTTCCAGTGGATGGACAACAAATTCTCGGTAAAGAAAGTATACAAGGAGCTCAGATCGAGAGAGGAGGAGCTGGATAAGGAGCTTTGTCAGGACGCCAATGTCATATGGGTTGCAAAGATCCCGACGAGGGTTAAGGTGTTCCTGTGGTGCTTACGGAGGAACTGTCTTTGTGATAAGGTGCGGAGGGGGAGACTTTTGGGTCTGTCAGATACGCTGCGCGGCAGATGCGGAACGACGGAGGAGGATGTCGACCATTTGTTTTTCAAGTGCCCGACCTCGGCTAGGGTTTGGTTCGAGGCGGCAGACTCATGGGTGAGGAGTGCGGGCGTCTCAGATTTTTGGAGATCCATTAGAGCGGTCGGCGACAATTCTAATGATGACTGTTCGAAACCATTTGCTATTCTCTGGGCCATTTGGACTGGGAGAAATGAACTCATCTTCAACAATTAGAGGTTTTATTTTGAGAATTTTGAGAATGTTTTGTGCCACTGCAATGCTCTTCATAATCTCTGGATCTCACGGTAATGTATTCTAAACCTTTTAATGAAATACCTTTGGCGGTGACCCCCACAATGGGGGTTCACCCTTCTGACTCAAAAAAAAAAAACAAAGAATATCATCCTCGGGGGATAACACGGTTAACATTAGAAACCTGTGGCAATTGATCTGTCACCTTACTCTAAAAATGCTATTTATTGCCATATCAACCATTTCTCTTGCAAATATTCCCATTTATTATGTCTTTTAACTTCACTACATCCTCCTAAATTGAATTCTAAAGTACATATTCATTGTTTTCAGCTCCAAGAATTTTGTACGTCAACGCCATTCTTCCTTAACATGTAACTCCGCTCATGGTTCTTATCAATCTCTTTAATAACATGTTCCGAGCAAAATGCACTGCCTATTTGAGTTGTATTTTCAACCCTGTTTTGTTTCACAGGTGGTTGAACCCTCTGCCTCAGGCTTGGCTCTCACCCTGCAATTGGACTGTGTGTTCTCCGTAATAGAATAATAAGAAACGAAAGGGAGGAATGCTTTCATTGACAGTCCTTTGCGTGAACAGCTGGTCATGTCTCCATTCTCTTTAATTACAGACACAACTCCATCGAGTACTTATGGTAGTTAGAGTTTGTGGGCAAATCAAGATACTCTCCAACTGTAAAAAATGTGCCTCTCATAGCTTTAGCAAATTGTACAACACTTAAATTACAAAGATGCAGGTTAATTTCAGTTAACCTCACCTGGATGGGTAACTCACAGGACTTGAGATTTGGTTTAAATTATGGAGACCACCCGTTTATACTGATCAGTTCATCATTGAACTTGAAATCTCCTCTAGCATAGGCCTTAATAAAGTCTGACTCCAATTTAAACCACAATAAAATGTGTCTTGAATCCAAGCCCCAATTGAAACATCCATTTAAATAGAGCAGTTCTACTTGATCTAAGACCGGAAGATACCTTAATCAGTCTTTACTCTCAACTACTTAGCTATCAGACACATGGAATTGTCGTTTGCAGTTGCATTACTTCCTGTTCAGAGAAAGTGTCTGCATGAATTCCATCTTCAAATGTGGCTTCCCTAACTGCAATCAGATCGCCAAAAATGAGAGGCTGATTGGTGCTCTTGAACCCAACTGCATAAAACTTTCCTTTCTCCCAAAAGGAAAGGGCATGTCTCGGACAAAATGCAAAAGAGCCCCATCCACAAAACTTATTTATCTAGGGCTGAAACTTGGTGGGAAGATAAGAGAGAGAATTTATTCAAGTGAAGGGGTAGAAAATTGCATTCATGCCCCCTTGAGGAAAATTATTGCAATAATATTGGGAAACAGAAAGGACAACAACCTATTCTCATTAGAATTATGACTAAACCCATGGTTTCCATCATCCATGGCCTATCCAAACTCTATAATCCCACCTATAAAGATGTCGCATCAATTCTCCCAACACAATTTCCTTTTGGAAGACAACAATTCGTTGAGAATCTCCGCAACGACATGGATGCCTTTGTACGTGCCAAATTAGTTCTTTTATCACCATTCTCTCCGGCGAGGTATTAGTCCTACGAGGGTTGTGACAATGACTTGGGTTCCGCTGCATGCGCCTCATTTGTTCTTTTTGCACGGGCTTCAAAACATTGCAATCGATGACATAGCAATTGATCAGGGTGTGAGTTTTTCGACACAACAAAGAATTGATGCGTTGTGAAATCCAAATTTAGTGCAAAATTAGGACGCCCGCATGTCTAGTTTTGTTCTATTAGGGTTTTCCTTCCGTTGATTCGAGATTAATTTAATTAGGGTCAAGTTTATATTTTTTATGTACAATTGAATCCGTTGAAATTTTTATTTTTAATAAGGAGATTGCATGTGATTTCCAATCAATTAGTTAATCGGTTAGATCAATTAGCTAGTCGGCTATAGTTAATTTAGGACTCAATTTGGGTTTTATTTGATTTGAATTTTTATTCACTTTCTATTTATGTAATTCCACTCCTATATAAAGGGGATATTAGGCATTGCAATAGTCATATCAGAGTTTATGAAAAATTGAGTTTTATCTTTCTCCCTATCTCTTCTCCTTTCATGTGATCTCTACAGTTCTTCTTTCCCAAATCCCTCATATCTGTTGATTCTTCTTTTCTTCCACCCTCCATTTTTCCACCAAATAAAATTTTGCACCATCGCAAAGTTCTCATTTGCAACATCCTTTTTCATTTATCTTTATTTGCGACTCCTAATCAAGTTCAAAGGAAATTGAAATCCCCTAATCAAGATTTTACGAGCATGTTTCATTTTGGCTTTGGAGAATGTGGTCTTAGGACATTCGGAAGCTTGGAGATAGACGATCGACAGGTTGATTTTGCATGTGGCCTTTTTCATCTCACTTGCCCAAGGAAGTCTACTTATTGTCATGGACTCTTGGTACCCTACTATATAGGCTTTGATTAACTTGAGTCGTCTATTCACGCTTGCTTACCATGCTGACGTTCTTTTCCGTGTTCGTAACAAATTCTACTACTGTGACAAAGTCATAGTATCTTCTGCCTTGAAGGATATCGTTGTCAAATTGAATGGTTCCTTTTATTGTACCGTATGGTCTTTTGAAAATGATTATTTCGGCTGAATGGGTGGTATGAATAGGATGTAGCAAGCAGAATTTTGCAGAACATTTAATAGGAGAATACATGGAGGTCAACTTAGGGAGAGCACAATTGGACTTTTGGAGAGACATTCACGTGGCAAGGCAAGAGATTGCTACACAATTGTGCCCAGTGTTGGGCTGATGGATGGACCTTCCGATTCTAGTTAAACATTGGACTAAGATGGGGCGAATAAGGGGCATGTTCTGTCAGCTCTTTGTGTTGGATGCGAACTAAGATGCAGTCATTGCGTAACACTTCCCTTCGTTTGAGGAGGCATGAAGGTCTTGATTACTGCACTTGTGGTCAAATCTTCGAAGGAGCGATCAATGGATTTTTTCCCCAAATGTTGGGAGAGCTATTTATTGAGGAGAGCACACATGAGGACCTAGATCATTGGGTTAAGATGGGGAGTTATATGTGGAAAGACCTTATAATGTGGCGTTGTCTACCATATGTTTAGATGTAGAGATGGCCAAAGATGCAATCTAATCTGGAAGGTCCATGTCTCTTTAGTGAAGATTCTTATGTGGTTACTCTGGAGTAAGATGCTGGTGACTAGGGCATTCATGACACGCTTTGTTCAAGACTCGACTATCATATGCCTAATGTGTGAGAATGAAATAGAGGATATTGACCACCTATTTTTTTAAGTATAGAAGCATTGATGATGTATGGAGTGAAGCCATGGTGAATTGGTTAGACACTTCATCAAGACACACACAATTTTGTAGAAGGTTGAAGCCTCAATTTATTGTTCTGGAGCACTGCGGACTAAAGTTCTAACCTTATGTTGGGCTATTTGGTCAGCAAGCAATCCTCTAATTTTCAAGGGAGAGAGACTATGTGGAGCGATCAATTGATTTTTCCACAATTTATGGGAAAGCTATTTATTGAGGAGTGCTCAAACGAGAGCCTAGACCATTGGGTTTGGGATGGGGAGTTGTGTGGAAAGATCTTTTAAGGCGGCATTGTCTACCATATGTTTAGGTGTAGAGATGATATAAGATGCAATCTAATCTGGAAGGTGCATGTGTCTATTAAGTGAAGATTCGTATGTGGTTACTCTGGAGTAGGAGGCTGGTGACTAGGGCATTCATGACACACTTTATTCAAGACTCGATTATTATGCCCAATGTGAGAAGGAAATGGAGGATATTGACCACCTATTCTGTAAGTATAGCAGCATTGCTGATGTATGGTGTGAAGCCTTGACGAATTGGTTGGACACTTCATCAAGCCACAGACAATTTTGTAGAAGGTTGAAGCCTCAGTTTATTGTTCTAGAGCACTGCGGGCTAAAGTTCTAATCTTATGTTGCGCAATTTGGTCAGCAAGCCATCCTCTAATTTTCAAGGGAGAGAGTATTTGGAGAAAATTGTAGCACATGCACGATTTTTATGTTTGATGATACAATTGTAATTTCTTTTGTTTGAACAAATAGGGTTTTACCTGTGCCTAAAATTCATTCACAAAGTGCACACGCTTCTTCTAAAACATACAACTTTCTGGATGTATATGATTATATTTAGATAGATAGATCTTCTATTCATCATATGATGAAGCACTATATTATTGGATAAGGAATCCAATTTTGCCGAATCACATATGTTATGAAGAGTATGTGGAGAAAATTGTAGCACATGCACAATTTTTATGTTGGATGATACAATTGTAGTTTCTTTTGTTTCAATAAATTGGGTTTTATCGGTGACTTAAATTCATTCGTGAAGTGTACTAGCTTCTTCTAAAGCATACAACTTTCTAGATGTATAAGATTATATTTAGATAGATAGATCTTCTATTCATTTTGTGATGAAGTACTATATTATTGGATATACAGGAATCCAATTTTGCCGAATCACATATGTTATGAACTTCTAGATCATAGGTCTACGCGCTTCATCATCTTGCTTGTCTTCTTCATGCAGCATTAAGACTGAATGGCTATGAAAGTACGCTGATTCCACATACTATCTACCAATGGTAGTCCACCCCCTGGAATATTCATGGGAGGGCAAACAAGTTATGCGTCTTGACAGCGGATACTTCTGAGTCATACTTATAAATGTTTTGAGAGATGGGGGATCATGAAAAACTATTTTGACATGAACTGCCAGATGAACAACATTGATTAGATGATTGTTTCCAATTTGATGGATACAAAGTTGTTGGGGGGATTAGGTGTGCTCGGAGAAGAGGCATTCTCAAACACCCAGTGACACCATATTCACCAACATTTTGCACTAGATGCTCTACTAAGAAAGATGACACGACTGTGGTGTACTATTCAGCTATTGAATCCTTTTTAAAAGACTATATTTTTGACCTCTTTTGCTGAGACAATCAGAGTACACAGATAGCCAAAGATCGATAAACCTATTTCATTCTTGATGATCATCTTAGTCCATGTTTTAGAGAGATAAAGATTATTTGTTGTCTTCTGATATTATTCCAAATCCGGTGATTGTTTACACTTGTATTTAGAAGATTGATTTCACCCCTGTATTGCTCTGCCTAACCTCTATATTGTCTCTACAAATACCATAGTCTTTGATGCTTGTGGTTGTGGCCGTGCCTCCTGCTGTCATGGAGGTTATTCCTCTGGTCGTGGATGTGATTGTGTTAGCATGGTCATGGTTTCGATTGCTATGCCTATTTATGTGCACATTTTTCAAAAAAAAATGAGATCATAAAAGGGTGAGTAGTTGTAGGCAGGTATTCACCCAAAAGATCTATTTATTTATTCGAATGGTAATATTTACGAGCAATCTATCACGTAGTTAAGTAAAGAGCATTCATGTGCAAATCATTCATGATGTAGTGTGCCCCCCCACCAAAAAAGAAGAGCATTTCTGGCAAGCTTAATTGACCCAGTATGTAGCAACTGTTCTAACCTGCTGTTGCATAGATCGATAAGCTGCGGCTCCAAAGCTCTTCCAAAACGTTTCACAGCTCGAATGTACCCACATGTGCATTGCTAGCTCACAAATCATTCTTTTGTTTGATTCTTGATTTTAGCACTTTTTTCATTATCTCAGTGCATTCGTTGTCTTTCTTCATATTTGGAGGTAGCAGTAATCCTGTGGCAAAGATCATCATAGCATTCTGAACATGGAGCATGAGCTCGACACCGTATTTGACCTCTTTTGTTGTTTTATGAAACGTGGATTCCCTTTTGAATCTTTTTCGAATACAAAATAGTAAATACCCAAGAATATACTCAATAAATTTTGTTTCCTTCTTTACGCCATTGAAATTTTATCTTATGTTTTAGAATCACTTGGCATTTTTTTGCATCAAAATTTTCTACTGAAAGCATGCACATGATGTTTATGCTAACCGCTTTATCACACTGTGCAGTATGTTATAAGAGATGGTTCAAAAAGTAGCAGGAAAGACAAGGGAACGTTTATTCTGGCATCCAGAAATGAGCAGAAGCAGCATTTAGACAAATCTACAACCACGACTTCTGGGAATGGGAAGGATGCAGTGGATAATGAAACCGGTATCTTAGATCCATTTTTTGTCTTTTTTGCATAACGTAATCATATAAGCTGCTTTGCTGGATTTTGCCCTTTTTTCTTCTTCGTTCTGATGTCTTTAAATTATTTCTTCTCCAAACAAGAAATTACATCTCTGACTTTTTTTGTGGGATAGGCGTATTAAAGCTTAATCTTTTGGGTGGAGAGCCAATTACTCAATCATCAAACTATTTGAGGCTGCTGTGGTTTTGTCCTGTCTTCTTAAGTTTGCTAGGAGTAGTATTCTGAGGGTTACTGGTTGGCCATGGACAACCAATTTTGGAGGAACATAATATTTGATCTCTAAAATTATGATTACTTTCATGTCTAGAGGCAAACAACTTTTTAAGCATGCCAAAGTAATAAGAGTTGACAAGTTACATCAAAAGGAGATGAAGTCTCCACGAAAGGACCCTGCAGACCAGGATCCAAGTAGCAAAAACACAACAAAGCTTGCCAATAATTACAAATAAGATTTGCATTATATTTGAGGTGGGCACCTTAGCGTATTTCGCCCTTTTTGGACTTAAAAAAATTTATAAATAAGATATTTTATCTCCAAAAAGGACCCAATAGATCTGGACCAAAATAAAAACTCAAGTTTTTTGAGAGTGAGGGCTGGACACGCAAAACCTAATTGCTTGACCGTTGAGGCAAGTGATTAGCAATTCCATGGTTGTGGGGGATTCTCGCATGGAGAGGGGAAATAAAATCAGGAGAGCTTTTGTGAACTATTTTCATGACATATCTAGGAGGGGTGAACCCAGTCGATGGAGGTGGGTGGGGTTAGGTGTGCCTGGCCTCCTGCCAGAGCATTGTGCACCATGACCTCAGATATTGATTTCGCACTTGTGTTGCGGACATGGGGAAACGGAATCAAGGTTTCACCGATATCATAAAAAATTTACACAACAAGCACTAATTCTTGAAGTGAACTTCACCGTGTCGATGACCTTTTGCCATGTCCGTGACACCAACATTTCAACGAAATATCATTGAATTTCAGTGAAATTTTGACCCATGGCGTGCCCATTAGGCTGTTCGTGAAGGAAGAGGTGAAGTGGGTCGTGCAGAGCTAAATGTTGATCATGGACGGCCGTATCGGTGATATATCGGCGATATATCGCTGATATATCGGTATCGAGAGGTTGAGGGTATCGAGATCGGAGTGTATATCTTTTTACAGGGATATCAGCGATATATCGCCGATATATCGCCGTATCGGCTCATATCTGTCAGAAATGAATGGATTCAGTACAAAAAATACAAGATATCGACCGATATCGCCGATATTTCGTCGATATCCCTATATATGAATGTTATTATTCATGCAAGCTTGATTCCACTACCTATCTAGCTACACGTAGTATTAAAACAATCTATGATTTATATACTTTGTTCCGGGTCGGGGGCGCTGCCACCGCACCCCCGCAAGGGGGGGGGGCAACTTGGGCCCCCCAGGCTCGCTGACGATGCAACGAGACCCCGTACTGGTAGGGTATGGTGCGACAGGAGGGTGCATACAATGGTTCTTCAACTTGGTGTATATTTGCAAGTTATTTCATGTTGTAAGAACATGAATGAAATCCATTTCCAATATCTATAAATATCAATTCTTCAAAAAAATATCTATAAGTCAAGAATCAACATTAAATATGGATATGTTCGAAATTATCAAAATATGCAATATAAGCTTTATAGATGATCGATATGTGTGATCTAAGAGGATATTTGTGAGTTATTTAGTGATCTAAGAACTTGGATAAACTCCATTTTCAATATATATATATAGATCAACAACTAACAGTACATCCGTATCGATATATGCGATATAAGGTTCATAGATGATCGATATGTGTTATCTAAGAGAGTAAGAGTGTATTTGTAAATTATTTAGTGATCAAAGTACTTGGATGAACTCCATTTTCAATATATATATAGTATGTCAACAACTAACAATATCAGCGATATGTTTGATATGACCGATATGTGCACTATAAGGATCATAGTCCTCATAAATGATCTATATGTATTTTCTAGGTGTATATTTGTATTATTTCATGTTATAAGAACCTGAATGAAATCCATTTCCAATATTTATAAGTCAAGAATCAATACTAATATCGATATGACCGATATGTGCGATACCGATATGTAAGATATATGGTCTATAAATGGACCGATATGTGTGATATAAGTGTGTATTTGTACGTTATTTGTTGTTTTAATATCTTGGATGACCTTAATTTCTGAAAAAATGCCAAAAAAATGGCTTTTTTGCGCCATTTTCGACATTTCCACTGATATCGTCGATATATCATCGATATATCTAGATATATCCATTTCCGGGCGGACCGAAACGATATCGATATCGATACAGCCTTCCATGATGTTGATGGAGCATATGTCCATATGGTTTCCCCTTTTTCTGTTACAACAAGTTCTTAGAGGTGATGGGGGATGCTGTATTCACCTTCTTGGAGGAGTTTAGTCGATGCGTTGCAGACTTCGAGAGACTCAATAATGCTTTCATCTTCGTGAGACTTTAGAACGACCAGGAGAGTACATGCTCATTGCTCTTTCGAATGTCATTACTTGATCATTGCAAAGGTTCATGCGGAGCGGCTCAGTGAGGTTTTGGATGGCTTGGTATCTCCGCTGTCGTCAACTTTTATTTCTGGTAGACACATTGATGACAACTTAGTAATATCCTTCGAGATTGTCACTGACTGGCAAAGGCAACAAGTGCGTGTGTCCTTTTGAAGGTGAACTCTCCAAGTTGTATGATAATGTGGACATGCGTTTCTTATGATTAATCATTGCTAGAAGAGGTTTCTCGGACTTGTGGATTTCCTGGATGAAGAGGTGCATCATCACTGCCTCATACTCAGTTGGTGAACGGTCGATCTGAGGGTGGTTTTTACCAATCGCAGAGGGATGTGAGGCCGTGTTGCTCGTTGCCCTTCATTTCTTCTCTTTATACTAGTGACATGCGTTCTCCATTGTATGGTCAACTCAGGTGGTGTCTCATGACCTTGCGATATGTTTTGCCTTGGGGGACATTTTATATTCTGATGCTTCAGTATGTAGACGGCAACATTTTCTTTGTTGTGGACGAGATGTGAGGCAACAATAAGGTGTAGGAAATAACGATGGCTTTGGAGATTTTTGGGGAGCTTTCAGGACTTAAGATCAACAAGGAGAAATCCCGTATGGTACCCTTTGGGTTGTTTGTTGAGGAGGTGGAGTCTTGTGGGGGAGTTGGCATGCCTTGTTGGTACGATGCCACTTTCCTACCTTGGGTTACCTCTTGGCAGTGGCTATCTACATCTCTCTGATTGGATGCCTGGAGAAGTTGGTGAGGAAATTGGTAGGTTGGAAGAGTAACTTGCTTTTGCATGAAGGTGGCTTGTTTCGCTGATGGCAGGTCTTGCGGCAATTCTATTGTTCATTTCTTAAGGCTGCTTTGGGTATTTGCAACATGCTGGAAAGGATTGTGAGAAGGTTATTTTGAAGGAGTTGTGACGGACGTGGTCTACATCTTATTGATCGGGAGATGGTCACTCTCCTAAAGGAGTTGGAGGGTCTTGGGGTGCCGGGGTTGGAGATGAGTCATGCACTAATGCTTAAGTGACTGAAGAGAATATCGAGGGCGAATGATGATGTTTGTTGTAGGATGATCTAGGGTTTGGATGGCTTACAACCCCTTCAGTATGAGCTCTCTGGAAGTGTATAGGTATGGTTCTCCTGTAGTTGACAATCCTTTTTCAACAAAAAATGGTGATGGCCATAGATTCTCTTTCTAAAGTGACGACTGGTCGATTGGTGTCTCTCCGGCTTCTCTTTTTGTTTTGGCTGAAGATAAACATGCGCATATGGTATTTTGGACTGATGGATCTGGTTATCCCTTCCTCTGCTGACTTTTCTTAGCAGCGTTTTCAAGACTTCAATGCTCCGATGGAGACTTTTAGCACGATTGATGGTCCTTCAGGTGGTAGGGATCTATGGTGGTGGAAAGAATCCGTGAAAAAGCCATACAAGCTTTTGATTATTATAAGCTGAGCCGCAGAATGAAGAGATCATTAGGGATTGCATGATGATTTGGGACCTAAAAATATCATCTTGTATTAAGGTTTTCCTTTGGCTTTTGGGACATGGTAGGATACTCATTCGGAAGTGTTAGAAAATAGGAAGTAGAAGCGGAATCAGAAATAAAGATAAAGAACTTGAAGAATACAAAGATTTAACGTGGAGCCCTACTCCCTAAGGAGCGGGATGAAACCACGGGAGAAGGCCTCAAAGGGCCAAGTTATGCATTGCACTTTCTCATATGATTTTTTTGAAGTCTCACTTTCTCATATGATACAGGAGGTCTGGGGCTCCTTATATAGCTCCACAGAGCCTCCAAGTCCCACCACTGGTAGATGTGGGACTAAACTCTTGGATGTGGTAAATGGATCCTGGAGAGATCCATTTACCCATCTCCCATACATATGACGCACAACCAATTCTCCAACACTCCCCCTCAAGCTGGAGCATGCAATGCTTAGCTTGGACAAACAAATCAGAAAGAAACTCAACTCACACTACAGGACACTACGGACGATATCAACTCAACGCACACAACTGTCGGCTGTTGTCGAGGACATTGCTTCTCATGCCGTGTAGGTGAGGAGGACGAACGGGCTGGAGTGTGAGTCTGCCGAATCTCCTCGTCGGAGAGCATGTGCTCTAAACTGCACCTGTCAGAGTCACTGCAACTGAAAACGAGTCTCCTCGTTGGAGTACTCTGGCCCGCCACAACATGTGGACAACTGCTCCATCTCTGAAAAAGGGCCGAATTGGAAAGGCTGTGGAAGTGCAATCCTCGTCGGAGTCCACGGTCGCTGGAGAATGGAATCTGAAAGAAGTCTCCTCGTCGGAGAACTGGGTCTCTCACATCTGGCACAGAGAATGGTACACTGCTCTGGAGTACCTATGACACCACATGAAAACCCTTGCCAACTTGGCATAGGGAATGGTCCTCTACTCTGGAGTCCCTATGGTTCACATGAAAACTCTGGCCGACAAAACAAGAATAATGATGGGGACCACAACAAAAGATGGCATACATGTGCACATCTGAAAAGAAGACCACATACTCGTGCGGGTCTAAAACCGGAGACTCAGAATCTGACGTCGAGTCTGAAATCAACTGTAGAGTTTGGAATCTGAATGGTCTGGAAATTTGCATCTGGAACATCTGAATAGACATGTGATTCTACATATACTCCCCCTTTCTCCCATACTTGTCGGAAAATGAACATCGACAACATTGGGAGAAGACAAAAGAGTGGGGAGAAATAAGAAACCGAATAAATCGATTACATCAATTTTTTTCCGGCTTTTCTTCAATGAAAATTTTATTCTCTCTTTTTCCCGGCTATTTCCATTTTTTTGAATAGCCGTCACACATTTTCCTTTTCTTTTTTTCAAATAAGTCGTCATTTTTTTCCTGCTTGCATCAATTTTTTTAATTCTTGCGTACACAACCTTTTCATGTACACGCCTCTTTTTTTTTGCAAAACTATACTTCCTCCCCCTTTTTTTCGCGATTGCATACGGTTTTTTTAATGTACGCACCTTTTTTAAAAAATTTAAAACACAAGTCACGACCCACTTGGGCTCTTGCAGAATTCTCCCCCTTTTTTTTCGTTTATGCTTTACCATACATTACAAGGCCATTTGGGTCGTTTCTCTTTCCCTCCCTATTTTTTTTAAATAAACGACGGGACACTAGGCCCTTTAGTCCTGCAAGCACCAGGGTTTCTTCTGGAAATGACACCGACTGGGAAACTTTGTCTTGTGCGCCGCCTACAAAGAATCGGGAGGAGGGAGCGCCTCCCTGGAGTTCGCGGCCTGCAAAGAATCATGGGGGGGGGGTAGCGCTGCCTGCGCCATGGGTTTGCGCCTGGGTTCGCAACATACCCTGAAGTCGCGCATGAGGGTTCCCCAGTGGAGCGACTGGAGGGAAGAAGTCACCTGCAAGATGGGTCATCGTCGACCCGTTTCGGAGGTTGCGCGCACGATCGGAGATGAGCAGCATCGAGGAGGGTGTGCGCGAGCCTCAACGGAGCCTCAACGATGCGTCAGGAGGCTTGTGCGGTGCGATGGAGCAAGGAGTTGCTCTCTCTCGCCGCCGCCAGTGGGACATCAACGAATCTGGTGCCTCGTTGGGTCGAAGGAAGGCGGTTCACGGAGGAGTCGCGTGTGCATCACGCAAAATTGAAGGAGGTGCCGCTCGGCTGGATCTTGCCGCTGGAGCGACTGGGGGCCGTCGCCTTTATGGTTTCTATGTCGCCAGGAAGGTGCAGAGGGGGGTGGCTCCATTTGGAGTCCAATCTCGCATGGCTAGTGCTTCGAGGAGATGTTGGTCCATGCAGGAATCGCACACTACCTGGAAGAGGAGAGGAGCGGAAGAACTTGGAAGATACCAGCGCCGCCGCATGATGCCAAATATTTTAGGGTTTCAAGAAACCAGATAATAGAACTTGAACACGATCTTCAAAGAAAAAATTCTTCACGAACAAACAATGAATCGAATCTCAAATGTAATATTGAACATGAAATCCTCAAGAAACGAACCCGCTCGGATACCATGTTAGAAAATAGGAAGCAGAAGCGGAATCAGAAATAAAAATAAAGAACTTGAAGAACACAAAGATTTAACGTGGAACCCTACTCCCTATGGAGCGGGATGAAACCACGGGAGAAGGCCTCAAAGGGCCAAGTTATGCATTATACTTTCTCATCTGATACAAGAGGTCTGGGGCTCCTTATATAGCCTCCGCAGAGCCTCCAAGTCCCACCACTGGTAGATGTGGGACTAAATCTTGGATGGAGTAAATGGATCCTAGAGAGATCCATTTACCCTTCTCCCATACATATGGCGCACAACCAAATACTCCAACAGGAAGTTGTGGTTGCATATTTTACATAGGACAGTTTGTGTGTGCTATGCGGGTCGGAGTTTGAGTCGATTGAGCACCCATTTACGGAGTGCAAGTATGTTGCTAAGGTCTGGCCATCAATAGGAATTGAGTGGGTGGATTGTGGCAGTATATAAACTGTATGGGAGTCTCTTTCTAACTCCTATTTCCGCCCAAACACCTAGAGATTCAAGCTGATTGCGGTTATTTGGGCTTTTTGGTTGGTCAGGAATGGAGTAATTTTCTGCTAAGAGCGTTTCTATTTTTAGAATACCATTTATCATGGAAGGACTCTTCTCAAGTCTTGGCTTTTATACTAATTTTTTAGATATTTATTGTTTTAGGGCTGTCTGGACGGTAGCCGCAACAGAAACTTTCCAAGTGCCTATACTTTCCTTGTGATTGAAGAACCGTAGATTACCTCTTGTTAAAAACAAACAATAACACCAACAAAGCCTTTTCCTACAATTAAGTAGGGTCGGCTTCATGGATTTTCTGCCTTCATTCAGATTTATTTTGGCTCATTCTCGAGCTTAAATCCGAATAACAGAATACCTCTTGTTAAATAGATACGATAAAAAAGGAGACATGCATTAGTTTGAATTGGCCTCGATATCCTTATCTAAAAGGATTATCTTGTCTGATTTGATCTCTCCTGAAGGTGCGAATTTCTTGTTCGTGTCATCCCTTATTGGATGAAGCCCAATTGCCACCTGGAATATGTTCCACACTTTTTTTAAATTGGCACTATCAGCGGATGAGTTTGTTGAGGTAAATGCAATTCGAGAGAAGATGCTCACGGGACTCCTCCCCCTGGTAGCATAGTAAGCACCTTGAAGCAAGATAAAGTTCCCTCTTTTGAAGATTAGGTTGGAGTAGCTTGTTATTAAAGTATAGCCAAGCAAAAAAATCTGTTCGTTTTGGCATCTTTTTGTTCCAGAAGATTTTATATAGAGGGCCATGCATCCCTCCATTGAGGATAAGTTGGTAGCAATCTTTGTTCACAATGGTTCTTTTTACCTTGGAACACAAAGCAAGTATCGACATCTAACATGTTAATATTTGTATACATATTCCAGAATTTATTGCCATGACCGTGACGGGTTTCGTTTGGCCTATTTTTAAGTGCTTTAGCCTATTTATATCTTGCATCTTTGTGCTGTAACGTTTTCTTCATAGAGTTTTTTAAATATCTGAATGGTTTATATGCCTCGGGGCAAGTAATAGTTTGGTCAGCATCATAACCTAACTTAGAAAACTAGGAAGGCATCTCTTTACCATTTCCAACCGCATAGTAAAGACCAGTATTAAAAAAATATCCCAGGCCTTGAGAGTTTCCAGTAAAACTTGAGATATGACGTACGATTCCTCTTGAATAAATCATGCTGTATCTATTATGAATCAAAGCATTCGAAAGGAGGGCTACCTTGTTCTTACTGGAATAATGTTTCCAAGGTTTACAAGATAGATGAGCAAGGTTAAAACACTTAAGGTCGGTTATCCCCAACCTCAAAAAATCCTGGGCAGATAGATTCTGTTCTAGGTCACTATACGTGGTTTATTTGAACTCATGGACCTATTCCAGACGTACTTGGCCCTTACAGAATCAAGTTTACCGTTTTACGTATTATATTATTGGTAGTAACGTATTATTCATATAATAATTAATAACCGATGTAATTGCCGAATTAAGAATGATACTACGGGAAGGGATAAGTAGCACAATGTCCAGAGCACATCAATCCTTTTGTCAACCTTATCTATAACAGAATTCCAAAATTTTACCAGTAAAGAATTTAGGCATCCCATGCCGCAAATAAGACATAGGTCAGATGCCTTCGTGAAAACATCTGAGATGCAAGTTTTAGGATGGTCTATTTTTAATGCAGCATGGAATGACAAATTGGAGATCAATTAGGATTTTTTCGCCCATTCAAATTTTGTCGTTGATCAAAGTTAGGATAACTAGGATTTTAGTTTTCAATTAGAGCCATGGTAATTTTATTTACGATTAATTGAGTCCTTTGAAATTTGATTTCTTTTTAAATAATGAGATCGTATGTGATCTTCAATTTATTGGTTAGTTAATTAGATCAATTAGTTAGTTGGTTACAGTCTATTTAAAGTCAATTGGGATAAGTTAGGATTTGAATTTGTTGTATTTCTATTTTTGTAAAACCAACCTTCCTATATAAAAGGGATGATAGCCTTTGTTTTAAAAATAGTTCAAGTTGAATCAAGTCGAAGTATTCTCCAATTATCTCTCTCCCTTTCTCCACCATTCTTCTTCCTCAAATACCTCGCATCCGGCTCCTCAACTTCTTCCACCAAATATTTTCCACCACTAAATTTTTTTTCACCATTATTTTTTTGATTTGCATTAATTGGTATTAGAGCATGACCTCAGATCATCCTCACGATCTGACGATCCGCACATATGTTCGCGCAGAAGTAAATCCAATGAATCTCGTTCGGATTGAGCACGACGTGCTGATATTAGAAAAATACTCCAAGAGTTGCTTGATATGCAATGGCAATGAGAGAAAGATGCCATTGAATTTACTGCCCAAAAAAGGGCCATGACGATACCGACCATCCTCGAAGATGCTGCCTAGGACCTTTTTAATGCAACCCTCGTCCGAGGTGAGTTTGAAGCCACAATGGAGACGAAACTGAAGAACAGAGGGAAGAGAACACTCCAAGCTTGCTGTCCTGCATGTTTCAGACCCGCCGCTAGATGTTGAATCGATTCTGCCATCCCCTCCAACTGCCCCAACACCTCTTCCGACTTCCCCAACCTCGCTACAACAACCCACTGCTCCAAACATCCTACAACTGCATTTGCCACCTCTCTGGCAGCTATGTCCTCGACCCCAATACCTCGCCGTACCATCCCCACTTCAATCCCTCCATTCCTATCACCTACGCCACCGCTGTCAGCCCTGCTACCACCCCCTCCGCCTTCCAAATGCCCTTACGACACCAAAAACCCTCACTCCAGCACGCCCACCATTGTCGAGGCAAGTTGAGACCCCATCCACCGGACTCGAAGCTTCCTTGCAAGAAGGTCAACAATCGTCGCCGCTTGCCTCCAGATCCATGCCACCATCGGAACCAAAGTGTCGTTGAGACCGAGATTGTCGCCTCCATTCGGTTGGAAAAGATGAAATCCTAGTAGGATGAAGAGAGAACCCTTAGGTGAGAGGCTATTTGCTCTCCAAGAATATGCGAAATATCTACTAGAAATATTATGCTCAAGTCCCCACCTAAAAACCTTTTATAAAAAGGTTACGGTAAAGAATATGCCAAAATGGAAGTTTTCTTGTGAAAAGGTACAAATTTTGTATACACGTCCTCCAATTGAGAACTACAAATGTAATGTTGCTTTATGAAAGAAAGGTATGAAATTGAAGCCTATTGTTCAACGAATTTAACAAGGCTTCTCCAATACCGCAACCGTAGGCGATAGGGATGCAAACGGTCGGATACGGATACGGATATAGGTATTACCATTAATACGAATATGGATGCGGATACGTATATTGACGGATATTAAAACTATCTTACCATATCCTTAAAAAACGGATACGGATGTAAAATGGATATTGATCGCATACGAGTAATGTTAGAAATATTCTATAGAATCGACTTAAGTATATAAGAATTGGATGGAAAACACATGATATTAATTTACTAAATGTGTTTGTATCATAAAAGTATATAAATATGGTAAAATGAGGTAAAGAATTATGTTATATATTATTAAAAATAAATCTACGACTATATTTATATATTAAAACGGATATACGGATACGGATACAGATATTTGCGGATATCAAAACGATATCCATATCCGTATCCAGTTTAAAACGGATATAGATATGGATGTCAAAATCTATATAAAACGAATATGGTGACGGATCGGATACGGATATATCCGTATCCGTTTACATCCCTAGTAGGCGAAGACAAAGCCACTCATCAGGAGATGAGTTTTTCGAAGCGGCAGAGAGCTAATGCAACATGTAATGACAAATTGGAGATCAATTAAGGTTTTTCTCCCGTTCAAATTTTGTCACTTATTAAAATTATGATAATTAGGATTTTATTTTCCAATTAGAGTCAGTAATTTTATTTACGATTAATTGAGTCCGTTGCAATTTTATTTCTTTTTAAATAATGAGATCACATGTGATCTCCATTTTATTGGTTAGTTAATTAGATCAATAGTTATATGGTTAGAGTCTATTTAGAGTCAATCAGGATTAGTTAGGATTTGAATTTTATTTGAATTTTACTTTAAAGCTATGTCTAAGAATAGAACAGAGGAAACTGTCACAAACTACAAAATAGCAAAGAAGGAAGCAAAGAAGGCTGTAAGCGAAGCTAAGTCGAAAGCTTATGAAGTTTTGTATAAAAATCTCGAATCTAAGGAGGGCCAGAAGGATATATTCAGGTTGGCCAAAGCATGAGAAAGAAAGACCAAAGACCTTTCTCAAGTGAGATGCATTAAGGACGAGGAAGGTCACACGCTTGTTACTCAGAAGGATATAGAGACTAGATGGGAGCAGTACTTCCACAAACTTTTTATTGGGGAAGGAAATAGAGAGATCACTTTGGGTAATCTAGCTAGTAGTGAAAGTTACTTGAATCGTGCAAGCTATAGACGGATTCAAAGAAAGGAAGTAGAGGAGGCTTTGAAGGTTATGAGAACTGGGAAAGGTGTAGGACCGGATGACATCCCTGTAGAAGTATGGAAAGTTTTAGGTGAGCACGGTTTGACTTGGCTTACGAATCTATTCAATGTTATTTGGCGTAGCAAGAAAATGCCTGAAGATTGGAGGAGTATCGTGGTGCCTCTTTATAAAAATAAAGGAGACATTCAAAATTGTTCAAATTATAGAGGTATCAAGTTGATGAGTCACACTATGAAAATTTGGGAGCGTGTGATCGAGAGAAGGTTGAGGCAAGTTTCCAATGTCAAAGAAAACCAATTGGGATTCATGCCAGGTCGCTCAACTATTGAAGCCATCCATTTGCTGAGGAGAACAATGGAGATTTATAGAGCTAAAAGGAAGAACCTCCATATTATCTTTATTGATTTGGAGAAGGCTTATGATTCTGTCCCACGAGAGATATTGTGGAGAGTTTATAGAAGAAACAAGTGCCTGTCCTATACATTAACCTCATAAAGGACATGTATGATAGGGCTTTATCTTGTGTAAGGACACCGTCTGGGAAGACTAGCTATTTTGACATCAACATTGGTTTACATCAAGGTTCAACTTTGAGTCCATTTTTTTTACTTTGATTATGGACGAGTTGACAAGTCACATTCAGGATGAGTTACCTTGGTGTATGTTATTTGCTGATGATATTGTGTTGATTGACGAGACTAGAGATGGAGTAAATGAGAAGTTCGAGGTCTGGAGACATGAGTTGGAGACTAAAGGATCTCGTATAAGTAGGGCTAAGACATAATATATGGAGTGCACCTTTGATGGAAGCAATGGTGAAGGAATTGAGGTGAAGATTGGTGATGATAATAATCAGAAGAGAGATTCTTTTAGAAATCTGGGATCTATTTTGCAACATGATGGGGAAATTGATGGAGATGTTACTAATAGAATAAATGCAGGCTGGCTAAAGTGGAGAGGAGCCTCTGCTGTTCTCTGTGATAAGAAAATTCCTTTAAAAATTAAAGGAAAGTTTTACAAAGCAGCCGTGAGACCTGCTATGCTCTATGGATCTGAATGTTGGCCTGTGAACCATAGACATGTGCAGAGAATGGTTGTAGCAGAAATGAAAATGCTAAGGTGGATGTGTGGACACACACGTAAAGATCGGATTCGGAATGATGCAATCAGAAAGAAAGTTGGTGTTGCTCTGATCGAGGATAAGATGAGAGAAAACCGCTTAAGATGGTTTGGTCATTTGCAAAGAAGATCAGCTGATGCACCAGTTAGGAGATGCGAGTGTTGGGATGTTGAGCCGGCTTAGAGAGGGCGGGGACGGCCCAAAAAGTGTTGGAAAGAGACCATACGAAGGGATCTTTGTTTTGTGGATATAAGCCCGGGATTGACCCTAGATAGATCTGAATGGAGGCGAAGAATCCATGTAGCCGACCCTACTTAATTGTGGGAAAAGGCTTTGTTGTTGTTGTTTAATCCCGTCCCTCCTATCTTAAGGGGATGGTTGCCTTTGTTTTTAAAACAATTCAAGTTGAATCAAATCGGAATATTCTCCCATTTTCTCTCTCCCTTGTTCTCTTCTCCCTCTACGCGATCTTCACGATTCTTCTTCCTCAAATTCCTCGAATCCGGCGAGTTTTTTTCTCTTCTTGCTCCCTGCAATTTCTTCCACCAAAATTTTCCACCGCTAAAAATTTTATTTTTCCATGAATTTTTTTGGTTTGCATCAATTTTCAAAGTTAATTATGGAGTACTTGGAGTAGTTTATCTGGAGTCGTGAAATTTTGGAGATGTCAAGAATAAGGCAAATATTTCTCATTGAATTTTCATCATCCTTCGAGAAGATCAACATGCCATCTGCGAATTGGATGTTAGAGATGATACATCTTTCTTTTTTGAGGCATACCCTCGTATTAAGCCATTCATATGAGCATGCCAAAGCATATTATCGAGGATCAACATAGGGAAGCTGAAGAGGAGAGGCGAGAGGGAGGATCACCTTGTCGAAAGAATCTTGAAGGTGTAGAAGTTTCACTATCGCAGCTGTTGGTTGTAACTGCGAGCTTCACAGTGGAGAGGAGACGATAAGTGTCGAAAGAATCTTGAAGGTGTAGCCAAATCCTTTTTGAAGTCTATTTTAATAATAACCCCCTTGGTGTGATGCTATTTCTGGTTATCTATAATCTCAAATGCTGTAGTAATGCAATCCTTAGCTGACTGTTCTTTAAGGAAGGCACATAAGTTCGCCGGGAGAGTGCTGGCCTTGTTGGTGCCATCCGATTTGCCATTGCTTTGGATAATTATCTTAATACTACAGTCTATGAGGCTAATCGATCTATAACTTTTGATTCATAGTGCATGGTATTTTCGGTGTCAGGGTTATCACTGCAAAATATAACTTTTTAAGGGTTCACTTTCCCGACCTCTGTCATTGAAGTGAGTGAAATCATGAAAGAGTGTAAGAGTTTCTTAATACAATAATCATGGTAGAAGTTGATGGAGAAGCCATCCAAACTTAGCTGCCTTCTCTTTTAAGATCAAAAGTGGCCTTCATTATCTCATAATGGAAGAATTCCCCATCATCAATGTCACCGCCATTCGAATTCGAATGAGGAATTCACCTCCAAATCTTTAGTATATAGAAGAATAAAAAACTCTTAGGTGTACTTACTAAAAAGCTTTAGATTTGTACATAGTGAGTTGGTCACATAAAGTGTTGCAATGTGGCTCTGAGCCTGGAGGCTTGGACATGTAGAAAGTTTGAGTTAGACTCACCAAAATTTTTGCAGTCCCGTTTATTGCGCAGGCAAAAAGGAGATCATTACGATTCTTATCATTTTCCATAGCTTGATGTTGTAGAGTTTGGAGGCAGTCATTACGTGCAATGTCATTTGGGCGGTCTTCCACGTTCATTTAAATATCAATTATCTGAGTATTTAGTCTGTACCTTCTGTCAGCAATATTTGGCACGTTTGCTTGTTTCCAAAATTCAGACGCCCTTTTAAGTCCAAGAAGTTTGGTTGCCAGCGGTATAGAGATAGAGCGTGACCAATTGGTTAACACAAGGTCATTGAAGCCCATAAAAGAATTCCAGATATTTTCATAATTTATAGTTGTAATGACAGTATACTTTTGCCGATGTTTTCAAGCCTGCTTTTTAATTGGAACTCTATAGTTTTCTGCTTGTATTAGTTGGTTCAGTTATGATTACTGAGATCTAGGGCAAATGTTTAATATGCTGTATTTTATTGACCATGATCTGCTATTGACACAGAAGGAACCAGTCTCTTGTCCTTGTGTGAGAATTCGTGTACATCCTGAAACTCAGCCTGAGACACGATATTTTGTAGACTTCGAGAATGAAAGGGGATCCTCTAGTTGCACTCAAAAACCAGGAACACGATCTGTAGAATGGAAGCCTTTAGTGCTGCATCCTATTATCTGAAACTAGCCTTTGTCTGGAGTCTGGACGCATGCATGGCATTACTTAAAAATAATGTATTTTATGCATGGCATGAACAGAAGATTCTTTTCTTGTTGCTACGACCAACTTTTTCTTTTTGCTCTCTTTAGGGGTTACCTCATTTAGAGCAGAAATCTAATTTCTAAATGAACTCTTGCTTTGGCTATTCTTTTGGAAAATTTCTGGCTTCTATTTAGTTTTTTTAATAATTTTCACTTCCCTTACCTTAAAATTCTAGTTTAACACTGATCCTGTGCTAGTTATCTGTCCAAGTAATCTCTATCTGTGCCTCAACATTTACGTTGTTGTGCAAGCAATAAGATGTTCACTTTGTTTTTTAGTGCCTGGTTCTCTGGAGGGGATTTCTAGTGGAAGTGATTCTACAAGGAAAAAAGTTGTGCTGCTAAAAGGGAAGGAGCGGGAATTCTCTCTTGTAAGCCCTTGACAATTTATAGTTCACCGACAATGTCCAGAGTTTTCATCCCTGTATTTCTCTGACACGTTCAATAGCAGGTTCCGGGTGTCACACATCAGCATCAAACTGTAGCAACTTCTCCTAGCAACTCATCTTCTTTTAAGCAAACTTCCCGCCATGGAGCAAGTGGCATGATCAGAAATGTTCTTTCAAAGGAAGCACATAATTTGGAAAAATTGCAGGTTCAGAATTTGGAAAAGGAGAGGCGCCCCCCTCGTCCCCCTAGCATTCGCTCACTGTCGAAGGATCGTAATTCTAACACCTCTGTTGGTGATAGAAGAAATAATGATGGCAATATTTCTGTGAATGATTTGCACTTATCCGTCTTAACGGATAAACAAGATAGGCGGGTCAGAAGTAAAGATAGGCACTGGGCTCCTCTTCGTCGCTCCGATGGTACACATGCTAGTGATGATTCTTTTCAATCTCACAGTGTGCAAGCTTTGATGGAGCCAATGGAACACTTGTCTTTCATGTCTAGCGTTGCTAAAGTCGGGGAGGATGATACAGGGAATCAAAATTGTCATCGTTCAGGGCGTGGTGGTACATCAGTTTCCTTCCAAGATGGGTCACAAACTCATGGTGAAATAAAAGGTGATTCTTCCATTTTATGCAAGAGTGGGGAAAGCAGAGCCATTGGTGGAAGAGGGGGTCTTTCCATCACCGAAAATGGTCAGTTTTCTATTAGTAGTTCTAACTTTGTTTTCAGAATTTATTCTATTATATGTTGGTAATACATTTCTAAGACGTTATTTTTAATTCTTTCAACTGTTTTGTAGGCATTCATAGGTATAGTGGCCGTCGTGGAGTTAAAGAAGTTGATGGTTCTGTTAGCCTTTCTGATGGGAAGCATATTAAACGAGGCATGGTTGGCTATGGTTCCCATGAGGTAAGTAGAGCGATTGAGTTGTTCACCGATTCTTTTCGTATGTTATTGACTGTCTTGTTGATGTTTTCCAGCAGATGCAGATATGGGTTCAGAAGACAGGTTCTGGTTAGTAATTTCATGGTAAGATACACAAACTATTCTTTCTCACTTTGTAAATCAGTCATTGTTTGGTTGTTGCTTAACGTCTTTCACGCTCACTAGTATCTCGTGGTTTGTGCTTGCGTGCAAATGGGTTTTCTATATGATGTTCCTTTATTCTTTTGTTTAATTTAAATGAAGCAGTAACCTTCCAATCGTTGTCTTGGCAACACATCCTATTTCCATTGTTCGCATAAATTTCTCTTTTGGCAGAAATTCTCTTTGTCAATGAGTTGATCCTGCAAATTACATGTTATGCTCGTTTGCATGAGTGTGTGGTGAGCCCAATTGAGGGAGGAGGAATAACAAGAGCTAGTCTTTATACAGGTGACCACCTACTAGAGGTGGTTCACAAAACAAACAGGAGGAATTTCGTAGGATCCATCCCCATGGCTTTTATTGCTAAATAACATCAAAGGCTACAGATGGCATTTGCTGGGAGTCAATAATTGATTTCTTTCCTGATTTTTACCTTATGCTTCCACCTAAGCATTCTGGCCCGCTCGATCAACTCCATTTTTTCTCATAATTTTTGGAATTTTCTTTCCGCTTCACATTCCCCACTATGTTCTTCGTTAATGTAAGTAGGGCAGGGATCGTAGGACTATAGTATTTGGGCCAAATTAGAATTGTGCTTAGCTGACCCTGGTTAATGGACTTGGATATTTATATTTCTTATTCTCAATCTACTGAGACTAGTTTGTTTGGCGGTTATTGAAATATCTAGGAAATTAATGGTATATGTTATCTTTAAGGGGCTTTTACACCATAGAACCGAAAACTTTGTAAATTCTATTCTCGACCATGTATTCTTCGTAATTAACACTTTACTTCACTAAATCTGTCATGTCTTGTGTCGCAACCCATGCCGTCAATTTTAACTTTATTTGAGTCACTATCTTGGGTTTACCTTGACTAGATCTAACGTTAAAAAATTTTGGATGCTGGATCTTCTACCTTTTCTCTCCTTCCATATTCTGTCTCTCCTTCAGTAAAAAAATATAATGGCTATCTTTTGCCTGCAACTCGAGAAGATGTGTGAGGAAGGGCGATGGAGTCGGTGCTGCTTCCCTGTAGGCCAGGAAGGGAGGTGGGGATGCGGAGAAGGGGAGGTGGGGGTGCATATGTTGTTGGTGGCCTTATCCCTTTGGATGTGCTGCTCTGCCGTCTACATCATCGTCCGCAATGCATGGTTCTCAGTTGAGTCCATACTCACTTCGATGGTATGTCCGGGCATCATCCTCTTGTCCTTGTGTGACATAGGGGAATGTGATCCTTTAGCATCCGTGCATCATCTTTAGTTTTTTGCCTCTTGGATATTTCATCGAACAAATGGCATGCACCGACAACCTTTCAGAATCCTACCTCCATTCTTGCAACTCCTAGACTTGTAACACAAGGGCTATGCGCCGACACAAGATAACTCCCTCAGATATGGGAACTTATCTCAGATAGCACCCCTTGTAGGTTAGCTTCGAGCTCTGCACCTAGCACTCCATACAGAGGCATCAACCAAACAAAGGAAATGTATCCGTCCAAGAACCAAAGGTTGCAAGATTCACTCCAACAAGTTAGAAGCTAAAGATCTGGAGCCTCCACTGTTGCAACATCCAAGCTTCTTGAAGGAGCTCCTCCAACCGCCAAATGGCGGTAACGTTAGCACTTCCACCGGTTAAAGGGGCGACTCCTACAAATTTGGAGTTATCACACAATTGTGGCTCGCGAAGTCGAAAGCACCTAGAAACCTACAGCTTGGATCTCCCAAGATCTTCAAGAATCCTAGGAAAAAGTGGGCTTGGATGAACACCCTTCTCAAGAGGAAGTAGATCTACGACATTAGAGAAAAGCCTTCTGATCCGAGTCAAATCAGACTGACAATGGAGGAGGTGGTAGATGAATGGCATGAGATTGTAATTTTAATGAATAAAAAGGCATACTTAACACAGCTAAATGTGTTGACCTGATCCTGTACGATACTTAGGCATGTACAAAGGATAATTGAATATATTTTACAACATAATCTGAATTACACACCTATATTTTAGTAGTTCCTTTTTGATCCTTGTAGAAGCGCTCCATTTTATAATGTTGATGCATCCTATCAAAGTCCTTTGGTCACAAGGAAACTTCTACATAACCAATAAAAATATTGTAGCAATATTACACCTCTCTTCCTACTATATATATGCTCGTTTGGTAATTTTCTTTTGTTCTCTCAGCATAAATTGATGCCCAATTTTCTTTTACTTAACCCGTTTGGCAATTTGCTTTGTCCTCTCATGGAAGGTTGGTTTGTTGATAATGAAAAGAACCTGGTTGTCGCAGTGGAGGTGCATGGGAAGATGCACCTCAATAGTTAGGTCAGTCAGAACGGGTTTGACCCACGTCATCTCTGTACTCCCCTGTGCCATGGCTTTGTACTCTGATTCTGCACTAAATCTTGGCGACTGATGCGGCACTATTTGCTTCTTACTCTTCCATGATACCAAAGAGGCAAAGAGCTCCCTATGAACATTGCAAAGCCAGAAGTAGACTTTCTGTCCTTGGGACATCTTGCTTAATCTACATCTGCGTAAGCTGTAACTACAAGTGATATGCCTCTTTTAAATAGAATACCGGTGCCATGTGAGGTCTTCAGATACCTCAAAATCATATGGACTGCATCCATATGTGCCTATCTGACTTGGTGATGGTCATGTATAGGAGCTTCTCTACGAGCTCCTTGTAACTCCTCTTGTCTACATATAACTTCATGCTCGGGTCCATGGGAGTAGTGACTTGCTTGCAATCAACCATGCCCATCTCAGAGAGAAGATCTGTAACATACTTCCTCTGGGTTATCACAAGACCTCGCTGATTCCTGGTAAACTCTAAACCAAAGAAGTAACGTAGACTGCTAAGGTCCTTGGTTACAAATTACTGACAAGGAGGTTCTTAGCTGCTCGAATGCCATGCACATCATCTCCATGTAACAATGACATCATCAACATAAATCGATATAACTATACATCTCTAAGACCATTAGACAAACAATGAATGATCTACAGTCGATCTTAGGAAACTCTGCTGCTTTATCAAGTCCGAGAGCTTTTGAAACTATGCCCTTGGACTTGCTTAAGACCATAGATAGCCTTATGAAGTTAGTAAACCTTCTGACAATCCCCCTCAGTCACGAACACGTGTGGTTGTTACATATAGACTTCCTCCCGTAAGTTACATAGAGAAACACATTCTTCACATCAAGTTGATATAGGGTCCAGTCCTGTGTCACTGCAACAGAGAGAAGGATTCATCGTGTAGAATGTTGAGCCATTTGAGAGAAAGTATCCTGATATATAGCCCACCCCATATTCTGGGTGAATCCATGAGCCGCAAGCCTCGCCTTGTAATGATCCACGATGGCATCTGCTCAGTGCTTCACCGTGAATACCCACTTGCATCCTACAACATATTCTACTTTGTTGTTACAATGCTCTTGGACTATCTATGCTCTTGGACTTGCTTAAGGTCATAGATAGACTTATGAAGTCTGCAAACCTTCTGACAATCCCCCTCAGCAATGAACATATGTGGCTGCTACATGTAGACTTCCTCCTGTATGTTACCATAGAGAAACACATTCTTCACATCAAGTTGATATGTGGTCTAGTCCTGTGTCACTGCAACAGAGAGAAGGATCCATTGTGTAGAATACTGAGCCATTGGAGAGAAAGTATCCTGATTGATAGTCTACCCCATATTCTAGGTGAATCCATGAGCCACAAGCCTCACCTTATAACGACCCAAGCTGCCATCTGCTCAACGCTTCACCGTGAATACCCACTTGCATCCTACAACAGATGCTCCTTTATTGTTACAATGCTCCACATGCCACGTGACTGTAATACGACCATCTCTTCCATGGCAGGACACCACTGATAGTCTTGTATCACCTCCTCATATGTCCGTGGTATCTCCACGCCTGAAAGTCTCACAACAAACCTTCTGAAATACTCTGAATCACCCCAAAGAAACGTGGGATGCAAGAGGATAGCAACACAAGTACGTCTTCGCTCCCGTAGTGTATTATGCACATCAAGATCATCGGCCTCCTCCTCAACATGGAAATCACCCTCCTGAGAGGGCACCTGCTCATCATGTAAAAAAGCATGCTGCATGGACAAGTCGCTAGTGCCATTTCTAGAAACAATGTGCTCAGTACATGCCTGGAGTGTGCTGGATGATGAAGAAGGCCCATGAGCAGTAGGAACTATTAGAGTATTCATTGTATGCGTCATGAGTTGTAGCAGGGTAAATGGATCCCGGAGAAGATCCATTTACCCCACCCAGTTGTTTAGTCCCATATTGTCCAGTGGAGGGACTTGGAGGCCCTGTGGAGGCTATATAAGGAGCCCCAGGCCTCCTGTATCCATTGAGAAAAAGCAATGCAAGATATGCCCCGTTGAGGGCTTCTCCCGTGGTTTCATCCTGCTCCTCACAGAGTAGGGTTCCACGTAAAATCCCGATGTTCTTCGTGTACTTTATATATTTCCATGTTCGCTTTCGCATATTTATTTTCTAACATGGTATCAGAGCGGGTCGATTCTGAGGATTTCAAGTTTTGTTTATTCGAGATTCGATTGAGAGGATCTAGTTTTTTTTTGAAGATTATTCATTTATTGTCCGAGATTTGTGATTTGTTCAAAGATTCGTGGTCACAAAACCCTAATTCCATAAAGATTATTCATCTCATGCATCGGAGGGCGCACAAAAGATTCGCAGCCTCGTGCGCCTTCAGGCGGAAATGCATCTCGAGCAACAGGCAGAACGATCATCCAGGCTGGTGTGGCCCTCCATGGGGTGCAGATCGCAGCCGCTACAAAGCCCCATCGTGCTTCAGCACTACTGGCGATGCACCCTTCCTCCATCGACCCCGCGGTAGGCGACCGCGACTCCAGGCCGCATATCCTCGTCCTTCGTACGACAAGGCGGCGGGCCCAGTTTGAAGAAAACCCTCAGATCTAAAAGGGATACAACAGGCGCGACCCCCAGGCCAAGATCTAGCAGCAAGGTCAACGGTGCCTTGGCGCTCCTCGTACGCACCTGGCCTCCCGCAGGCAGCGCGGCACCTCCGCACGACTTCTCCCAACAGTACCAGGCGAGCAACTCCTCCTTGGTTGGGCGGCACCACCCCCTCCCTGTCTTCATCGCAGAACTCCAGACAGGGCTCCCAACGCTCCGAGCCCCGGTCTCGTGCGGTGAGCCCTTGTCAAGCCCTCATCCACTAGGCTTCGCATCGATGGCGAGACCCAGTTAACGGCGAGCCCTCGGCAGGTGCGCCCCCCAATCACCCCTCATCGGCGAGGTCGACCCAGCTCCTTGCGGTGGAACCCCTCGTGTCCCCACAAGCCTCACGAAGCCCTAGCGGCAGGCAGCGCTCCCAGGCGGCGCCACACAGCCCCATGACACACTCATCTCCATCGAACCAGGCGGTGGAGCGGCGCAACAGCGATGCCACGACGCTGGCGGCGCTCCAGATCGCCGTGCTCCTTCCTTGCCTGCGATGACAACGGCGGCAGGAGAAGCCCCCCCATGGGGGCGGCGTGTTTTGTTAGAGGAGGGTTCCCAATGCGAATCCTAGGGTCTGCGTTGGGTTAAAAAAATTTGTGGGGCCATCATCAAAAAAAAGGGGGGAAGGTGGCTTCTGTGAGGGCCATAAAAAAAGCTACTGTTGGGCCAAGATTTGGGCCCAACAAGTTCAAAAAAAGGAAGAGATTGAAAAAAAAAGAAAAGGAGAGATTAAAAAAAAGGTTACGTACAAATAAAAATCATACGTTAAAAATAGGAAAAAAGTTCGCAAAAAATGAATATTAAAGCCGTAAAAAAATTGAAACAACTTAAAATTGTTTCGAAAAAAAAGAGATGAATGATTTGAAAAGCCGACAAGTTTGTCAACAGCTTATTAATATTCTGTTTTCTCCCTATTTATCTTGTCTTCTCCCAACTTTGTCAATGTTCATTTTCCGACAAGTATGGGAGAAAGGGGGAGTATATGTAGAGTCACAGGTCCAGATTGCAGATTTTCCAGATTAGCTGATTTTCAGACTCTACAGTTTTCAGATGAAGATTTTCACGCGCAATTTCAGACTCGATGTTCAGATTCCGAGTCCCAGTTTGATGCGCAGTTGCTCAGACTTGACAGATTGGTCAGAGTCCACGATCGAGGCACTCCATGATGAGAGGCCCATTTTCGAGATCTCCAGAGAGAGACTCATTTTCAGACACGCACGAGTATGCGGTCTTTTCAGATGAGCACATGTTTGCCATCTTTTGTAGTGGTCCCCATCAGTCTTGATTTTGTCGGCCAGAATTTTCATGTGAGCCATAGGGACTCCAGAGTAGAGGACCATTCCCTATGCCATGTTGGCAAGGGTTTTCATGTGGTATCATAGGTACACCAGAGAAGTGTACCATTCTCTGAGCCAGATGGGAGAGACCCAGTTCTCCGAAGAGGAGACTATTTTCAGACTCCATTCTCCAGCGACCGTGGACTCCGAAGAGGATTGCACAGCCACGACTCTTATTCAGTTCGGCCCTTTTCAGAGATGGAGCAGTTGTCCACATTATTGTGGCGGGCCAGAGTACTCCGACGAGGAGACTCATTTCAGTTGCATTGACTTTGACAGGCGCAGTTCAGAGCACATGCTCTCCGAAGAGGAGATTCAGAAGACTCACACTCCAGCCCGTCCGTCCTCCTCACCTGCACGGCATGAGAAGCAACGTCCTCGACTGCAGCAATGTGCGCGTTGGGTTGATATTTTTCGTAGTGTCCTGTAGCGTTGAGTTGAGTTTCTTTATGTTTGTCCAAGCTGAGCATTGCATGCTCCAACTTGAGGGGGAGTGTTAGAGTATTCATTGTATGCGTCATGAGTTGTAGCAGTGTAAATGGATCCTGGAGAAGATCCATTTACCCCACCCAGTTGTTTAGTCCCACATTGTCCAGTAGTGGGACTAGGAGGCCCTGTGGAGGCTATATAAGGAGCCTCAGGCCTCCTGTATCCATTGTGAAAAATCAATGCAACATATGCCCCGTTGATGGCTTCTCCCATGGTTTCATCCCGCTCCTCATGGAGTAGGGTTCCACGTAAAATCCCGTTGTTCTTCGCGTTCTTTATATTTTTCCATGTTCGCTTCCGCATGTTTATTTTCTATCAGGAACCGTGTGAGGCCTGTGAATATTGAAATGTGGCAATAGTTGGGCCAAGATACTAGGTGGTGGTGTAGTGATAGCCACAAGAGCAGGTGGTGGTTGAGTTGGTATAGGTACCAGAGATAGTGGTGCTATAGGAGGAGGCACATATACCTCCTCCCCGAGTCAGACCGAGTCAACCAGTCACTTGTAGGAGAGAAATACATAACAGACTCAAAGAAGGTGACATCAATTCTCACATAGTACTTCTGTCAAACTAGATCAAACCAACGATGCACCTTCTGGTTACGATAGTAGCGTACAAGACACACTTGACAGCTGGTGGAGATCTTGTCACGACCAGGTGTCAGATGGTGAACAAAGGCAATCGAGTCACACACTTATGGTGTAAGGAAGAACATGTCATTATCTAGAAACACAGTCGAGAAAGGAACCTTCACGTGGTTCACCAAGTAGCAAGCATTGAGGGCCACATCAACCCAGAAAGAGGCGGTGCACGAGTCTGGATCGAAAGTGTTATGGTCTTATCAAGTAAATAACGATATTTGCATTAAGCAATGCCGTTATGTTGAGAAGTGTAAGCATACGAGGTCTAGTGTATGATGCCAAAAGAACTGAAGAACTCAGATTGCTGTAACGTGCAGAACTATAAATCATTGTCAAAGCGAATAAACTTGACAGTAGCAGAGAAAATATTCTTTATTTCAATAATAAAGGATTTAATGACAGACCCAGCTTCAGACTTGTTTTTCGACAGAAAACGCTAAGAAAAATGGTATTATTGGTGATTGAGAACACGACTAGGATCCTAAATATCCTATTTTACAAGCTCAAATAGATGACTCTTGCTACGACTTTGACGACCAGTAAACGAAGAGAAGTAATGCTTCAAAAGCTGGCAAGGCTCGTATTGAACGGTAAAACACGTGGAGATTTGTGGGAGGACATGACACTTCTTTTGCATAGGAAGGTGACTGAAATGAAGATGCCACAGCTCGTATTGAAAGGTAGAACACGTGGAGATTTGTGGGAGGACATGACACTTCTTTTGCATAGGAAGGTGACCGAAATGAAGATGCCACAATTATGATGAGATGATCCAATGGGAGCTGTAGAGGTACTAACACTAGGAGACTGGACCAGTCTGTAGAGCCCCGATGCTCACAACCACATCCAATCACCCTACCCATGTGTATGTCCTGAAATACAAGAGAAGAGCGGTAAAAATGGCAGGACAATGCAGATCCTTAGAGATCTATCTAGTAGAAAGTAAATTCATCCAAAAAGAAGATGCATATAACACATTCTGCATGTACATGGATGATGTCAAATGAACCTCCCCCTGCCCTGTAATGTACGAATGAACCCTGTTCGCAATGACGACCCATCTACTAGGGGATATATATCTATATGAATTGAACTGTGCGTTGTCTCCACACAGATGGTGTGAAGCACTATAGTCCATGATCCACCCTGTCATATCTGGCCTGTTACAACTGGTAGAAGCATAGGCTATACCTGATGAGCTCGAAGAGTAGCGACTGCAACATCTAGATGACTTATACCGGCAACATGCGTCATTATCTCCATTCGACACTAGAAAATGTCATCAAGACACAAATCTATGTGGAGAGTTGAAGTGCCAAGAGGTTCAATCTACTTGGGTGCGCGAGCAGATGTGGGTATCCATTCTTCTGATATCATGTATTCTCAGAATGATGTGGGTGATGACTATAGGTGCAAGGGTCTACGCTGACGTCTGCCTCCTCTGCTATGGGATTGCACCCTTTGAACTGAGTAGAACTTCACCTGTCTTAAGATCCATCCATTGCTGAGGTCTGTGTGGTGGCAGGTTGTGTGATATAAGTAGAGGCGATTGTACGCATCCTCCATAGGAGGTATGGTTGTGTCGATAAGAATTGCATGCATGCTGTCTCGTAGTCAGGGTTAAGAGCATCCAAGAAAACTCTAGCCATCATGGAGTTCATGTAGACCATCTGCTGCTCAGTAGACGTGGTCACGAGCATGAAGCTGCGAAGCCTCTCGAACTTGCCACAAAGCGAAGAGTAGAATGCATGTAGATGACAACCATTCTGTTTGGTCATCTAGATATCAAGCTGTAACTGAAGAATCTTGACCTCATTCTTCGTTTGGGCATACGTAGTTGGCAGGATATCCCACATCGCTTTGGCGGAGGGTTGGTCGCAATGTCATTGACAATCTCTGCAGTAAGAGTACTCGCGAGCCAAACACATGCGTACGCGTCATCTTGCTTCTACGAAAGATTCTCCCCATTCTTATCCGTTAGCTTCGGCTGTGTCAGAATGTGCTCCTTATTTTTGCACCGCATGAGGGTCAAGAAATGCATGGACCGCAACTCATAGTTGGTCCCATCCATCTTCATGATGGGAGCCGTGCCCTTGAAGGCATCTGACGAAGAGAAGACGCCATTCTTGTTCTCTGACATGATGAAAAAAGGAGATCGAAACGGAACTTGATTGGGGTAGTAGACTGATTCGAACGCGTCTACACGATCATATAGAGGATTGGTTGTACGTGTTGACTCATATAACTAGGGATGCAAACGAACGAATACGAATGCGAATTCAGGTCATACCATAACCATATTCATTTTATATTATGAATACGAATACGAATACGAATGTTATACGAATGTAAAAAATCAAGATCCATATCCTCAAAATACGAATACGAATACGAATACGAATCTTTTACGAACGAATACGAATATCAAACGAATATTGCAATAAAAAGAATTATATATAAAAGCGTACCTGATTATTTGGCAATCACTTCCGCATTACTTCCATATTATGACTTGAATATGAAATTTAACTCAGTATGATACAATAATATAATAACGAATAATGCAGTAAAAGGGTTTGATGGAAATAAATAAATATCTTGCAAAGTAACGATAAAAATTTAAAGTTGCAGATGTAAAGCAAAGCATAATATGTCTAGTTTCAAATAACAAACATTCCAAATAATATCTAAAGAGAGAAATCACATGCAAACATTCAAGCAAATACATCGATGACTAAATCAAAACATTCTTCGAATTACATGCTCCATATCGCATCACCTATGTACAAAACATAATTGATCAGAATAAAATCTATATAAATATTAAAAAACTATGATGTAAATTAATCATACCAAAATTCATCTTCCATTCTATCTGTTTCATATCCTTCTTTTCCAACATTCTCATATTCTTCGTTTTCAACATTCTCATTATTTACTTCTTGGGCAACACTCTCATTTGTTTCAACTACAAGATGGAAAAAAGAAAATCAAAAGAATATCATATAAAGTTAAATAAATATTTTTAAAACTATACTTGAAAATTTTTGCATGCTTGATATGTCTTCTACTGCTTCTTGTTCAGACAAAGGATTTGCTGTAACTATATTTCCAAAAAACAAAGTATGCATTATATGATGAATGTACGATAAAATGAAAATTTTATAAACATTTGTCATACCTTTGAATTCATCTTTCAACCAATCCTGCCCGCATATTAATACCTCTACCATCTCGACACCCAAATTGCTGCGATATGCATCTACTACTCGACCGCCAGCGCTAAAAGCAGATTCTGAAGCAACAGTCAAGGCCTTAAATGTCGGTTTCGGTTACCATTTCGGTATCAACCAAAACAGAATTTCGATGGAATTTCGGTGGAATTTCGACCGAAATTTCGGTCATTTCAGTTATTTTTTGTACTAGGACCCCCATATTTCGATCATTTCGGTCATTTCGGTCGAATTTCGATTTCGACTGGATATCGATATTCGACAGAAATTCGACCGAATTTCGCTGAAATTTGAGGCCATGGCAACAGTTGACACATGAACCCCAAGAATATCCTTTGCCATTTTCCCAAGTATAGGAAATCTTCCAACATTTTGTTTCCACCATCCCAAAATATCAAAGCTGCTTCCACAATCATTCTTCCATTTTAAACACTTTTCTTGTAGATATTCATCCAACTCAGATTTTGAAGGCTCCACATCTTCTTCATCCATGATTTGAGCAAATCTGCTCTTTCTCTTTTCTAATGGAATACTTGGAGGAAGAGAAGCATTGACAGCTCTTGATCCAACCCTTTGATCTTTAACAAGAGAAGAATATGACTGAAATAAATTTTTAGCGATACTTTGAAGTTCATTCACTTTCTTATCAGCATCATTCGGATAAAGATCAGTGTAATAAATTTCTACTGCCTTCATCTTGTAACGAGGATCCAAAATGGAGGCAATAGCCAAGAGTTGATTGCACATATCCCAATATTTGTCGAACTTCAATTTCATCACTGTGGCTATAGAAATAACAATCTTATCATTACTTTTCAACCATTCCACAAAAAGCAGTTGTATTTCACAAAATTTGACGAAGAAAAGATTGGATGTCACATAATTCGACCCAGATAAAAGCTCTGTAGCATCATAAAAGTGTTTCAAGCATTCCTCCAACTTCCTTACGTATTCCCATTCTTCATCACTCAACTCATGAACAAAGTTGGCATCTATAAAGCCAAACCTTTTGAAAACAGCTTTGTATTCCAAGGCAGTAGCCAACATGAGGTAGGTAGAATTCCACCTCGTGCAACAATCCAAAGCCAAACTTTTCTTTAACTGTGGATCAACCTGTTGTGCTGTCTCATTGAACATAGCTTCCATTTGTGGTGAACAAGTGACATATTTGATACCAAGCCGTACTCTTTGTATTGCACTTGATATAACCTTCAGTCCATCTTGGACAACAAGATTAATGACATGAGCATCACATCTCACATGAAAAAATAATCCATTGCATGGCAAGAAATCTCCAAGTCGAGTTTTAATATGGCGGATAGCCACATCATTCGCCTTATCATTATCCACAGTGACTGTAAATAATTTTTCATCGATGTTCCATTCAAACATACGTGACAAAAAATGGCTACTAATATGCACTCCAGTTGACCCATCTACATTGATGAAATTTATGATTTGTTTTTGCAATTCCCAAGAATCATCAATAAAGTGTGCTGTAATGCAGAGGTAAGACTTGTTCTGTGAAGAAGCGGTCCACTTATCCATGGTGAGAGATATTCGTGAAGAAAGATTCTCAAACATTTGGCAGATCTTCTTCTTCTCATCAAAATAAACCATCTTACATAACTTTGCCATTGTAGTTCGTGATGGAATTTTGTGCTGTGGACGAAGGGAATGGATATATGCACGGAATGCAACATGTGAGACTATATTGAAAGGATACCCATTCACCATAATAGCCTTTGCAAGCAACAACTGGCTATGTTCATCATCAAATGTGTAACTCATAAGTGTGCTACTTCCATCGGCTTTCGTGAATGATTGCATCAATAACTGACCAGGCTCAAGTTTTGATATTTTTGGGCAGGACCTTTTATAATGATTGATAAATGTGTTGTCCCCGCCCCAGTACCGTGATGAATTTCTTTGAAACAATGTTTACATTTAGCCCACAATACATCCACCACAACTTCACCATCCTTGTCCTTCATTTTTTTCTTTTTTGTAAATTCTATCAAAATGATTCCATACCTCTGATCTCAATTTTTTTTGCTTCTTAAAGTGTTTTTGAGCATCTTCCAAATTAGTACTCTCATTCTCAATGGATGGGTCGGTATTCATTATTTTTCTACAAACATTGAAGTCAACAATCAAGCAAGCATATTCCAATAAGTTCCATACACAAAAACATTCCATACATTCCATACAAATTTTCTAATAACATCAACCATATTCTAATTCTTTCTAACAAAACAATCCATAGATAAAACAACATTACAAGAATATGAAATTTACCAGAGATCGGTCGCAAATGGAGGCGGAGGGTGGCATTGGCGCAATGCAAGAAAGCAGAACCGTCGGGGCGGAACGGACGGAAGGGTGCGGGCCGCAGGGGCGGCGCCGGGCTTGGCAGAGGGGAAGGAGGGGGGCTGCGGGCCTGCTGCAGGTGGGGCGACAGGGGCGGACCTAGGGGGGCGGCAGGGGGCGTAGGGAGGCGGAGGGGGGCGGCAGGGGGCGGCTGGGGGGCGGAGGGGGGCGGCAAGGCCTGCTGCAGGGGGGCGGCTGGGGGGCGGAAGGGGGGCGGCTGGGGGGCGGAGGGAGGCGGAAGGAGGGGCGGCAGGGGGGTGGAAGGGGGGGCGGAACGAGGGGCGGAGGGGGACGGTCGCCGGGCTGGAGGCGGAGGGGGGCGGAAGGGCAGCGCGCTGGGGTGGATTGGGAGAGGTCGGGCGTCGGGACTCGGGGGTAGGCGTGGGGGTGGGATTTCCGTGGGTTTTGACCCTTAGGGAAGAAACCCTACCCTAGGTATTAGGAAAATAATTTAAATAAATTTAATCTATTTAGTAACGAATATTCGTATTCGTAATCGTATTCGTTATATTTTTTGTATTCGTATTCGTTAAGTAAGGATTCGTATTCGTATTCGCAAAAAAGTTCGTTTCCAATATTCGTATTCGTATTCGCCTGTTTTAGAAAAACAAGATCTATATCCTCTTAAAAACGGATACGGATACGAACGAGTACGAATATAACCGCATCCGTTTGCATCCCTACATACAACCATTCTCGTCAATCCTTGATCTGCGCTAGGGCCGGAAAAGGTGATTTATTGGCATGAAATCACCTTTTCCGATCAAAATCAAACCGCATAACAGGTCTGAGCGATGTTGGAAAGGATTGGAAGGTCCCTAGGGTGCCTATCGGGGGCCAAGGGAGGGCGTGGGCGGTGCCAAGGAGACTTGGGTTGCGATGGCGGAGGCCATCGGTTGCCTGGGCGATGTCGTGAAGGGTTGGGCGGCGATGCTGCCGCTCATTGGGGCCATTGCGGTGGCACATGAGCCCTCTGAGAGGAGGCTGGTGATGTCGTCGAGAAGGGACTGGGTGCCGGTTGTAGCGCTGTCGGCAATGCACAGAGGAGAGAGGCAGCAACACACGCAAGAGAAAGGAGCGACGAGTGGGGTTAGGGCACAATGTACAGAAGTTCGGTCTAGGACCGTTGTGATACCATGTTGAGATAAAATAATGAGTTTCTTATTTATGAGACCCTAGGGCTTTATTATATAAAGGAGAAACTTGTTGGGCAAATTACATAATGTAGACAGAAAAAAAGAGAATACATAAAAGGATAAAAGACAAATAATATCTCAACAAATATTGATATCTCGAACTATGGCTGGGTTTAGTAGGTGGTTGGTTGTATTGTTGATGCACGATGGTTGGCTGGAAAGCCTTGGCGTGGCCCGCTTGAACTCTAGAGACCAGGGATACACGCAAGGTCCTACTCGGAAAACGCAAGAGGTGGATGCTACCAAGGTTGGGTTTCGATGTTGAGGGGTTGGTGCCATAAGGGGTACGATGCGAAGAAGGGTTGCCGTGGGAGAGGCTGGGGCAGCAACGGTGGTGATTAGTTAGTGGGAATGACTTTTTTAAAGAAAGACAGTGGGAATGATGTCGGTAATTTAGTACTAGGGATGCAGTCAAGCAAGAATAGCAGCATCAAACTTTATATAAGCGGGTATGCTAGCGTTCCGTAAATAATTAGAAACTAGAATTAAGGTCACACATAGGAGACAACTCATAATAAATAGAAGACAGAGATGCCCTTGAGTGGTCACAGTATAGGTCTCTCAACATAGGCCACAACGATCTCACCTTTTTTTCCAAACTGAATACACTATAATGGGCTGGAATCAATACCAATCATTCTGCATGCAATATAGCATGAAAAGTGAAATCTCGTTTTACATGATTTTAGTTGGTCTATTTTATTGAAGTATTTGATTGTTTTTCAATGTTTTCATAGTCGAATGATGACACACCTTTGATTTCTTTTATTACATATTGCTCATTTGTCTTTGAATATTATCATTCATTAATGTTTTGTCTATATATTATTTTTCATCTAGTATCAAATAACCCATTACCGATTTTCTTGTGAATATTCGTGGCAGTCTTAGTTAATTGTACTTCATGCAAAATATTCAAAATTGATAATTATTTTATGTAAATATCTATACATCTATTTTGCTATATATAGATATAATACAATAAATAGACACATGTTATGCATACAGTGTTGTAATATACTTTTAACAAAGTTAGACTTCTTTTCAAGAAAAAGTTAATAATTTTGTAAAAAATTAACGAATGCTTTGTGAGTTGAACACATATTCGTAAACTTGCAATTATGCAGAAACAAGACATTTGGTTGTGGGATGTTTGTGAAATTGTGGTTGCGGGACGTTTATGAAATTGATTGTAGATTATGCAGCAGTATATTTACTTGTGCACTCATGTATAATTTTGTAACCACGTCTTGTCTTAAGGTTTGTGTACTTTATACCTGGACTAATATCCTTATAAAATGCCTCCATCTTACATTGTATACCCATGCCATTATTATCCATTAATAAATGGTTTGGGTTGACCATAGTGAATACAATATAATTGTAATACTTGTGAAAAAGTCTAACAGCCTTGACCTTAACGATGCAACTGTAATATTTTTTTAAATGCTTTATTTTATTTATCCCCACTCATATTGTTATTGTTGACATTCATTGTGGTAACCACCTTATAGTCCCTGAATATGGGTTTTCATTGGATATGATCTAGGGTAGGAGCTGGTTCTTTGGTAGGTTTCCTTTGCCTTGCAGACTTGCAGTCGAGTTTGTGGGAAGCACCAACTATTGGAGGGGTGTCTACTTCTTGCGAGGAGCATAACTACTTTAAGTGAGGTGGTGTTGGAGTTCTCTCATTGTTGGAGGGTAGTGATACATGGAGGAGTGTTCCGCACATAACAGATTGTTGGAGGGCCACCCATGCTTGGGAGGGGGAGTTGCACATGAGGGAGTTGTTGACTTCCTATCTCGATGGAGCACACAATGATTGCCTCCAAATCTGGATGGAGCTCATTGGTAAACCCATGCAATGTAGTGTGTCATGGCTGCAGTCAATGATGTTAGCATGATGAGTGGGGGATTTGGAGTGGAGATGAGTAGGATATGATTGTTACAAAAGAGAAAATGATGAAGGTGGAGATGATGGAGGGGATGGGGATAAATTGTTATTATATGATGCCCCTACAATCTCATTTACGTTTGTGAAATCTTTGATGCATATGGGATTGACTTTATGTATCCCTCCAAGAACTCTTAGAGTTACGAGCATATAATAGATTATGTTTCTAGAGGGGTGGAGACTATCTCTAACCTTTGATCGCGAATTCATTCTTCTCTTTCTGTCACTTTCTCTCAACTCAAGTAGACTTTCGAATATAATTACCTCGACTTAGCAGCATCGATGATGTGAGAAAAGTAGAGGGTGAGAATAGGATGGGGAGAGGAGGAAGCGCATGTTGGAAATCAAGCCGCACCAGTGGTTCATGACTTCATGTAATCCTACAAAATTTGTCTTATTACTTAGATTAACCGTCATTGGTTAACGATATACATGCTTTGCTCTTTGACACACATTTTTGGTTCGCATTGTGGGCTCATAGCTCTTCGGGGTTCTTTTGTATCTGAGAAAAAGTTGGAAGGATTGAGATGCTAATATCATTCTTCACCTCTAAACCACAAACCCAAGCAAAAGATATAAAATATGTTGCTTAGTTCGGGATTGTGCTTTTAGGGATCCTCATAATCCTCATCAATGATGAGAGTAGCCATTTTTTGAATGGGTAAAAGCTTATAGTAGTTTAAATTGTATGAACGCCTACGCTTAGCTGTTTTTATGGTTTATACATGAAAATCCCTGAACTTTACGTTCAAATTCAACGTGGTCCCTGAACTTTTAAAAATTACATTGTGGTGCCTGATTTTTATGATCGATTTCGATGTGGTACTTCCGTTATCTTTTTCATTAAATGAATCATTAATTCCAATTTGTGGGCCATAATACACTTTTGGTCTCTCTCTCTCTCCACCTCTTTTCTTCCCACACATTGCAGATCTTAGGTTCAACAGACCCGACGACCCTCTTGATGGGAACAACTTCGTAAGCTCATTGAGAGCTTGTCGGGAAGCATCTGATTTGAAGGCCAACACCCCTCTTGATGGGTATGGTAGTTTCTAGATGCTCGTTCTTTATGTGATCTACCGTGGTCAATTATGTTCAAGGAGGTGAGGATGACCGATTTGGTGGTCGCAGGGGGACAAACATGGTGGATGCCCTTGAGTAATGTCGGATCCCACTTATGTGTAATGTGACCACTAGCATCCTTGAGATGATGGTATACATTATCTCATATGGAAACGCAGTAATAATGCTCACTTCGGGGCGATGATGTCCAGATTCAACACCCTCCAGCTCGACCCCTTCGAAGAGAAGGACGTAACAAACCAGGTTGGTGTGGTACCGAACATGCTATTCCAATATATAAAACCATCCTAAATGCTCCTTCCATTGGTGAAGTTGGTCTGTACATATTAAAAATTGTACTATAAATTGGTGTTGTAGGTTTCGAGTATTTCATTTGTAATGATCGTATATCACCATTACGCTTGTCCTCTCTTGCTTTTGTAACCACTACTATCCTTGTACACCACAAATTTGTTTGCGGCATTGATTCCGAGAGAGTGCCAGCTCTACACATAAGTTGGCGGTGTAGTTTTTGAGTATTTCATTAGTAATGATCGTATACTGGCTCCACCAGCAAGTTTGTCCTCGCTTGCTTTCGTAACCAATACGATGCTTGCACACCATGATCTTGTTTGCGACATTGATGTCAGAGAGTGTGCCGAGATGATAAAATGCCCATCAGGGTTAGTTGTCTTGGGGGAATAGTAGTGGACCTTGAATTGGAGTGGTCTAGAGCATGGTTCGAGAATATCGGGATATAGCGGTGATATATTTTGCCGATATGTCAGTATCAATGAGATGGATGTACCGATATCCATATGTATATCATTTTCCATGATATGAACCAATATCTCGTAAGATATTAGAAATATATCGACACATCGCTGAAAATTGTTGGGTTTCATTATAAACTTTTTCGATAATCAGCTGATATCATCAATATTTCGTCAATATTTCGTCGATATTCATGTATTATCAATCGATAACGAGACTCGCTTGATAGGGTATGGTGCGACCGATGGGTGGGGGTGTCAAGGCTGCAAAAGTCGGTACTCGGTACTCGGTCGGTCGGGTCACTGACTAAGGATTAATCAGTAGTCGGGCGACTAATCGAATTTAGTCAGACTTTAATCGGCTTTGAATATTTTGATTCTTTTAAATATATAACTCATTTTTATACATATATTTACATAGATTTTGTACATTTTTATACTATCATAATAAAATAAAAGAAGCAATTGAATTTAAATAAAACATTAAGCATATCGTAATAAGTTTGCTTAAAAAAACAAAAAAAACCAAGCAAAAATTGATCGACTAGTGTGCCTAGTCAGAATTAGTCAATACTCGGTCGGCCATCCCACTGACTAGACTAGTCGGACCTACTAGTCGGGTTGGTCGGGCGACTTTTACAACATTGGGGGGTGTTGCATACGACGGTTTTTCAACTTGAGGGGTTTCTCCTCTTTTGGCAATGGAGATGAAACAACTCTAAAGCTGATCAAGTTAGAATCAGATATTTGAAATATACCCCAATTAGTATTAATAATTATTAGTAATATAGTGATTCAGAAATATAGACTCATGACATACTTTAATCGATGTTGATTTTTTTAGCTTAGTTAGAAAAGTTCTATTTCCTATCAATTTTAAATCATCTTTTTTCATTCAAAAATATTATTATTATGAATTATATTCTTTAAAAATTATATGTTATTATGCTCTTTGCTTGTTTGTTTGATTTCCGATATAGCTCAACGCTTTGTTTATGCATAATTTATGGAATAATATAAACATAATGTGTTAAAGACGTTTTTTTATCTCTCTAAGTTGTTTGAATTTCATCATTTCCTTTCTAATAGCTCTTAGTAGTCAGCATTGGTGACCAAGGATATGTGCTATATAACGTGTATGGGTGTTTTAAATATACCTCATTTTTGCATATAAGTGTGTATTGGTATGTTTTTACTTTTTTACAGAACTATGATGATCTTAGCTTGCGAAAAAATCATTTTTTGCGTCATTTTCAAGATTTCTACCGATAGCATTGATATATCCTGATATATCCTCGATACATGCTTTTCTTGACGGATCGATACGACATCGATATCTTGAACCTTGGTTTGGAGGACAATAGGTTTGCCGTCAAACTCCCGACCATCCTCGAGCCTCACGATGGCACATAGGCTATTGACTTTGCTTGCACCCTCTAGTGAGCATCCATGGTACGCCATTGGATTATCCTCGGTTGTACTCATTCCTTGCAGCAAACACATCGATCTTACCCCCTTTCTTGGTTTTGAGGTTGCCACAGAGAGGTCTTTCGTAGTAAGACAACGAGGGACTGTTAAGGGTGAGCAAGAGAATGCCCAAGCTGTCTACGTCGACAACGCCCATGCATGCCAAGATTGCTGAATAGGGACACAACCCCATTCCAAAGTTGCGCCAGATAAAGATATAGAGAAGAGATGGGGGAGAGGAGGGGAAGAATGTGAGGTGTTGTTTGTTTTGTTGTGTTTAGGGAGAAGAGAAGAGGTGGAAGGAGAGGAAAATATATTATAGTCTACAAACTGGAATAAGCTGTTCATGGAGAAATGGATTTCATAGTAAGACAATGAGGGACCACTGAGGGCGAGGTGGAGAATGTCTAAGCCGTCCACGCCGACAACGTCCATGCCTGTCAAAATGGCCGAATAGGGGCACAAACCCTTTCTAAAGTTGCTCAAATAATGATATAGAGAGATTGAGGATAGGAGGGGGAAGAAAGGGAGGTGGTGTTTGTTTTGTTGTATGTAGGGAGAAGGGAAGAGGTGGAGGGAGAGGACATGATATTATAGTCTACAAATTGGAATTAGCTGTTCATTTGACGAGAAAGATAACAGAAGTATCATTATTGAAATCAGACATGAAAATCCAAGTACCACATTGTGATTTTTTAAAGTTTGAGGATTGTATTGAATTCGAGTGTTAAATTCAGATCATTTTAAAAAGAATATAAATTATGTACAAAAAATCACTATCAACTATATTGGATTTTACATTTTCATGATTAATTTGTTCACTCTATACATACTATCGAATTAGTGAGAGCAATTTAAATTTATATTTCCAAAAAAAGTTTAAATTTATGTCAACCTCTCGCTATAATCATTATATTCCTTGCATTTTTCTTGCTCCTTTAGGGTGCATTTGGTTGGAGGGTCTTCTGGTGGTGGTAACCTTCTAGTAAAGTGGGTTATCCAGTGAATAACCCTTTCTTGTGTTTTGGTGTTTGGTTGGAGGATTTGTTGTTAGATGGTTTATTGTGAAGTGATTGTACTGAAGTTTGGAAAGTGAGCAGAAGTTGAGTATTTTATAATTTTAGATGATAAGATGGTATAATATATTATTTTGGTTGGTATGGATGAAAGAGAAATGAGAGATTGGTTTTTTAGTGGGCCCTACAAGAGGTGTGAAAATGAGGGTTTTGAGGGAAAACCCACATCAAAACCTGGGGATTTTTGGGAAAACCCGTAAAATGGGGTTACCCGCTCCCAAACCCTTGACGCGCCCTTGGTGTATTTGCTAGTCCATGTTGATACATAAAAAGGTTTAAAATTTCCATGTAAAAAAATAATCGATGAGATCGTGTGAATATGTTTGTACACACACTTACATTAAATGGATGCATATGCACAAAATGAAAGGAAAATTTACATTATACAACTTAGACCCTAATTATCTTATTAGTGAGTGAAGATAGTGAAACACAATAAATTGATGACCTCCTATATAACTTGTCGAAAGTCGAAACTAAATTTGGTAAAAAAAAACTTAAATTTGGATCAGAACAACATCGTATAATAGGTGTTAAGATATTTTGAAAGTTTAATCATATGAATGGATTTTTTAAATGATTGACTATCAGTATGTGAATTATGTTGATCGGATATTCTATTGGGCTTTATTTTAATTTTTTAATTGAATAAAATGTATCCATTTCCTCTCTACCCATATTCCTTGAAATGTAAAATAATAATATATCTATAATATAAATAACTTGCATTTAGAGTTGACTTTTTATTTGAACAAAAAGGTGTTGCAATATATATTTAAAACAATAATCTGTGTACCGATTATTTATCGTTATAGAGGGATTACTTAGAAATATTGTGAGGGGCCAATCATGCATTTACTTAGAATAAAGAGAGAAGCTTTGATGTAATGTTATATATACACATATTCTAAGAGAGAGATCCTATCCCATTTAATTAGAAATAAAAGGAGAAGCTTTGATGTAATGTTATATACACATGAATCCTATCTTTTCCACACATCCACCATAGATTTTCATTTTTGCTAGTCATTCTTTGCACATATTTATGGTTCATAGGCCAACATTCAAATCATCCATTGGGCATAGCATGTCTCACAATTGCTTTGTAGTACTTTTTATATTTTCAAATGAATTCTCTTATGACATAGAACACTAGAGGCTCCTCTCCACTTTTGCCAACATGCATTTATTTTATGAGTGACATCTCCTTCGATTTCGCCATCATGTTGCAAAATAGCTCTCAAGTATAACACAATATGGAGCAGTTAGCCCAACTTGTACGAATTCCTTTAGTCTTTAACAAACACAATATGGAGCAGTTGGCCCTACTTATACGGATTCCTTCACCATTGCTTCAAAGCTCAGTCTTCTCACTTACTCCATCTCTAGTCTCATTGACCAACACAATATCATTGACAAACAACACACACCAAGGTTTGACTTGTCAACTCATTCATAATCAAAGTAAAAAGCTACCTAGATTTTTTTTATACAACAAAGACTTCCGTAACTCACTAAAACTCCTAATATTTCTTGCTTTCCGGATAATACATGTTTTAGTTATTTAACGAACAGTATTGATTGGAGTTGTGTAAAATCGAGTCCATGCCCCCTCACATTAAGGATATATAGTTGTCATTTCGGTAGCCGTTCAACTCAAACGAGAGAGTTGATGATGTGCAGATGTGTACATCTTTTTTTGCAATCAAATTTTCTTCTGGATATTCTGAAGGCCTGAAACGATCTCTCTTGCAGGTCACTCAACATTGAGCAGAGGAGTTAACCTTGAAGGTTAACATGCTGGACCTTGTGGTTTTGCAATGTTATTCCATCTAAAAAGTTTGAATAGCAGACGGCTTAGTCAAGTGGCAGATTGCGTTCTTTTTTCTACCCAGAAGATTGAATATTCATGTTTTTGGAGTCTCAATACATCTTGAAGTCTCTTTTTTGGGAAGTGGCGTGAGAGGCAGAGACAGCGCTTGGTCTCCTTGAACAAGGGGCTTGAGTTTTCGAGGGTGACACGTGGCGAAGTTCACAGGCATTGTAGAAAGAGTTCCCCCATTCGTGCTTTCCGAGGTCGCCAGGAGAAACCAATTCTACCTGGCTAGTGGAAGATAGTAAAGGTGGTGCTGTTATAATCATCTGACATCCCAACTCGAAACAGAAGCACTGCCCGGGGATCATCTTACTACAAGAATGTAAATATTAGTAACCGCTGCCTTATCATCCTCCTGTCTATAAATTCTCAGGCATCATTTTCACAGCTATAGGTTTGGCCAGGTTTGTTACAGGCTAAATAAGGTATGCTTTGTAGCTGATGTGTTTGCAGTTGTACAATACATTGCCCTTCTCGTCATGCTTCTTGCGGAGTGCCGCCGGGGCTCTGCTGCCCATGAGATAGATGGCGGGTTGGGGAATGGCTTGTGACCGAGCTTAAATGAGGATGGTGTGTTTCTACTGTTGGCTGTGTGTAGTTCTTGCTGTTATGCTTGCTAAATATCGGCATGCTGATTTTTGTCAATTGCAAAAACCATCAGCGCCTGTGGATCCTGAGCTGCTTTTCAATGATCTTTGAGCCCTTTTTAACTTAGAGATCGTCTCCCTGATGAATAATGTATTCATCGAATCAGTCTACATGCGGCTGTGCTGACTGCATCTTTTTTGACGCATTGAGTCAGTAGTTATTGATCTTGCACAACGAGGTAAAATTCATAACAGAATCTTCAAAGGCGTTGAGAATGAGTGAATCATCCTAATTCTGAAGTCGCAAGGAACTTGAAAATACCTATACGGAAATGAATATCCGTAAAGAAAGTTAGCTTGTTAATGAGTATCGGATGTTCTCTCGGAATAACATGCATCATAGTCTCATGTCTAATCCTTACCCACACATATACGATACTCCTGAATGGATATGAAAAATATGACTAGTTAAGGGTCATTTAAATTGTGTTTGATCCCAAATGGGGTGCGGATGTAAAAGATGTAATCCACAAATCATCATACTGACTTGTGTTTCACTTTGATTCCTTGAAAGCATCATCCTTTGAATTTTACAATCCTCACCGGCTTAGGCCTACCAAATTCCCACAATATGCAAACTTGGTCAATTAGAGTAGTTTGGCCATCATAAAGAAGGGTTATTTGAGGTACAAAAATTCTTTACCTAAATTTATGTGTTTGGAATCATGCCTCAATGAAGTGAAGTCTAACATCAATTTCTTTGTTCTCTCATGATGCATTGATGCTTTAGTCAAACGAATGACACTTCAAATAATATAGTGAATACTAAGCATCTACTAACTATGATCATGCTTATTGTCATGGAGCGGAGATCTCAAGCATCAAACTTTAACTCACCTAATGCAACATTAGCTCTGCGTAACGCCGTAAGCTGCAACCCTTTATTAGAACGGCAACATTCACGCTCACTATGTTCTTATACTTTTCTTGCACACACACCCATGCTCAAACACAAGAACTAACATGAACACAAGAACATGCACAAAGTTTCTTCACTCCATGATGTCTTAACTAAGCATAAGCTGAATTTTGCAAACCCATCATGAAGCTAACGAGTTTGTCCTCTTCGACATGCCCTTGACATCCGATAGCAAGGATGAAAGCTCTTTAACATACTTATGAACTATCAAATTTACTTCACGCATCAATCAAAGAAGTTCCGTGTAATCCACAATGTTTTTTTTAGAAACTACTTTAACTTCTTGACTAGATCATCTAAAGTGGAGATCCTTCGTATAGCTTCTGCTTTTACGTGGTTTATCGCCACCATAATTTGATATCTCTAGATAAGTACATTGCTCGATATCATGCCTACCTTCTCAACTTCCCTTGTCTTGAATGCTTTAGAGTATACTTTCATATCACATGGGAAGTTTCTAAATCCTTCACACTTTGAGTACGTGGATAGGGTTTAGCTTTTGGTGCCTTTAGTCATTGTTCCTTGGAGATTCCGTCGGTTACTAATGCCTTCTTGAAGATGATGATCATGTTGCAAAAATCAGACACCACCACGTTGAATGCTTGCCGCCAAGGACTTGATCTGCTTCGGGTTAAGTTGGGTTTCATCCCCAACTTCTGATCCCTTTGCCAAATGATATTTCAACTTTTGTGAACAGTGAGAATTGGTTCTATGAGTGGACTCAATCTCTGCCACAACTTTCTCCAAAAAAACAAAACGAATACTCACAATCACCATTTTCCCTTCCAGAACTTGAAGTGAACTTGCATCAACGAGTAATTGCTTAGTTAATGATTGCTTCATTGCCCAAGCTTTGATCTTGCTTTAATATCATTTCATGGCAATTAATTTGTATCACCTTAGATTTGTTACCACTTTTCATGGATGGTGGAATTATTGCCTCAAACACAAGCACCGCCATAGACACAAGGTAGAGCACAAAGCTTCTACGCTCTTATTAACAAGGGAATATACAACGTATGTGTGGATGGATAGTGTTTGAATAAGACATACCCTTCCTTATATAAAGCAACACAAGAAGTCAGAGGATACTATCATTATTGCATTTATACAATGTATAGCAACCATTCATGTTCTGCATCAACTCTTTATCTTCCATGTCTCGTTGATTACTTGGCAATCCTTTAGTCTTTTGCAATCGACATCATCTACACAATCATCATCATCCCATGAGCTCCATCGCAAGTCCACACAATTTTGCTAATTGTTCACCAAGTGCCACTGAATACATGGATGGTATTGTGCTAAAAGGAACCCACACCCTTCGAGCTTTCCATTTGGTGCCCATCCTTAGTCATCTACAAACTATGATAGATCCTCAAGGACTTGCTATTGTGGCATTCCGAGCACTTACGCATGCACATCATTGAGCATGATATCCATGCTCGTATGCGATGGCTACAAAGCAAGTGATTATCAACTCTATCAGCGAAATCAAGATTTTTCTTTCTCATGTTGATTTTCTCAATTGTAGTTGAGTGGAAACTCAAGTGCATATATTCTAATTGATTAGTCCTATGGGAAGCCCTATCAAAAAACTTTAACCTATGCATCTTGAGATACATGGACGTCTGTCACTTCTCACAAGGGTAAGCGTGAGTATTGTGCAAAGCCCTTGTGGACGAATAACTTTGATCGAGGGTGAGGATAGGGGGCTCTATCATCAACAAAACAACCAACCATGGGTACCCATTCCAATTGAGGAGGGAGGAGGCTAGAAGGGGATTCATCTTTCTCTTTTCACTAGGACCCATTGAATGTGTGTGCGACAATCAAGGACTCCTAGTGGTACTTTGACCTCAAATATGTAATGGGTTGGGTAAGGTGGAAATCTTACTATTATCCTGGATCCTGCCAGGTATTGTTGATCATATCCTCTTCCTGTTTGACCTCTTGAGGCGTCAGTTTGACTCGATTGACAGCTACTGGTCCTATGCCTTTATGTTCTCATTCTGGGTCATATCCGGCAATTGAATAAAGTAAATCCCAAGGATTTGTTGATCTTAAATGTGTCCATATCAACAGAAGGGTTGACTCATTATTTTAATGAATCATTTCTTCATACTAAAAAAGATTTTATATTCGTTGAAGATCTCGTCCTAAGATGTGGAAGTTGAGTCCAAACATTCAGTCGTTGTTGGTCTTCTGCATGCCCGTATGTGTCAGCCAGAGAGAAGGTGGCAATGAGTCTGTCAGATGCTACCTGAGCAATGTGCACTATACATCCTTACGCATGCCACCACCATGATCTTATAGGTATTGACGCATGCATCCTTTATTGTATTCCGCATTCTGTATTTTTAAAAATCATAAAAGTAAAAATTATTTAAGCGTAATAACGGCGCCAAGTGTGATTTTTACCCAAGGTTTCTCCACTTCTGGTTTTCAACTGGAATACTCCTCAATTGAACTTCTTAATGGACTCAGAACTTCAATTGGAATTCAACATCATATCAACGTTTTGTTTGAAAAAGATGTATAATCCAGATTTGATTCTTGTGTTCTAAGAAAAAATGGGAGAAGAATAAAGAAATCTTTTTTTAATTGAAACATGCTCGTTCATTCCTACTACTTAATTTATCTTAATTCTTAATTTCTTTTTGTTATATCTTCCCGAAGTTCATTCTTTGGGGAATTTTTTTCAATCATTGTTGCATATTATATATAATACTTATACTTAATAAGATAATCTCTTTTATTTGATAATCTTATTAAAAATAATGTAAAGAAAATTTTTATTTGATATAGCTATTTGTGCAAGTATTTTACGATTACGAAGTACTTGCCTCTTATACAGATCATGTATTAATCTACTATAATTATAGGATAGTTCATTCTCACGAGTTACTGTATTTATCTGAGTAATCCACAAACGACAAAAATCTCTCTTTTTACTTCCTCTATCTCGATGACCGGAAACATTGTTGAATGTACTTGCTATATTTTCTCTACTAAGAGCTCAACCTCCAAGCCAATGTCTTTATACGGTGCTCTTCCATTTCCACATGCTTTGAAGGCAAAAGAAGTCCCCTAAGATTCTTGTGGATGCAGGGTCGTCCCTGAGGCTAGTTTGCGAGTGCAATGGCCCAGGGCCCATCAACTTTAGGGGTCCATTTTTACATGTATTCAGTGTTTAGTTTAGAAAAAAATAGTATATATATCCTAATGAGACCTTGTAAAATCAAATTTTTAGTAAAACAACTCACCGAAAAATGAGTCCTTGTGGAATCGAATTTATTGATGAAACAACTTGGTGGAAAATGAGCCTTATGTAATCTATTTTTTGATGAAAGAAGTCATCAAAAAATGATCTCTTATAGAATCGAATTTCAGTGAACAACTCAATGCTGAAGTCCAAAATTTGATGGAATTATATAAGGGCACATTGTTCATCGAAATTTTTTATAAGGGTCTATTTTTTTTCTTTTGCCCAGGGCCCACGAAATGTCAGGGACGGCACTGTGTGGATGATCACTGAGCTACTCTATCCAATGCAATTTCTTTAGAAGTGCCACATCACTATTGTACATGCTTGTGCTATCATGAATGCATGCACATTCTCAATCGTAGAATTGGAGGGGGTAGACATCTCATATCCTCGCTTCGATTACTTGGGTAGTTACAATGAATTATCCTCATGTGGTAGATAGTACTACAATATTTTGAGGGTCACTTCCCAACTAATGATACATCTACTTAATTGAAACACATAACATGCTATAATTATTTTGTCAAAATCTCCTACATAGACAATAACAAAATCCATCAAACCATCCTTATTCCTCACAAAACTTTTAAAAAACTCAACTTGTAGATTTTTCAGATTCTTCTTCATAAATAAACATATAACTACTCCCAATATTGATTACTTGGGAGACATATAAAAAATTCACATCATATTTTTTAAAACCCAATCGGAGACTGAATCAGAAATCTCATAAAAAAAGTTGAATCAGATTGGATCATAGAATCAAACATGTTCAACCAGATGGTCATCTTTTTTTATAATCAGGTTGAACCGAACTAGCAGGGAAAAATTGTTGAATCGGGTAGTTAAACTGAAATGAATTAAAATATGCACAAAATACATGCTCAATAGATATAAAATAAACAAATATTGTAAATATCTTACTTTATACATACAATATTTTCTTGAATCTGCAACATTAAATGTTATTCATATAGATATAAATAATATTTGAACATTAAATATTATTCATGTAGATATAAATAATATTTGAAGTAAATACTGTAAAATAATAATAGCTTAATTATATTTATTATCCAACCCTTTCAAAAAGTTGAGGTGTAGTTGGTTAGTAACATGTGATGAGTAACTAGAGGGTATGATATCAACAATAATCACAATCATTATTATTTTAATATAGATTAGACCTGGCCAAAGTTCGGGCCGGGCCGGGCCATGGGCCGGGCCGACCGGGCCGAGGTTTTAAAACCCCTTGTCCAAGGCCCGGCCCGGTTCACGGGCCATACTTTAAGGCCCAAGCCCGATCCAGGTCTGGGCCGGGCCGGACTGGCCCATGGGCCGAATGTAAAATATTTTTTAATGAAATTTATGGAGATAATTAAGTTTTTTTAGCATCATCTAATCTTTCTAAATCCAAGTAACCATAATATGTGTTACTTTGCATGTAAAATATAAAATAAGATGTAATATTGATAATGTAAAACAAAAACTTGAAGTATATTATATTAAATGTATCTAAAATATAATTTTTAAACATATATTTTTATATATGCGGGCCGGGCCGGGTTTTATGACACATGTCCACGGCCCGCCCAATTGACGGGCGGGCCAAAGAGCGGGCCGGGCCGGGCCGGCCCATTTCCAAAATCGCTTGCCCAAGCCCGGCCCATGAACGGGCTGGGCGGGCGGGCCCCCGGCCCAATGGCCAGGTCTAATATAGATTCAATTTGAATTTTGGTTAAGTGGTTCAATTTCAATTGAATCAGGTTAAATCAAGTTACAAATAGTCGATTGAGCCTGTGGTTGAACCAAAACTGCATCAATTTGACCCAAACCGTAAAACTGATTAATTGGACCGATCTAGATTTGATTCACCAGTCCAACCGGTCGAATTAACCGATCCGATTTGATTTCAATAACATTGCTTTCAACTACATTAGAGTATGGGACTCGTGACATGTACTTATGCTTGTCTTATGTTTCTAGACATATGTCTATTCCTATCATAAAAATAAAAAAATTAGTCTAACGTAACCTTTTTAAAATTGGCATTGGGCATACCAAAATGTGGTCACTTTCTACAAGTGGCTATTTCGGTGGCTATTTCGGTGTAATTTTAAGTTTATTACTGTTTTTGTATTTTTCATGCCAAGGAACTTCTTTGCTACACTCAAAGTTTCATCTCCAATTCCCAGTCAAAAATATCCTCAATCTGTTCACCTCAGATTTATATTACATAGCATTAACTAATGCTAGCCTTGATATTTTGTGGGCCTTGGGCAAAAGAAAAAATGGACCCTTATAAAAAAAATTCGATGAACAATGTATCCTTATATAATTTCATTAAATTTTGGACTTTAGCATTGAATTATTCAATGAAAATTCGATTCTATAAGGGATCATTTTTTTATGAGTTGTTTTATCGAAAAATTCGATTCTACAAGGGTTGGTTTTCGGTGAGTTTTTTTACTAGAAACTAGAAATTGATTCTACAAGATCTCATTAGGACATATGCTATTTTTTCTAAACTATAGGCTGAATACATATAAAAATAGGCCCCTAAAGTTGATGGACCTTGTGCCATTGCACTCGGAAACTACCCTCAAAGACAACCTGGCATTAACATGTCGCCAATATAAAATAATAAAGGAAGTGAAGGAAATCATTAACATGTCTAAAGCATGAATAACCATAATATTTGACTTCTAGAAAACTTCACGCAACCATGAGATAAATTGAAACTCTTGTATAAATGTATGTGAGATTGCTCCATTTGTAGATGCACCATTTTAAGATCGTGTCTTTAAATAATTTCTTATGCAATAACTTTCACTCTTGTTTCCAATAACTTCTTATTTCCCATATATGTTCATAACATTACAATACAATTTCATCTTTTAGTTTATGACAATAAATTGATTTATTAAGTTTCATGGCAAAACTACTTTTACGAAACTAATTTGCACAACAAAATGAACAAAGTGAGTTTGCACTAACATTTTTTTTAAATGTGTTGCTTTATTATTTGTTGTTAAATATATATTGAAGAATATTATTCATTGCAAAATATTTTATACTTGCATTTGTCAATGAATGTCATATCAGTTGTTGTATCATTAATGAGAGTTGTCGTATTAATAATTAATCATTGCTATTTTATCTAATTGTTGCTTATTTTTGAATAACAAATATTAAGAATTAATAAATATTAAAAATAATATAACTAATAAGTGTTGTTATATGAACCATTACTAATGATATATCAGGTCCATAAAAATTAGGTATAGAAATCATTTCACAATAAATAATAAATCATTATCTATACAAACAATGGCATGTATATGTGACCTACTTCAAAAAAGTGTCACTACAAACACATTTCATTGTAGTGTTCCACTCCTACACCTGCAACAACTAGGGGATGCTAGAAAAGTTTGGCTCGATGAGCTCAATTCGGACTCAACTCTCGATAAGAGCTTGTGAGCCTTGCTCGAAAACCAAATGAGTCTGAGCTCGAGTTCGAGACGTAACTCGTTGGGGTTATTAAGTTGATCTTGAGTTGGGTCGTGCTCAACTCGCTAACTTGACTCGACAACTTGATTTAGTTTTTATATATTTTCCATTATATGTAGGCATACATGATTACCTTATTTCCCTTTCAACATGACATCATTCTAATTTGTGTATCCATGGAAATTGGTAAAAACTTTCAGAGAAATTTAAACGAAATCCCAAATACTTCATATCATCACATTCATAATCAAAATTTTCTTGGAAATCCTGAATTTGATCACTCAGAATGTAGTATCTCATGTTATTTATGCGTTTGGATGCACATGTGAATTGACAGATGGGTAACCATTTTTTAAAGAGGTAAGGTGGTGAGCGAGTTGTTTGTATTTAGATATTTGAACGGAGGGTTTTGTTGTTGGGGGAAGAGGATCCTCTGTGTAATGGGATTTACAACAAAGGTACTGTAATACCTTTGTTTTCTTTTTTGCGATTTCGATTATCAAAATCCAACCTTGTGGATTATATCTTCGACTAATACTTCACATATACTCCAAATTTCGCTCAAATCCGAGGTTTGTTATTTTATCTTAATGATCAAACGTTCAGTTCTCTTTTAAATGTGATTTAAGTTGCATAAATGTTGACCGGACCTTTCACCATTAAGATAAAATAGCAAATGTCCTCAGTTTTAAGCGATATTAGGAGTGGAGCATTAGTCGAAGATATAATCCATAAGGTTGAATTTTGAAAATCGAAATCGCAAAAGAAAATAAAGGTATTACCGTATTACAACACTTCTGTTGTAAATCCCATTACATCATAGGATCCTCCTCCGCTGTTGGGAGATGTTTTTGATGTGATCTTATTAAGATTTGCAAAAAAATAGATTTTGATTATTTTGTAGTTAATTTTTCTAAATGGAATTATAGAAGAGAGAGAGAGAGAAAAGAAACCCACTGAGTAAACTGTTGGTAACTCTTTTTGGAATGGTTACCTTCCAAGTGAACGCAAAGCTTTGATTGATAATCCCACTATTTATAAATCGATTGCAAATCTGATTGATCGATCAATTAGATGCATGCCTCTATCAATCGCCTACCACAAAGTTTATGCTTAAAATCTAGCACAAATTCTATCGATTCAGGCAAACATCTTTTTCACATATAGCCTACGAGAATTATAGATTTACATGGCGAAAGCACATGCATGTTAATAAATCGATGATCAACCACCAAGATCAAACTCAAACTAAAACATGGAAGTCCAACTCAACGAATATAAGAAACATTATTCTTGAAGGCATGAAGCATAGTAGAACAACTGATATTACAAGAGGGCAGAAATGTGAATTTTGTAGGAAGTCAAGGACACAACTGATATTACTAAAAAGGAAGGGATATATTTGATATTGTAGAAGTTTAAGAAGGGTACAAGTAATAAAAAATCCTTCATTTAGCACAAGCACATTTTTATTTAAAAAAATGCGAGTCCATGATCACTGTCTAGTAAGAGCTTTTACACGTATTTTGGCATGAAATGGTTGAAGTTTTGATATGTAACGGCCAAAACTATCCAATGGCATAGAAAATTGGATTTGTTTTCTCACTTTTTTTTATGAATTTCCATATTATTAATGCTTACTTATAGTAGTATGTGCATTCCCTTAGAGTAGACCAAACTTCAAAATCCAAATAAGTTTTGCATGATTTTTGATAAATACAAACTTAGTACGAAGGAAAGCTCATGCCTCTTTCGAGGTTGTCTATACGATTTTTGACATCATCTTAGGCTATTGTGAGCACATTTTGAGTCATCTGGTTCCCGGGTGCCTATATGATTCTGCAGGATGCTACTTGACTAGTCAGTAGTGGAGTGGTCTAATCGAGGGTGTAGCGATAGCCATAGTCACCGCTCAGGTAATTGTGCTCATGCAACTAACTTGGCACAATGACCATGAACTTCCTATGTTATATCAAAACTATGCCAAGTCACTCCTTGTATGTGTCACTTTGAACATTGTGCCACTTAGTACCGGGTTGAAAAAGGACATGTTTTGCCATCGACTAGTCCTTGGAAATATGTATACTAGCCTTAGTTGTCAAACCAAGTAAAGAGTACATCCTTCTACATTAATTAAGTAAATGGTAAAGTTATTCATGAATAGTTAGTTCCTCACAACCCTCTTATAATGGTTGATCCCATGAAGCTACATATTTCTATAACATTCTTGAGATGCTCCTAACTTAAGAATCATCAACCTTCATAGGATCAACAAAAATACAACCTAGAAGTGCCACATCTAAAAGTAAAAAAATCTCATTTATTGCAGTTAGAATACTCATCATGACTTCTTAATGCCTCAAATACATTTTTGAGAATGTAGTTGTGTCCTTCCTCATTTTGAAAGCAGACAAGAACAAACATTTACGGCGAAAAAAATATTAGATGATGAAATATTGCTCGATTTATCAAATCCATAAATATTGTTGACGCATTTGTCAAATTAAAAGACATGACAAGGACCTTGTAGTGACCATAGCATGTGTGGAATGAAGATATGAGAAAATCAACATAATGTATCCTCGATTATTAATATCTAGATCATAAATTGATCGTGGAAAACTCAGTATAAACTATAAAGTTGATCAAATAAGTTAGTAATACGAGTCAAAGATAACAATTCTTGAAAGTAGCTTATTCAAACATCGACAATCAATGCAAAGCCACATCATTTCGAAAAAAGCCTTATTTGGGAATTCCTATAAGTTCACCTTCAACTCATGCATCTCAACAGAAGGAATACGACATAGTTGAATGCAAATCAACAGAGTCTTAAGAATCAAAGAGATCACAAGATAATTTTCTTTTACATATTGTATCAATGATAAGGCGTATCGAAAGAGGCCGAAAAATTTCGTAAACTCTTCTGTAATCATTCGCTCGAACTTTGATGTAGAAACCATGCATGTAGTGTAGTTAGTTGTGTATAAACAACCTTGAGATATACTTATTACCTTAACATATAGAATCTGCTTATTGATTTGTAACTACGATGAATAAGGGATAAGGAATGTTACCATCTCCTAGAAGTAACTAACACAAGCATGGTGTCTCTTTAATCAACATATTTCCAATATGGCATCAAAGGTAACCAAGTCAGTACTACATGTGGGTACTTGTAGGATCGAACTACTTCTTGGGGGGGGGGGGTGTAGCTATAAGGAATTATGGTCAAATAAAATAATCAATCACAAATAGTCACAGATTGAGAAAGCAAACTAAGAGACGCAACCAATTGCATAATGTTTTTGCGTAGAATCCCAACTAGGTGAAAACCACGATGCAATTCCTCGACTTAGGATTCCTAGTTAGTAGTGCCGATCAACTATTCACTATCAAAGTTATTTGCTCATGGATAACTCAACCATTTACAAGCCTTTAGACACCAAAAAGCTTACAATCTTGGATCAGACACACCAAAGTTCCTGTTCTGGATCAAACACCAAAGTCTCCTCCTTCTGATCATGAATATCGAAGTAACATCGAGGTTAGACCAAACACAGAATCCTCAAACCTTATTCAAACACCGGAACTACTAACATTTTTGAATCAAACATCAAGGAACCTGCAAGCTTGGATCAAACACCAAGACATGCTGCAACAATGGTTATCGAAACACTAGTAGATGAATTGCTTGCGGAAATGAGAAGGATGAAGATTCTATTTTTTGTCATCCAGTTATTTGACCTGATGTGGGTATCGATTTTGGTTCTGTAAATAAGAACAATGTTCTTGCTAATTTTGATAATGTACACATTCCTTTTCCAGACGCTTTAGAAAAATCCAAAAAAAAATTAAAAATTTGAAAACTTCTAACAAGTCATAGAGAGCCCAGAGGACGGACACGGTTCGATGAGAGCTTTAGATGCTAAGGCCGCATCAACCAAAATAGCTAAATATTAACAGAAATCAACCCTATAAATTTGATAAGGCCGCATAAAAAGCAAACACAATGCCTGGTACAAAGGCAGCATATGTTTATGGTGTTGTCACCCTGACTTTTGCATTTGCAGTATGTATATTTTGCATTTTGAATGCCAACCACTCCACACAAACACAAAGAAGCATCAATATGCAAAATTCCTGTTTGACACGAATAATTGAATTCAATAGAAAATCAAGCTAATCATCATAGATATTTTGTGTGGGACGCTTCTTGTTTTATCTTCCTCTAAATTCTCTTCCAAAGTACAAGAGAGAAAAAAGAAGTCGAACTTCATATACCACTGTTGTTTGTATTCTATACAAGCAGCAAAGGTGGCATGTTTTTGCTATTGCATCAACTTGAATTAGAATGGGCAGCATTATGTGCTCTGTGCAATTTCCAGCAGGACTTTGTTCAGTGACTGAGGCTTTGAGAAGAACGGGCAATGGTCACTCCCTTTGATCTTGTAGACCCCATGAGGCGGGTTGTCACGCACGAGCTTCTCTTGAATGTCTGGTGAGAGAAACTGGTCGTCAAGTGTCTGAATGTAGTACCTCTTTACAGATCCGTAGTTTTTGGACGTAAGGTCAAGCTTCTCCATTATTGGCTTGAGAGGGATTGGTCTCATAGAGACGTTTGCAAGTGCAATGTCCTGAATAATCACAGCCATCATTAACTTTCATTTGTGTGCTTTGGCGTGCTGTGTTTATATCCAATTAAGAAAGACTATACCTTAGAAGTCGACTGATTGAAGTATAATGCCTTGATGTGATTTTTCTCAAATGCAAGGGCAGTAGGAGACCGATCCCCACCATTGCCATAAGTGAAAAGCTGTGATTGTTTCATAAGTGACTCAGCAGATGCCAGCTGCAAACATATGTAAGCAAAACATATGAGCCCATGCAAAAATGAATTGAGTATCATCTTGAAGAATCTTCTCTATACTGAAACAAAGGAGCAACTCGAACTCGAACTAAATGAGATAAAACAGGCTCGTGTTAGTGAATGCAATAACTCATATCCACTTGTTTCGATTTCTCCATTAGCACACGATAAATTCAGGATTGTACAGACTATAAATGTATATCCCAATATAAAAAGACTAAGCCTCGGAATAGGGCCATGGAGTGAATACATGTTATCGTGGGAAACAAACTGCCCTATTTTCTACTTTTATTAGTGAATATACACAAGAGGAAAAATAGAGCAAATGAATATGGAAATTCAGTTATGTGTCAATTCTAACAATGTTGAGGCTAATGGATATACAATTATACAATAAATATATTAAATATTTATCCCCATTGGGCTAAGAGACGGAATTGTTAGATATCTAACAATAACTTGGAGAATTGAAGATATTAAAGAAATATGATGCCAGGTAATGATTATAAGCATGTAATATTAGGTGTAATTACCCCAGTAATAAATAAAACTGCCCGTGAAAGATTACACAAGTACATTCCATTTTTTAGATGTAATGATGTGCAACCTTTATAAAGCAAAACTAACTGCTATTTATCAAGACTTGAGGAAAATGAAATTGTCCGCGACACCTAATTACCTAGTAAACATGGTATGACTAATTAATGAGATATGCTTTTTAGACACTCAACTCATAATTTTGAGTATTTGTGTGATACCTACATTTCAGTACAATAATAAGCAATGATAAATTTAGTGATATGAAACCAACTGAATGACTTGCTCTTTCACGAAGATTATCTGCTGATCGGTATCTTACCTACTATAAACTCGAATTAAATATAGATCTAGTTGTGTTTCATGTGTGTTAAGAACTCGGGCATATAGTGAGGATGCTTTTTTATTGATTAATCATCCTACTTGACAATTTTATGTGAAAAATATGCACTTCATTTTGATAATCCATTATAATGATTTTAGATTCTCTGACTGTTGACGGATAGTTAAAGAAAATTGACGTCGATTCATGAGCAATTCCTCCAGAAGTGTGCCATAAAATTGTTCTTTTTTTAGGAAATCAAGAAGGTTAATTTTGTAAAAGAAATTCAGTCTGGAGTAATGGACAGCTCCCGGTTAGGAGGCAAAATTACCATTTTATATTTTTGATGGTTAGCATTGTTCATGCTTTATACCTCTTGATCAGAGGAATCTATATATCCTCAAGGAAGATCCTCTCAGTATAGAGGACAAGGACTAGGACTATGAATCATGGTTACAGAACAATCATTAGATCATGAATCATATCAGATAGTTATCTTTACTCAATTTGATGGTTGTGATTTGTCTCCTGTCGCCGTAAGAGAGAAATACTTGTAAGCCCATTGTGATACAAAATAGACAAAAAATGGAAGAACCAGGCCAACAAGTTGCTTTCATGGATTCTTGGTTGAACAGAGATTCCACTAAAAATGAAAAATAGGTGCGTAACAAACAAAGCACCATAGATTCAGTGAAGCACACTGCAGATTCTGCAGATTTGAAAGTAACAAATTCGACAAAATATCTAGGAATACATATTCCCTTAGATTCTGCAGAGAACGAAGCCGCTGGAAGCAGAGGAAGCATCATTGATGTCAACATTGATGCAGAGAACTGCTAACACCATTCTGTGCGAGATGCACAGAAAGAAAACCATGATCCAAACAAATAGGCTCTAATACTATATAGATAACAACATAACAATTAACAAAATTACGTACGTGGCAATCCTCAATGGAAGGCAAAACCCACAATTGGAGATGCCATATCGCATACTAACGAGTAAGATTTTTTCTATTCGTACTTGTTCAGAGGATAAAAGGGGAGAAGTTACAAATTCAGTCTCAGAGAGTTAAACGAATCCTCAACCACTACCCATAAACCCATATAACAAAGTAATTCAACACTTGGGAAATAATAAACATGCAGAACTAACTTGGGTAGATTCAGTCTAGTAAACTCCCAGTTAGTATCAAAGCTTTTCCAAATCTAAATCTACTCGATAGTTGTTAATAGAACGGACAGACGTGTACATGAAACTGCTTAAAGAAGCAACTTTTGCAGCCATTTGCACTGTGTAAGATCTGCATCAGGAATCTTCCCTGAGGTTGGCTGAAGCAGGCTTCAAGAGAAGAAAGGAAATGTCGGATAGGACAACCTGCTTAAGGACCACTGAACAGGGTTGATTTTATAATGACCGAGTTTCACCGGGTTCAACATGTGGTATTTTCTTAGGCCGCTATGTTTTTAAATATATGTAATCCCACAACATACCTCACTTAATGTGGGAAAATGCTTGATTGATTCGGTTATGGTAGGTAGCCCTATAAATAGCAACAACAACAACGATAAAGCCTTTTCCCACAATTAAGTAGGGTCGGCTACATGGATTCTTCGCCTCCATTCAGATCTATCTTGAGTCAATCTCGGGCTTATATCCACAAAACTAAGAGCCCTTCGTATGGTCTCTTTCTAACACTTCTTGGGCCGTCCTCGCCCTCTCTTAGCCGGCTCAACATCCCAACACTCGCATCTCTAACTGGTGCATCAGCTGATCTTCTTTGCAAATGTCCAAACCATCTTAAGCGATTTTCTCGCATCTTATCCTCGATCGGAGCTACACCAACTTTCTTTCTGATTACATCATTCCGAATCCGATCTTTACGTGTGTGTCCACACATCCACCTTAACATTTTCATTTCTGCTACATTCATTCTTTGCACATGTTTATGGTTCACAGGCCAACATTCGGATCCATAAAGCATAGCAGGTCTCACGGCTGCTTTGTAAAACTTTCCTTTAATTTTTAAAGGAATTTTCTTATCACAGAGAACAACAGATTCTCTTCTCCACTTTAGCCAGCCGGCATTTATTCTATTAGTAACATCTCCATCAATTTCCCCATCATGTTGCAGAATAGATCCCAGATATCTAAAGGAATCTCTCTTCTGAATGTTATCGTCACCAATCTTCACCTCGATTCCTTCACCATTGCTTCCATCAAAGGTGCACTCCATATATTCCGTCTTAGACCTACTTATACGAAATCCTTTAGTCTCCAACTCATGTCTCCAGACCTCAAGCTTCTCATTTACTCCATCTCCAGTCTCGTCAATTAACACAATATCATCAACAAATAACATACACCAAGGTAACTCATCCTGAATGTAACTTGTCAACTGGTCCATAATCAGCGTAAAAAGAAATGGACTCAAAGCAGAACCTTGATGTAAACCAATGTTGATGTCAAAATATCCAATCTTCCCAGATGGGGTCCTTACACAAGATAAAGCCCTATCATACATGTCCTTTATGAGGTTAATGTATAGGACATGTACTTGTCTCTTCTCCAACACTCTCCACAATATCTCTCGTGGGACAGAATCATAAGCCTTCTCTAAATCAATAAAGATCATGTGGAGGTTCTTCCTTTTAGCTCTATAAATCTCCATTGTTCTCCTCAACAAATGGATGGCTTCAATCGTTGAGCGACCTGGCATGAATCCGAATTGGTTTTCTTTTACGTTGGAAACTTGCCTCAACCTTCTTTCGATCACACATTCCCAAGTATTCATAGTGTGCCTCATCATCTTGATACCTCTATAATTTGAACACTAAAATGTTGAGGTAGCCCCATAAATAGATTGAAAATTAATATACTAGTGTGATGATGATTATTTTACAAACACTAAAATGTTGAGGACACTCAGAGAGAATATGATACTTGCAAATGGCTTGAAATACACCCATTATCACCTCACTCATGTATCCGTTGCCACAAACCCTCCTCATCTCTACTCTGGACTCTTTACCCGCATCACGTCATCTTGTCACCAACAGATTCTTGGATTGGATCCAGTTTATACTTACTAACTTGCCTCTCTAGGTAGAGATCGGTATTGTTGAATAGATTCCACAATCATAAGCAGAAATTTCCTTCCCAAAATTAAAAATGGCGAGTACCATTAAAAGGATAGGATCATATCTGAGGAAATGCAGTCTATATGCCTTCCTCTACTGATAATTGGAACTGATTGACGATGAACTTCTCTACTGCTTATTGGAACTGATCGGTTATAAACTTAGGATAATTGGGACTAAAATAGTCAGGATCAGATCCAACTGGGTCCACAGCAATCAATAACTACTGTTGCAGTAATATTAGCTTCTCAGAACATTTCGGTTGGCTATGCATCTAAGCTGTGAACTTCTCTGATCAAGGGGCTTGGCCATGATACTTTGTTACAAACTGAGGGTCCGTTTGGTTACCGGGTTACACCAGGGTAACCTGGTTTACCTCTGTAAAGATATTTATATATTTCCATATTCTCTATGTACCTTTTTTCTTTATTTTATTTCTCTGTATCCATCTTATGTAATTTACCCATAGGGCTCTCCTCTATATAAGAGAGCCTAGGGTTCTTAGAAATAACAACGCACTCATTTCTTCCAACATGGTATCCGAGCGACGGTCCTATACCGGAGCTCGTATATCCTAACCCTAATTCACACCCGCCAGCCCCCCCGGCGCCACCAGCCCCCCTCCCTCGGTGTCACCAGCCCCCTCCCTCGGCGCCGCTAGCCCCTTCTTGGACAACACCAGGCTGTCGAGCCCACTGTCGGCCCCCGCTTCCATCATCCTCTTTCTTCATTCGCTTCGGTTGATGGATTTGATTGCATAGGTCTACATATGCAATCGAGCCCTCACACGTCAGTGTAGACATCTATCTATCGGTCTACAAAACCCCTGTGATATTCATCTGACAACATGTCAGAAAACAAAGTCGATGTGCCCGCCACAGGTGCCTTTAGAGGTCCGACACCAATTGTCAAGATGGACGGGACAAATTATGAGCTATGGGCTATGCAGTTCATGAGCCTTATGAAGTCTAACGGTAAGAAGCATATTCTTATCGACGATGAACCAGTGGAGAAAACAGGGATTCACGCCTCGTGGGAGGTGGACGACACATATGCCAAAGTTTGGTTGTCAGACACATTAACGATAGAGATCGCCAATGACGTGTTGCATCAGCCCACTGCCAATGCATTGTGGGATATTCTCGCAGCAACCCATTCTCAGGCACGGAATGAGACCAAAATCCTTCAACTACAACATGATATCTTCACCGTCAAGCAGAACGGACGGCCTCTCCACTCACTGTATACATCCTTACGCGGGACAAGATGTTTGAGAAGCTCCACAGCTTCATGCCTCTGACGGCCACTCCTGAGCAGCAGAAGACATATAGGAATGCTACCATGGTTGATGTATTCCTTGTCGTACTTGATCCTGAATATGACGTTGCTCACTCTCAGATTCTTGCAGATGCTACTATTCCTCCTATGGAGGAAGCTTTCCGTAGACTCAGCAGGATCACTGTTCCGACTGCTACTACTAACCTGACCTCTTCAACAATGGCAGCCTCCAGGGGCATAGATGACTCATCTACCTTTCGTGGACATGGACCCCATGATAGAGGGGGTCGAATCTGTCAACCATGCACATATTGTTATCGAACTAGTCACTCAGAGGATACATGCTATTCTAAGCATGGTTTCCCAGCATCAGCACGAGTAGCGGAATAGGCTGAGTCTCCTGCACCTTCTACTTCAGATCAGAGATTTGATGATCTCATCGCCAGACTTAAGGATATCATGCCTCCTACCTCATCTTCAGGAGGCCATTCAGATGTGGCAGCTTCTGGTTCTGCCAGTACGTCCGCTACAGCTAGCACCTTAGGTAGTTCTTATGCTTTTACCTCTTGTCATGGATCCGATATTACAAAGTGGATTAGGACTCTGCAGCGACACATCATTTATGTGGAGGCAGAGAGCAACTTACAACATATAGACAAGTTCCTATAGGAAGAACCGTGGTGATAGCTGATGGGACTCACTCCTTGATCACAAGATAGGGGGAGATTAGTTTGACACTCTTGATGCGTCTGCAGAATGTGTCATGGGTGTTCTCCCTAGGATTAATAGATAACAAATAGTTGTCATGGGTGTTCTTATTGAAGAATAAATCTGAAGCAGGGGATGTGATCAAAACTTTTATCAAGGAAGTGCATAATGTTTTCTCTGCGTCTGTGAAGTTTGTGAGGACCGATAATGCTTTGGAATTTTATACTCGTGCACTATCATATTTTTTTCCTCCCGTGGTATTATTCATCAAAAATCATGTGCTTACACTTCTCAGCAAAATGATGTTGTAGAGAGAAAGCATTGACATTTACTTAATGTCACTCAGACCCTCCTTATTCAGAGTCGTGCCCCACATTCGCTCTGGGGTGATGATGTTCTTACATCATGTTATCTAGTTAATCGCATGCCCTCATCTGTCTTGGGTGAGAAAATTCCTTTCTCTATAGCCTTCCCTGAGGAGTTGTTCTCTCTTACTGCCCTTATCTTTGGCTCTGTTGCATTTGATCACCAGTTGGCTCCAGGGCTTGACAAGCTCTCTCCTAGGGCTGTCTAATGTGTGTTTGTTGGGTACTCCAGAACCCATAAGGGATATCGATGCTATGATCCATTACGCATGAAATACTATATCAGTGCTGATGTCACATTTTTTGAGTCCGTAATGTATTTCTCTCCTACAAGTGATAGGTTGGCCGCTTCAGAGTCTGATACTGAAATCTATATGCCACCTCCTCCTACGAGTCTGTTGTCTCCTCTACCTGTTACACCACCTCCAACACCACCACCACTACTTCCCTCTACACAGACGCCTGTGCCCATTGTTCCACCCTTACCAAAATTCTATACCGGTCGGCCAGCTTCTGTTCATGGTCATTGCCCGTCATCCAGCACGCCTCAGGTTTGTTTTGATAACATGATTTCTAACGATGGATCCGATGATAAGTACAGGGATCATTGCAAAAGGAGGTTCCCGAAGTCCTGGCCATACCCATTGCCATTAGGAAGCACAAGCGTACATGTGTCTCATATCCGCTAGCTTCCCAGGTGTCCTTTCACCGCATGACAACGGATTTTCAGAGATTTGCAGTTGCTCTATCTGTCATGGATATTCCACGAACTTACCAGGAGGCCTTGAGAGATAGTCGTTGGCATTTAGCTATGGAAGAAGAGATTTGTTGCTGAGGGGGAGTGTCAACAGGTTTGTAGACTCCATAAGGCAACATATGATCTTAAACAAAGTCCAAGGGCATGGTTTCAGAATCTCTCAGATCTGATTGAATGGTAGCGTTCAAGAGGTCAAATGCAGAACATTCTCTATTTGTGCAGAGAACACCTAGAGGTACAGATGTTATCATGGGATCTTGTATAGAGGGGTTGATGGCGAGTGCGAGTGCGAGTGCAGAGAAGGGGAAGGCGGTGCTCGTCTGGGGGAAGGATGAGAAGCGAGCTTTCGACAACGAAGAGGATCCTCAGGTAGGTGGAGGCGGGGAATGGATGAGAGTGACTCATAAGAAGCCTGAGCGAAGGTGCTTTCGTTGTGGGATCAGGGAGCATGTTGCCTCTTTCTGTCCTTCCTCCCCAAGGTACTTTTCTTGCGGGAAGACGGGCCACCGTCAGGCAACCTGTATGGTGGTTCGTGGGTCAGGTGGAGTTTCGGGTCCTGCGAGGAACCATGCATTCCTTGGAGGCCGTTACAACTTATATGTTGCTGATGTTCGACGGGGAGGGCCATCTTTCGCGGAGGTGGTGGGGAACGTGTATCGGGGTGCAACTAAAACAAAGCCTGTAAGTGTTCCTAATGTTGTGGTAGGGGATGGTGGCGCGACGGCCTCGAGAGAAGAAAGGGAGGATGCTCGGGTTTCAGGTCTGCATGCACTGATCGGGTATGCGGTGAGGGGCGTTGTCGTGATGGACGTAGTGCTTTCCCATCTGCGTGGATTCCTGGGCCCGCGATTCGCGGGTGATGTGGTGAAGTTGGATGCTACAAGATGCTGTGTTCGTGGTCTATCGGCCGACCAGAGAGATCGGCTGCTTCGCAATGGTGATGTCGCCAACGTATGCTGGAGAAGTTTACGTTTTGCGGATGGGGCCTGTTCGGAGATGGAGGTTTGCGTGACTAGGGTAAAGGGAGTCCCCTTCCTTTCGCAGTCGATTAGGTTCTTGAGGAAGGCATTACGGCGTTGGGGAACGGTCCGAGCGGTGCTGGATGATGGGCTCAGGCCGGGTTCGCCTGTGGAGGACACAAGGGTCCTGCTTGAGTGCAACAAGAGCTTCCTCGACAACGTCGGAGGTAGAAGCACTTGCGGAAATGGAGATCGGGTGCTTCTCTTTCAGCATTGAGCTTCTGGTAAACGAACCTCTGCCTCCTCCGGAGGTCCAAAGGGAGGAGGCCGGTGGAGGGTCCGGGGACGCTTCGGGTACCGTGATGACGGTTGGGTTTCCGAGGGGGCCCCTCGGTGGAACGACGCGATCATTTCAATGCACACGGCGCTTCGTGAACTCCTCCCCGGTTCTGTATCTGCCGTCAAATATATTCCCTTTGCATGGTGACGTGGGCAAAGGACTCCCAGAATCATCGCCGTCATCATTGGAGTCGGATGTGGGTCCGAAAATTTGGATCGAGCGCACGGACCCTCTCGCAAATCCTTATGTGGTTTCTTTTCCTTTTGCTGATCCGAGGGGTTTCCCAGATGCGGATGTCGGTCGGGTGTCCTCGGATCCCGTGGTGCTCTTGCCGGTCTTGCCTTCCAATGCCTCGTCGACGTGGTTATTTCCTTCTTGGGAGTTTGGTGACGCGCTAAGTGGCCCTTAGAAGATGGTATCGTTCTCTCTTCCCTCCTGTCGCGGAGGTGGGAAGAGCTCGGACACGACCTTCCTCAGGTGTGGTCCCATCGCCCTCTTCAGACTTCTCTGATGGCCTTGATCGGGTTGCCGCGACTGCCTTTTCTATGGAGGTGCCTGATATCGCTCCCGGCTCCTTAGTTAATTCGGTCAGATCAATGTCCAAATTAATTAGATGTCGTTCGTTGCAGTCGGTTACGAGAGGGAATATCAAAAACCACTTAAATTAGGTTTGAGTCAATTTCAAGCGGTGAATTTTTTACTTGGTAGTGTCCAAGGTCGAACTCAGGGAGGCATCTGTCTCCTTAGGTGAATTATGAGCAAATATCCAAGTGTTAGATGCTCGAGGAGTATTTTTTTGTTCTTTTTTTATTTTCTATGCAGACACATGCAATATCAAGCCGCTTTAAAGTTAAATCAATTTAATATATCAAATGAAGTCCAAAAATTATGAAAATTGGCCGGATGATGGATTATGATGAAACTAAGCTACCCTAATTGTTTTGGAATTTTTAGACACTAAATGAATTTACAGTGAATTAAAGATGCAGGCAGGGTGATTTTTACTAATTTATTTTTAATAAATAACAAATCACTAGGAAAATTGACAAACCTTAATTTCAATGTGAAATGAAGTTATTAAAATTAAAATAAGAAAATCACTAAACAATTTATTCAGGCCTTGATTTGTGTGCAAATGACATGAAATTTTTAAGCAATGTTAAGTTCACTATCATAGAGCTACTGTGAATTTTTGAGAATTTTTGGAGTCACAGAAAATTAATTGGAAATTAAAAGGTCTCACTGGGCAAAATATTACACAAATCAACCAATTAATTCATTTAAAAATCTACTGCAATTACAAAAATTTGACAAGTGGCACAATAGATGGAGGACAAGTTACTCAACAAAATGCAACTTTTGGAATTCAAAAATGATGTAAAATGCGACCTAGGGATGTGTGCAAAGACAGGGGTGTTTTTGCAATACAAGAAAATAAAATTACATAAAAGAAATATGCTGACAGGGAATTAAATGCAATTACCTAGGATGTTGGGGACTGATATGCAAATTCTCCACTGGGCACGTGCTCCTCACGTGGGGTCTGCTTCACAGGGACCTTTTTGTAATTTCAAAAAGTCCCGAGGGCCTCTGTGCAAAATGCCCAGGTCGCACGTGCTCACGTGGTCGGCCTAGGCTCGGGCGGCTTAGGAGGCTCGGGGCTTGGCTCAGAAGCTCCTGGAGGTTCGGCTGGAAGCTCGGCTAGCCTCGGGTGGTCCGAGCCTAGGTTCGGGGAAGAGGCTCGGACCAGGGATGCGTGGCGTGCTGCGGACCCTTGGATCAAGATCGATCCAACGGATGTCGGTGAAGACGCGTGGCGAGATCTAAGGCCGTCAGATCTAAGTTGATCCAACGGGCATTGGATCGCGATGGAGGGGGCGACGTGGCTGAGGGCAGACCGCTGGATTTCGGATAGATCCTACGGCTCTCGACTGTTGCAGGTGTTGGACACGTGGTGCGCTAAGATCCGTGGGATCGCAGATGATCCTACGGCTGGCTGCAGCTCTGGTGATTGGCGACGTGGCTGACTAGGAACCGTCCGATCGAGATGATCGAACGGTCACTGAGGCGTCTTCTTCAACGGGCCCCCGCCGCCTGCAGAGGAGATGGCGGGGCTCCGGCGACGAGGCCTTGGCTCCGCCCGTCCCTCCTCATGTCGATGAGGCTCTCCAGCGGTCCGGAGCTATCCCAGAAGAAGCGCGGTGATGCGGCGAGGCGTCTGGTGGTCTCAGGAGCTGTAGCGGGCCGTCGGAGCTCCGTGGCGACGAAGCTCAAAAGGCCCTCCGGTGATGTTCCGGCCAATGCACGAAAGTGGTACCTGCATGCGTTAGAAGAGTAGCCGAAGCAGTGGGTGCACTTGTGGAGAACGAGGGATTGTTGGCGAGGCCTTAGGCGGATCGGAGATGAGCTGGTGATGGTGCTCCGGCCAAGTGGCAGAGCTGGAGATGGTGGAGAGCGAGGTACGTCGTAGGAGGGCGTGAATGGCACCGCGAGGATGAGAGCTCCGTCGCGGATCTCGGCGGAGTGAGAGCGAGGCGAGAAGATGATCGTGGACGGAGAATGAAAAGGGAGAAATCGAAGCAAAAAATAAAAGATTAAACGAAGGTGGAGGCAATTACCTGGGGTTTGGAGCTCGAAATCGAGGTCCAGATCGTCGCTCAAAGGGGCGGTAAGTCCCTGAGCTCAAGCAGCGGCTCCGCGGAGGAGGGCTGCGACACGACGGTGGCCGAGGATCTCGCCGGAGAAGACGACCGTCTTCGCTCAAGGAATCGTGCAACTACTGTCACCAATCGAACGCTCCGAGCTCGGGGTATCTCTCAGGGGTGGCAGATGGGTCTGAAATCGGCCGGAGGGCAAGTATTTATAGGTTGGAGGTCTCGGCCGGGCTGGTGATAGAGCAAGGTTCATGGAGGAAGTGGGGCGTCGCTGGTGGAAGTGGTGGCGAGTGGGGTAGCTGGCGAAGATGAGGGAAGAGTGGGGGTGAACGTGGGATCGATGGTGGTCGGCGAGAGCGGCTGAGGTGCGGCTGAGAATAGGAAGGGGCTGCCCCTCCCGCAAGGCGGAGAACGTGGGAGAGAGAGGGGCGCTGGAGGTGGGAGACGAAGTCTCCACCGTTGGATCTTGTGATCCAACGGTGGTGATCGAGGCGGAATGGAGGTTTGAGCTTAGATCCGGGCGAAGCGATATGAGGGCCGTGGAGCAACCACGTGGCGCAACGGGGGCGAGGCACGAGCGGACGGATGCGATTAGCGCGGGTCGTTTGATCGGGCGGTTTAGATGCCTGTGGAGCTAACGGCTCAGATAGAAGAGCTGAGGCGTGATCTGATGGCGTAGCGTGCGACGCGTGTCGCGCTGTGGGAGAGGCGCGCACGGGTGGTTGAGATGAGGCGGGGGACTTGATTAGACGGTGGGAATGCAAAGCACTCGTGGAGGCGGTGTTGCCGTTGGATCTGGAAGACCATCCAACGGCTGAGAGGCACGGCGGCCTGGGCAAGGGGAGCGGGCCGCGTGGCGCAACCAGATGGCGCCACGTGGCCTGCTGTGATTGACTGGACAAAGAAATAAGGGTAGAGAGAAGAGGGGGCCGAATTTGGAAAAACTCAAAACATGAAAGTTGTAGATCTCGATGAGACCTACAGGTTTCATGTTGACCAAAGACGGAGATGAGGTCAAATATGATACAAAATACAAAGATACAAATATACATACATGTAGTATACAAAGAGGCCCAAAAACTCAACTTTTTCATACGAGCTCCAAATTGGATGAAATTAGTCTCATTTTAAAGGTCGTTTAATGTGTATTATTCTAAAAGTGAGTAGACCTATTTTGGAGTTTGTATGAGGAAGCTATGGGTATTTTATGGTCCAGGGGTTCTAGGGCTTTATTGGCTATTTTACAAGGGGGATTTCTGGCTTTCTTCCCTATATTATTAACTAAGGAATACATGTTATAAGGAAGAGGTTATTTTGATAAGTGGATATTTTACCAGGGATTTTGGCTTCTTATTTAAATGCTAATGGAGTGCTAAAATGCATGTATTATGTATGCATGCATGAATGCTATTTATGCATTATAAAGGGAAATATGCCTCTATTTACTCGGGAATAAGGCTCTATTTTTAACTTTTAGAGTGATGAATCACAGATTCATCAACCCCCTATACTTAAACCTTGCTCGTCCCCGAGCAACTAAATGAAATGCAAGAGTGAAATGATTTTGAGTTCCATACCAAGGTCATGAACAAAAGTTAAAAATGGAGCTTGACTCGACCTTTGGATTAATTGTGTGGCGGAACCTTATTTGGACCTGAACTTAGGACCTAACAGACTTCAAGTTCCACAAGTCTTCTATTCAAGATGCCTCAATAGTCAGGTCAGAACAAATCCTCAAACGTAAATTTCTGATGACTATGACTCTTACTTGTACTGTGTAAGTGAGATATAGCTCTCCACATCAGAAATGACTCGGAACCAGCCTCCTCTAACAAGGTAACTCAATAACCCGGTCCAGTAACTCTTTCCTCGAGGAGCAGGGTATTCCCTTCTAAGTTCAAGTGCGACCAACTCAAGAGGAGGAGGTAGAGAAAAGAATGGACGGTAGCCAGTGTAGCTACCTATCCCGGGATGCCTGACCAGTGTAGCCAAGTCATCCAGCTGCTTTACTAATATACAGACTTCGACAGGTATTTTATTTTCTCTTGGACCTGTCTAATTTTTTGGAGTTTTTGCATTTTTTTTCAAACTCATACAATGTGCAGCATATACATCAGGAGTTTTTCCTCTTGAGTCAGTAGACTATCCCTCTTTTGAAGCATTATTGCAACCCACAACGTCCTGTCCTTAGATGTCAACACTACCAGACTAGGTTGAGACGCACTACCCTCCCTAGAGGAGGACGGATGTTTCCATCCGTGTGCTACTCCAAGCTAAAGGATTCTACCTCCTCACCACCTCATCAATGACGAGCTACGTGCATAGTGCTTGTCCAAGTTAGGTCATTATCTAAAAGAATCCTACGTATGCACGAGATATTCTACTTAGACTGATTAAGATGACATGTGAACATAGACTTGCGGACTCGAAGATTTAAGTCACTTGACCTGAGAAATCTTAACTCCAGTTCCTATAAGGTTCCTCTGAAATTAGGTGGATTAAGGTCAAATCAAGTCCATCCTCAATATCTACTCATAACTTGGTTCAGAACCCACTAACTGTTCACTTTGCATATGCAAAGTATGCAGATGAGATGAGATGTCATGCTATGAAAATGCAAGACTCTTTCTTTTTCTTTTTAGATGCAGAGATGATATGCAAGAATAATAAGAAGCCTATTTTTATTATTTTTTTCATTTTTTTTTCAATTTTTACCCACCCGTAATTATTGTAAAATATATACAAAAGTACGCGAAAGTACGAGCTATGGGTAAAGTATATATGTAATATATACACGCCCCCTATACTTAGCGTGTGCTATGTCCTCAGAGCACGAAGAGCGAGGAAAAAGACATAGCTCGTGCTAAGCGTCAGAGAGCTAAAGAGAAAGAAAAATGTATAGAAATCGACCAGCCCCCCTTTACTTAGGCTCTGGCAGCCTAAGTGTAGAAGAAAGGTTAAAAATGGGGCGGACGAGGTCAAGGAGAGAAGTGGATGAATATACAATGCGGGCATCGGTCCCCCCTATACTTAGGCTCATGTCAACCTAAGTATGGGACGGAAGCGAGTATTAGGACCAATGTGATCTGAAGAATGTACAGAGAACCGACTCAAGTGACTCCTCCCCCCTATACTTAGGATATGGTTATCCTAAGTATAGTCCAAGATAATGATGTAATGAAGCGGGGAGGGTCTACCAGAGTCGCGGGAGAAAGGATAGGATGTACAAGAATGATGACATATACAGATGAGTCGGTCTGAATCTTTCAAGATGCTGCGGATGGCTAGGGCTCACTGCTGTAAGGTCTCATACGCGGCTCGAGGTGTATCTGTTATATCTGTCTCGCGCATGAATACAATCTCCTCAACATGGACTAACTGCTCATTGGATTCGACGAAGTGCTTCAACAGCTGTCCATTCACTAGGAATGTCGTGCGCCATCTGCGAGATTTGAGATCTCGACACATCCACTATCATGCACTGTACGGACGACAAATGGGCCCGTCCACTTAGACTTCAACTTGCCTTGGAAAATCTTCAGCCTAACATTGAACAACCATACCTTCTGTCCAGGAACAAAGGTCTTTTGTCTGATATATCTATCATGCCAACGCTTCACCTTGTCCTTGTACACCAAACTGTTGTCATATGCGCGGTTTCTGATTTCCACAAGCTCATTCAGATCCATGTCTCTATGCTTCTGTCCCAGGTGCGTGTTCCAGTTGACCTTCTTGATTGCCCATTCTGATTTGTGCACTAACTCTGCGGGCAAATAGCACGGCTTTCCGAATACCATTCGGAATGGGGAGGTTCCCAACGGTGTCTTGTAAGCTGCTGTCCGATACGCCCAGAGGACTTGATCTAAGATCTGAGACCAGTCCTTCCTGTCTGGGCGGACAAGCTTTTGCAATATGGTTTTCACCTCCCGATTCGACACCTCAGCCATACCATTGGTTTGTGGGTGGTAAGGACTCGCGACACGGTGTTCGATGCCGTAGTCCTTCAGGAGTTTCTTCACCTCCCGATTCACAAAGTGGCTACCCCCGTCTGATATCATCATTTTGGGGATCCCGAATCTAGAGATTATGTGCTCTCTGATGAATTTACAGACAGTCATGCTGTCTGCGGCTCGGGTTGGGATAGCTTCCACCCATCTGGATAGATAATCCACCGCAAGAAGGATATATTCGAACCTGTGGCTAACAGGGAATGAGCCCATGAAATCGATGCCCCAGGCGTCAAAGACATCACAAATGATGACCGGCTACATTGGCATCTCATCCTTGGAACCGACGGTTCCTCCCATTCTCTGGCATACTGGGCACGACTTCGCGAAGGCGGTGGCATCGCGAAACAGAGTCGGCCAGTAGAAGCCACACTGAAGTACCTTCCATGCGGTCCTCTTCCCGGATTGGTGCCCTCCTGCCTCTAAGCTGTGGCATAAAGAAAGGACACTCTGGTATTCTCCTGAGGAATACACCGTCTCCAGACACAATCCGGTCCTTCGAAGAAAAGGATCGGATCCTCCCAATGGTAGTGTCTAGCGTCTGACTTCAGTCGGTCGATTTGGCTCTTGGGTCAATCTTCGGGAACTTTCTTGGAGACAAGATAATTCACGATATTGGCGTACCATGGGAGTGAGTCCATAACAAAAATCGACTCGTCAGGGAAGGAGTCTCGAATTGGTGAAACCTCGGAAGTATTAAGATCTTCGAGACGAGAAAGATGATCGGCCACTATGTTCTTCTTTCTAGGTTTATCACGGATGTCCAAGTCAAACTCCTGGATAAGTAAAATCCATAGAAGAAGACGTGCCTTCGCGTCCTTCTTCTCCATCAAGTATCGTAGTGCCATATGGTCAGTGAACACAGTTACCTTGGATCCAATGAGGTGAGATCTGAATTTGTCCAAGGCAAACACTACCGCAAGCATTTCCTTTTCCGTAACTGTATAGTTACGCTGAGCGGTGTCAAGCACTTTGCTTGCGTAGTGAATTGCGAACGGGACACCCTCTCTTCTTTGTCCTAACACAGCCCCAACAGCATAGTCTGAGGCGTCCGTCATGATCTCAAAAGGTAGAGACCAGTCTGGGGCTTGTAGGATAGGTGCGTCCATTATCATCCCTTGTAGTAGCTTGAAGGCCTCAAGACATTTGTGATCAGCAATAAACTCCATGTCTTTGCCTAGAAGCTCAGTTAGCGGTCGGGCAATCTTAGAAAAATCCTTAATGAATCTTCGATAAAATCCAACATGCCTGAGGAACGACCGCAACTGCTTAACGTTGGTTGGTGGCTGGAGTCGTCTGATCACATCCACCTTGGCAGGGTCAACCTCCATTCCTCTCTTGGAGATGACGTGCCCCAACACTATGCCCTCTGTCACCATGAAGTGACTTTTCTCCCAGGAGAGCACCAGATTAACCTCACAACATCTTTTGAGGACTCGGTCCAGATTCCCAAGACAGGTTTCGAAGGAATCGCCGTGGACCGAGAAGCCATCCATGAAGACTTTCAGGAATTCGCCGACCATTTTGACGAATACAGCAATCATGCATCTTTGGAAGGTACCTGGAGCATTGCATAACCCAAAATGCACGCGCTGAAAGCATAGGTACCAAAGGGGCATGTGAATGTGGTCTTTTCCTGGTCCTCTGGAGCTATGGCTACTTGATTGTAGCCCGAGAACCCATCTAAGAAGCAGAAGAACTCTTTCCCCGCTAGTCTCTCTAAGATCTGATCAATGAATGGTAGGGGGAAATGATCCTTCTTCGTCGCGGCATTCAGGCGTCTGTAATCCACACAGACGCACCACGACGTGGGTACTCGCGTCACGATCTCCTCTCCGTCCTCGTTGGTGGTCGTCTGAATTCCCGACTTTTTCGGGACAACATGGATTGGGGCCACCCACTTAGAGTCGGAGATTGGGTAAATGAAACCCGCGTTGCACCATTTTTCTATCTCCTTCTTCACGACCTTTCGTAAATTTGGATTCAAACGACGTTGAATTCACGAGAGGGTTTGGATTCATTCTCCAAGTAAATATGGTGCGAACACAGAGCGGGATTTATCCCGTGGAGATCGGAAATGCTCCAGCCTATCGCTTTGCGGTTTTTCTCCAGGATCTCTAGCAAGCAAGATTCCTGCTCCTTGGTCAATCGCGAACTGATGATGACCGGAAATTTCTTTTCCTGTCCCGCAAGAAAGGCGTATTTTAAGGTTGTGGGTAAGGGTTTGAGCTCAGGAATAGTGTGATCGTCTAAGAAGTCTGGCTCAATGTGATCTGTCTCGGTGTTGGAAGTGGTTGGATCTTTCTTTGTGATAGCTGCCACCAAGTTGTTCTGCTCAGGAGTCGGATCGTCAAAAGTCTCCATGCAATCGGCAAAAGCCACGTCCGACTCGTCATCCTCATCTTCCGATTGTCCTAAAGAGGGGAGGACAGACAGGCCCAACTGGGCCTCTACGTCATCGAAGATGTAGGGCGATACAGGTTCTGAGCTGTACTCATCTCTGAGGACCTCGCAAACTGATTCATGCACTGGATCATATCCGGAGGGGAGGGACTCATCGGTGCTGGCTGGGTTCTGTTTCCATGTCCCAACTATGTCTACATTTGCAGTCTGTTCCGGTAGAAGAGTACTCGGTGCTGGATTCTGAATCCGATCTCTGCCATCTTGTCTGCTTCATTTCGAGTTCCTCATCTCCGCCTGGAGTTTGGAACTGAATCTTCCCGATCTTATAATCAAATAAGGCCCCTACTGTTCTGAGGAAGGGCCTACCTAGAATGATTTGGGAGTCTCTCCAATTACGAGGGGTTTCCATATCCAGGACAGTGAAGTCCACCATGTATTCTTGCCCCTCGACTTTGATCACAATGTTCCTCAATTCTCCTTGGGACTTCTTGGTTGATTTATCAACAAACTGTAGAAGGGCTCTAGATTTCCTAAGAGGCCCAAGATTAAGCCGCTCATAGAGGGCTGTAGGCATCAGATTGATGGAGGAACCATTGTCCAGGAGAGTGCGTGCAAACGCGATGTCATCAACATGACTCACTACATAACATGTCTCTTCGTTTCCTTGGAAACGAGTTCTTTATTGCACAAGACGTGGCTACTGATAAAACGTGTTTCTCAACACAGCTTTTGGTCTTCCTGCTAACCCTACTAGGTGTGCATCTCACCTTAAGGTAGTTTTGGAATGCAAGGGTCATCTCCACGTACTTGTCAAAGGGGATTGTGACCTTGATGTGTTTATTGCAGAACTCTGCCATCTCAGGGTCATCTTTTTAGATTTTTTTGGTTTTCTTCTTTCCACCCTTGAGAGCTCGGGGGAAAGGGATTATTGACTCCAACTCATGTTCGGAAACTGAAAGATTTTCATTAACTTCGGGAACCGAGTTCTTTACATGACGCTGACTCTGAAACAAACTACGACTCTGACTCTGACTGAAAAGAAAATACTGAGGCGAAACCGGTGATACTTCTTCCGCGACTGCTGGACGATCCTCCTCAGATGGAGGTGCGGGCTCTTCATCAGTTTCGTCGGACTCCATGCGGATGCGAGAATGCTGCTTCGAGGACTCAGACGTCCTCTTCTTCTGCCGGCGATGGTGGTGGTGGTGCTGCTCCTCCTCTTCCTCCAAGTTCTCCTCAGGTAGAGTCTCGGAGGCTCCTTCCTTCTATGCCCGTGCCCGATCAGGTATGGTCACGGTCCTTCCGCTCCTGAGGGACATATGATTTACATTATCGTACGAAAGGATCTCATGTTCAGATAAATAATTATCTGAATAATATACCTGATCTCGAGGTCGGTTCTGGCCATGGTGTAAGCTGTTCGGGTTGGCCTGAACCTGTGCGGGAATTGGGGTCTTTGGCGCCATCTGTTGGTCCTGGGTACGAGAGACCCGATTGATATCGGTTCTCATGTCCAGGTAGTCATTCTGCATCTGTTGGACCCTATCAGATAGGGTCTGGATCGCCAAGGTGAGAGACTCCAATTCGGTGGGCTGAGCTGACTGGTGTGTGGACGAGGTTCTGTATTGGCCCTGCTGGCCATGCCGATACTGCTGCTGCTGGTGGGACGGTGCTGGGCCCTGCTGATATGTGCGTTGCTGCTGCTGGTGCTGCTGAGGCCGGTACACTTGCTCTGGCCTGGACTGAAAGCGCGGTGCGGGGACGGAGCTGGTTGCTTGGTAAGCTGGGGAAGGTCGGTGAGGCTGACCAATCCCCATCCCCGACTGTCTACTGACAGGGTCACGGCTGTACCACAGCCCGTTGATCTCGAACACCTGCGGAGGCTCCTCGTATCCGGTCTCTGCTTGTGGGGGTGCATGCTGGTCCTGCTGGGTGTAAGTCTGATCCTCCACCCAACCACTGTGAGGCCCCGGTGCCTGCTCCTGCACAAGATGGACTCGATGCACAGGTGCAGGTGGTGCAGAAGGGGCAGGTAGCTTCATCTTGGCTACCTTCTCAGTGAGTTCCTCCACTTGCTTCGGTAGACGCGAAAGAGACTCAAGGTTAGTGACCCTCTTGTGGATCTGCTCGACCATGGTAAGCTTGTCGGCAATCATCCCCATGCTGGGGATGAAGTCCTCGGTCAGATCCGCTACAATCCTTCGGGTTGTCTCGTTGGATAGAATTGAGGGAGACAACGTATAGACCCTTGTGGCCTGTGACCTGCCGGTTTCCGCCATCTGCTCCAAGATCTTCCATACAACGTGCTCGTTTTTGTTCAGATAGCTTCCTCCACAGGCGGCACTGACTAACCCCTGCATCTCCGGGGTTAGACCACAGAACAAGGTCTGGACTAGGATCGCCTTAGAAATGCCGTGGCAAGGGTATTTCTGCACTAAGTCATTGAACCTATCCCATGCATCGTGGAAGGGTTCACTAGGTCCTTGGGAGAAGCTGACGATCTTTGTTCTCATTTTATTAGTCCTACTGAGAGGGTAGAACTTTTTCAGGAAGAGGTCCTTGAACTGCATCCAAGTAGTACATATCACCCCTAAGTTCTTCAGCCAATGTGCTGCCTTATCACCTAAGGCAAAAGGGGTGGCCTTCAGTCGAATGTAATCTTGGCCAACATTGGGATGGCTAAGATTGTTGCAAACCAGCTCGAAGTCACGGAGGAAAGTGTACGGTTCTTCATTTGTGTTTCCATTGAACTTCGGAAGCAGACTGAGGAAGTGGGGCTTCAGCTCAAATGCCTCGGCGGGAACCGCTGGTGCTAACCAATTCTGAATCTCATTCTCCGTCGGGTTGTAGGCATCGACCATTGGTCGGTCGATTCCTCCTGCTACTATTATCTGTCCCATCCGAGCCGTGAGATCTGCATTTCTTTGTTCGGCTTCAGCAAGACGATTGAGAATTTGACATAGTTGGTCCTCATCCGATGGTGGCTGCTTTGGCGGCATCTTGTCCTCTAGTCCTGGGTATGAATTAAGATCGGTGTCAGAGGACAAATCAAGGAAGGGGTTCTTACCGAGGCGATGGTCTTCCTCGGTAAGCTCAGAGGAGATGAAAGGGTTGGTTTGAGATTAACCACCCTGAGTATGAGGGAACCAAGACTCAAGGGGGTCATGAGTCCTGGGTGGTCCAAGGTGCACTTGGGCCGATGAAGATGAGTTACGTGGGGGACTCATAGAAAGATCGGTGAATAAAGAGTCGAGATCTCCCCAGTCGCTCATCTTTGATATGGCGAGAAGAAGATAGGATTTAACTCCTACCTGAAGCAAACAAATCAATCCAAGACCTTGGGTTCACACTCAACACAGTGAAGGACTCGAAATTGAGTCCAATTAATCTTGTAGTTTTTAAGTGTGATTTTCAAGCAAAAATAGCAAGGATTACGCAGCCTATAGGGAAGTCGGCTCAGAGCCGGATGCGTCTTCCATGTTTAACATGTCGCCTAAGATACCGCCGGTCCTTCTTTTCTTCGCTCCTATCCCAAGTCGATGGATTTCAATGACCACACCCCTATCTACCTGCAAGCAGGCGGAGGCTGACAAGGCTGGAACTTCACCCCGGGAGGTTACTGGCAACTTGTCACAAAGTACCGCAATTTCGCCCCTATCTACCTGAGACAGGCGGAGGCTACTTGGTACTAGTCAATGAATCTGAAATTATTCGACTTGTGATATTTGCTAGGATCAGTCAGAACGTGATATGGAAGGCGGGGATTTGGGCTCTGCCTTAAGGTGTTCACACACACTCAAGTACCCTCACTCAGCCTGAAAACAAGGTCGGGGATTAATCTCCCGCAAACAATTTTCAAATTTTATTCCTTTTGTTTTTGGTCAATAATGTTTAGCAGTCCCGATTTTAAGTCAAGTTCTCACTGATTACGCCTATCGGACAGTCCCAATTTCCGTTTAATTAAATGTGATAAAATCAGAGGAGGAAATCGAGAAAAGCCGATGCAAGTTAAAATAATGATGCTATGCTGAGTTCAGGAGACTTACAGTGATCCCTTCGCTTTTTTTATGCATGATGCAAAACAGAATTGAAAACTTTATCTAAATGCAAATGCAGGCGATGAAAACCGCTCCTAGACAAGCAGTTCTATTAGCGTGAAGAACAGGTTATTTTGGCTAAGTCTTGCGGTCTAAGTGCGTCTTTTAAGTGATTTGTGTGGTCCTAATGATTACGAGCACAAGCAATTCCTAGATTGGCTCGGGGAGCCGCTAGTGCAAGCTAAGTTACATTCATCCACACAGCACACGGGGACACAGTTCCACTATACTTACACACGTGAGATCCCAAACGGGAACCGCTGGAAATAATGCAAAAAATAAAAAAAATTACAAAGCCTCTCTTTCACTCAATAAATTTAAATGCTAGATCCTCGAAGCGTCGTCGACTCCTCGCGTTCCTCGCACAAAAACAAATTGAGGTCAGAGAGTGACACAAAAATAAAATAATGCAAAGAAATAAAAGAGAGAAAAAGTAATTACAAGAAAACCGGGGGTCAGACTACCCGGGGAAAGAAAATCAAACACTCGGAATTTGACTAAAAATTAACCTAAGCCGTGCCTCCCCGGCAACGGCGCCATTTTGATATCGCTCCCGGCTCCTTAGTTAATTCGGTCAGATTAATGTCCAAATTAATTAGATGTTGTTCGTTGCAGTCGGATACGAGAGGGAATATCAAAAACCACTTAAATTAGGTTTGAGTCAATTTCAAGCGGTGAATTTTTTACTTGGTAGAGTCCAAGGTCGAACTCGGGGAGGCATCTGTCTCCTTAGGTGAATTATGAGCAAATATCCAAGTGTTAGATTTTCGAAGAGTAATTTTTTGTTCTTTTTTTATTTTCTATGCAGACACATGCAATATCAGACCGCTTTAAAGTTAAATCAATTTAAGATATCAAATGAAGTTCAAAAATTATGAAAATTGGCCGGATGATGGATTATGATGAAACTAAGCTACCCTAAATTTTTTGGAATTTTTAGACACTAAATGAATTTACAGTGAATAAAAGATGCATGCAGGGTGATTTTTACTAATTTATTTTTAATAAATAACAAATCACATCTTTTTCAGGAACAAAAATTATCCTAGATAGTACTAATGATAAGGAATCAAGGAAAATTGACAAACTTTAATTTCAATGTGAAATGAATTTATTAAAAATAAAATAAGAAAATAACTAAACAATTTATTCAGGCCTCGATATGTGTGCAAATAACATGAAATTTTTATGCAATGTTAAGTTCACTATCCTAGAGATACTGTGAATTTTTGAGAATTTTTGGAGTCACATAAAATTAAGTGGAAATTAAAAGGTCTCACTGGGCAAAATATTACACAAATCAACCAATTAATTCATTTAAAAATCTACTGCAATTACAAAAATTTAACAAGTGGCACAATAGATGGAGGACAAGTTACTCAACAAAATGCAACTTTTGGAATTCAAAAATGATGTAAAATGCGACCTAGGGATGCGTGCAAAGACAGGGGTGTATTTGCAATACAAGAAAATAAAATTACATAAAAGAAATATGCTGACAGGGACTTAAATGCAATTACCTAGGATGCTGGGGACTGATATGCAAATTCTCCACTGGGCACGTGCTCCTCACGTGGGGTCTGCTTCACAGGGACCTTTTTGTAATTTCAAAAAGTCCTGAGGGCCTCTGTGCAAAATGCCCAGGCCGCACGTGCTCCTCACGTGGTCGGCCTAGGCTCGGGCGGCTTAGGAGGCTCGGGGCTTGGCTCGGAAGCTCCTGGAGGTTCGGCTGGAGGCTCGGCTAGCCTCGGGTGGTCCGAGCCTAGGTTCGGGGAAGAGGCTCGGACCAGGGATGCGTGGCGTGCTGTGGACCCTTGGATCAAGATCGATCCAACGGATGTCGGTGAAGACGCGTGGCGAGATCTAAGGCCGTCAGATCTAAGTTGATCCAACGGGCATTGGATCGCGATGGAGGGGGCGACGTGGCTGAGGGCAGACTGCTGGATCTCGGATAGATCCTACGGCTCTCGGCTGCTGCAGGTGTTGGACACGTGGCGCGCTAAGATCCGTGGGATCGCAGATGATCCAACGGCTGGCTGCAGCTCCGGTGGATTGGCGACGTGGCTGACTAGGAACCGTCCGATCGAGATGATCGAACGGTCACTGAGGCGTCTTCTTCAACGGGCCTCCACCGCCTGCAGAGGAGATGGCGAGGCTCCGGCGACGAGGCCTTGGCTCCGCCCGTCCCTCCTCGTGTCGATGAGGCTCTCCGGCGGTCCGGAGCTATCCCAGAAGAAGCGCGGTGATGCGGCGAGGCGTCTGGTGGTCTCAGGAGCTGTAGCGGGCCGTCGGAGCTCCGTGGCGACGAAGCTCAAAAGGCCCTCCGGTGATGTTCCGACCAATGCACGAAAGTGGTACCTGCAGGCGTTAGAAGAGTAGCCGAAGCACTGGGTGCACTTGTGGAGACGGGGGGATTGTTGGCGAGGCCTAAGGCGGATCGGAGATGAGCTGGTGATGGTGCTCCGGCCAAGTGGCAGAGCTGGAGATGGTGGAGAGCGAGGTACGTCGTAGGAGGGCGTGAATGGCACCGCGAGGATGAGAGCTCCGTCGCGGAGCTCGGCGGAGTGAGAGCGAGGCGAGAAGATGATCGTGGACGGAGAATAAAAAGGGAGAAATCGAAGCAAAAAATAAAACTAAGATTAAACGAATGTGGAGGCAATTACCTGGGGTTTGGAGCTCGAAATCGAGGTCCAGATCGTCGCTCAAAGGGGCAGTAAGTCCCTGAGCTCAAGCAGCGGCTCGGCGGAGGAGGGCTGCGACACGGCGGTGGCCGAGGATCTCGCCGGAGAAGACGACCGTCTTCGCTCAAGGAATCGTGCAATTACTGTCACTAATCGAACGCTCCGAGCTCGGGGTATCTCTCAGGGGTGGCGGATGGGTCTGAAATCGGCCGGAGGGCAAGTATTTATAGGTTGGAGGTCTCGGCCGGGCTGGTGATGGAGCGAGGTTCATGGAGGAAGTGGGGCGTCGCTGGTGAAAGTGGTGGCGAGTGGGGTAGCTGGCGAAGATGAGGGAAGAGTGGGGGTGAACGTGGGATCGATGGTGGTCGGCGAGAGCGGCTGAGGTGCGGCTGAGAATAGGAAGGGGCTGCCCCTCCCGCAAGGCGGAGAACGTGGGAGAGAGAGGGGAGCTGGAGGTGGGAGACGAAGTCTCCACCGTTGGATCTTGTGATCCAACGGTGGTGATCGAGGCAGAATGAAGGTTTGAGATTAGATCCGGGCGAAGCGATCTGAGGGCCGTGGAGCAACCACGTGGCGCAACGGGGGCGAGGCACGAGCGGACGGATGCGATTAGCGCGGGTCGTTTGATCGGGCGGTTTAGATGCCTATGGAGCTAACGGCTCAGATGGAAGAGCTGAGGCGTAATCTGATGGCGTAGCGTGCGACGCGTGTCGCGCTGTGGGAGAGGCGCGCACGGGTGGTTGAGATGAGGCGGGGGACTTGATCAGACGGTGGGAATGCAAAGCACTCATGGAGGCGGTGTGGTCGTTGGATCTGGAAGACCATCCAACGGCTGAGAGGCGCGGCGGTCTGGGCAAGGGGAGCGGGCCGCGTGGCGCAACCAGATGGCGCCACGTGGCCTGCTGTGATTGGCTGGACAAAGAAATAAGGGTAGAGAGAAGAGGGGGCCGAATTTGGAAAAACTCAAAACATGAAAGTTGTAGATCTCGATGAGATCTACAAGTTTCATGTTGACCAAAGACGGAGATGAGGTCAAATATGATACAAAAATACAAAGATACAAATATACATACATGTAGTATACAAAGAGGCCCAAAAACTCAACTTTTTCATACGAGCTCCAAATTGAATGAAATTAGTCTCAGTTTAAAGGTCTTTTAATGTGTATTATTCTAAAAGTGAGTAGACCTATTTTGGAGTTTGTATGAGGGAGCTATGGGTATTTTATGGTCAAGGGGTTCTAGGGCTTTATTGGCTATTTTACAAGGGGGATTTCTGGCTTTCTTCCCTATATTATTAACTAAGGAATACATGTTATAAGGAAGAGGTAATTTTGATAAGTGGATATTTTACCAGGGATTTTGGCTTCTTATTTAAATGCTAATGGAGCGCTAAAATGCATGTATTATGTATGCATGCATGAATGCTATTTATGCATTATAAAGGGAAATATGCCTCTATTTACTCGGGAACAAGGCTCTATTTTTAACTTTTAGAGTGATGAATCACAGATTCATCAGTGCTTGACCACATCTCCGACGCGGGGGCGAGCGACAAGAGAAATGGGAAGAGATACAAAAGAAGGAACAGGTCCAGGTGTTCGCAGGCGGAGGAGAGGCCTTGCCCGCCTTTGAAGAATCTCGTTGTGGAGGCCGCAGGTGTGGCCAAAATCCATGGGAATTTTGAAGGTCCCAGATGAAAATCCTCTCATGGAATGTTCGTGGGCTCGGTGACCTGGATAAACGGAGGATTGTGGGGTCCAGATGCACCGAATGGGTGTGCGACATCATTATGCTACAAGAGACGAAGCTGCAGTCTGTGTCGGAAGACCTATGGAGGTCCTTTGGGGCGGGGGCCTTAGACCAGTTCTGTGCTTTCGATGCGGCGGGATCCTCAGGGGGGATGCTGGTGGCGTGGCGATCCTCGTCCATGACCTTCGACTCGGTGATTCTTGGGAGGCACGTGCCGACGGTCATTCTGGTATGTACGGCTTCCTCCCTTCGGATGGCTGTCTTGTGTGTATGGTCCTTGCTGTAATGTGATACGGGGGGAGCTTTGGGAAGATCTTCTGGAAGTTGGTAGGACTATCGACGGAGTCCCCTGGCTCATTGGGGGGGACTTCAATGTTACTCTTCTCTCTTCGGACAGGCATGGGGGCAGGGGGGGCAGGACCTGGGCTCGCTTGACTTCGCGGACACCGTGGACTCGCTGGGCCTTGAGGTGATGGATGCGGAGGACACTGCCTATACCTGGAGGAGTTCCAACTCTCGTTCGCGTATTGACCCGTTCCTGGCTTCCAACGAGCTTTTGGAGGCTTTTGTGTTAGCCTCGGTGGAGGCCAAACCGCGGGCTTGTTCGGATCGCAATCCAATTATTTGGTGCTCCGGGGATGCCCCTTTGCAGAGGGGCTTTTTAGGTATGAAAAATGCTGGCCGTTGGAGGACAATTTTAGGGAGCTGGTGGCATCACACTGGTCGGGATAGGTGGTTTCGGGGTCCGCTGCATCTCGCTTTGTCCAAAAGTTATCTTCGTTGCGGGTACGGTTATCGGCTTTCAAGAGGGAGTCTAGGGCGGCGAGATGCGCTTCAAGGAAAGACGCGGAGGAGATCATTCGGAGCTTCGATGCGCTGGAGGACCACAGGGATCTCACGGTGGAGGAATTGGCCTGTCGCGCTGCTGCTCAGATGAAAGTTTCTTTGGAGGATAGAAAGCGCGTGACGGAGTGGAGGCAGCGGCCGAGAAGCGTTTGGCTTCGGGAGGGGGACGCGAATACTTCCTTCTCCCATCGTGTTGCTAGTGGGAGGCGCAGGTCTAATGTGTTGCGTTCCATCTCCATTGGTGGGACTCGCGTGGAGGGGAACAAGGAGATGGGGAGAGCTATTGCAGCTTACTTCAAGAACGTTTCATCAAGAACTATTCCGATGATGTGGAGGTGGCTGGGCCTTGATACTCGTGCTGTGGCGGACTCTTACGTTGGCATGCTCATTCGTGATGTGACCTTGGAGGAGCTTAAAGATGCGGTGTGGGCACTGAATGCTAACGCTGCTCCTGGCCCTGATGGGTTCTTGGTGTCGTTTTACAAGGACTTTTGGGATCTTGTGGGCCAGGAGGTGTTGGAGGTGGTCTCAGAGTTTTGTCAAGGGAACACGGGCTTCGATAAGATCAAACGTGCGCTTATCATCTTGCTGCCCAAGGCTTCGGCGCCGGCTTCCATCGATGATTTTTGCCCTATTGCGGTCTTAGCGTCCTTTATCTTATTATTGCTAAGGTACTCGCTACTCAGCTGAGCAGCATTCTTGGCAGTGTTATCTCCCCGATGCAATCGGCCTTCATTCCTGGGAGACAGATATCGGATTGTCTCACGCTTGCGTCGGAGATCATTGCGTATTGGAAAAGGAGGGACAAGCGTGGTGTCCTTTGGAAGGTGGACTTTGCAAAGGCTTACGATAGCCTTGATTGGAGATTTCTCTGGTCGGTGCTTAGGAGGAAGGGGTTCCTGGAGAAGTGGATCTCGTGGATGAGGTGGTGTATCACCACTGCCTCTTTTTCGATCATGGTGAATGGCCGTCCGGAGGGGGGGTTGGTTCAGCCTCGGAGGGGGGTACGCCAGGGGTGCCCTCTTGCGCCCATGCTATTTATCGTTGCGGCAGATGTACTATCTGATATTGCGACTTGTGTGGTCAACAGCGGCCTATCGAAGGGGTACTCCAGGGAGGGCGTGCTGGTCCTAATTTTGCAGTATGTCGATGATACGCTTTTTTCATTGAATGGGGTCTGGAGGAGGCTAGGGGCATGGCCATGGCCCTGGAGATCTTTGGCGAGTTGTCTGGGATGATTAAGAACGATTGCAAGTCCAAGTTCGTCCCTTTCGGCCTTGCGTTACAGGAGACCGACGCGTGTGCAGTGGCATTGGGGTCAACTTGCTCTAACTTGCCGATGGACTATCTGGGGATGCCCTTGTTCGTGGACAGAACGCGGACGAGAGATTGGCTTAGGGTGGTGGAGAAGGTGGAAGCGAGGTTGGCTGGGTGGAAGTCCGCGGTTTTATCGAGAGGGGGCCGGCTGGTTCTTTTAAAGGCGGTCCTTTCGTCCATCCCGATTTATTTTCTTTCCAATCGGCGGATGCCGAAGGGGATCAGAGCTCCACTGGAGAAGCGAATGCGTGCCTTTTTATGGGGGAAGCAGAAGGGTGAGTCGAGAGAGATCCACTTGGTTGGGTGGGAGGATATTACGCGCAGGAAGGATCAGGGAGGGTTGGGAGTGAAGTCGATCGAGCAAATAAACGACGCCTTGCTGCTTAAGTGGGCGAGCAGGATATGGGGGCCGGGGGAGGATCTATGTTGTAATGTGGTACGGAGGATCTATGGTGTGTGTGTGTGGGGGGGGGGTTGCCTTTGCTGATCACCCGTTTAGCCTCCCCCACCCCTTTTTGGAGGGGGGTCGTGGAGGTGTTCTTGAGGAATATTGCGCTTTTTAGGCCGGTCTTTAGTGGGGGGGACTCTTTCTCCTTTTGGACGGACGATTGAGCGTGGGGGGGGAGGGGGGCTTTGCTCGCGCTTCCCTCGCTTGTATGCCCTGGCAGAAGACAAATCGTGCTCGGTTGCAGCCTGCTGGCTTGATGGAAATTGGTGCCCCACTTTCTCCGCGAACTTCTCCGACCAGAGGTTGGATGACTTCTTGGCTTTGCTCGATGTTGTGAGGGAGGTGGGACGTCCTACGGGGGGGCGGGACCACTGGTGTTGGTGGGAAGCTCCGTTCACGGTCAAGAAGGCCTTTGGGGCTATCTCTCGGCCGCTGCCATCGCAATCGGAGATTCTAATCCGGGATTGTGCTTTCCTTTGGGTTCTCAAGCTTCCTGAGAGAATTGGTTTCTTCCTTTGGCTGCTCAGGAAACAGAGGCTGATGACGAGGGACCGATGTGCCAGACTTTTAGGTACCATCTCTGACAGGTGCCTGCTATGCAATGAGGCGATTGAATCTGTGGAACACCTCTTCTTCTTGTGCCCCATGGTGATTCAAGTTTGGCAGGGGGCTGGCTTGGACCGGTGCTGCACGAACGATCTCCAGACCTTCTGGAATGCGCTACTGGCAAATAAGGATAGGCCGATGAAGGAGATGTTTTATCATGTGGCCATACTGTGGGCGATTTAGTAGGGTAGGAATGATTTGCTGTTCTCGGGCCAAAGATTCTATAAGGAGAACGTGGAGATTTTTGCAAAGCACTTGGTAGAGGATTGGGCGTTGTAATGGCTCTATAGTGTCGGCGTGTGGTTGTTTCCCCCCTCTTTTTATCTTTGTCTTTTGAATAAAACCTTAGGGCGTGCACCATCGAGTGTCTCCCCCTCGTTTATGGATTTCAAAAAAAAAACACAGATGTTATCATGGTTTATGTTGATGATATAATTGTTACAGGAGATGATGTGTAAGGAATAAAGATGACAAAAGAATTTTTGGGCAATCAATTTGTCACCAAGGATCTGGGCTCCCTAAGGTATTTCTTAGGTTGGAATTTGCTAGGAATGCACAGGGTCTTGTGATGACCCAAAGAAAATATGTTACAGACATGCTTGTCGAGACGGGTATGATTGGATGTCGACCTTCTACTACTCCTATGGATCCTAACATGAAGTTATATGATGATAATACAAACGAGGTTGATAAGAGGAGGTACATAGAGATGGTGGGAAAGCTCCTTTATGTTACTATTATCAGACCAAATATCTCCTTTGTTGTGAGTCGAGTGAGTCAGTTCATGGAGCAGCCTCGACAAGTACATATGGACGTTATATACATGATATTGAGATATTTAAAATCTTCTCCAGGCGCAGGACTACTTTTCAAGAAAGGAGAAACTCTCTCTGTATCTGTGTGTGGTGATGTTGACTATGCAGGATGTCCTAAGGATAAGAAGTCTACTTCGGGCTTTGCAGTGTTTGTTGACAGCTCTCTTGTTTCTCGAAAAAGCAAGAAACAAACAGTTGTGGCTAGATCAAGTGCCAAATCTGAATATAGGGCTATGACGCAAGCAAGTACAGAAATGATGTGGGTTCAAGCAGTGTTAGCAGATTTGCACATAGATGTTCCTCTACCCATGCAATTACAATGTGATAATCAGGCCGTCCTATTCATTGCAAACAACCCTGCATTCCATGAGAGAACAAAGCATATTGAGGTAGATTACCATTACAGTAGAAATATGACCCAGAAGGGTTTGATATCTACCTCTCATGTCAGTTCAGGAGAGCAAACAACAGATATCTTTACCAAGGCATTGCTCAAAGGATCATTCCTGAAGTGTTTGTCCAAGCTGAGCATGATTGACATCTACGCTCCATCTTGAGGGGGATTGTAGAGATATTTATATATTTCCATATTCTCTATGTACCTTTTTTCTTTATTTTATTTCTCTGTATCCATCTTATGTAATTTACCCATAGGACTCTCCTCTATATAAGAGAGCTTAGGGTTCTCAGAAATAACAACGCATTCATTTCTTCCAACAACTCCCCTCCATTCCTAGGTTGGAATTCCATCACAAATCATATTGACATCACCTCACATTCCTTAGTCCAACCCCCTCCAACCCTTATAACCATTCCAAATAGCTACTATTCACATCAGGATAACCCAACCCATCCCATCCCAGTAACCAAACATGACTACAACGGCTCTAAGCCAGGGTCTTCGAGGTAGCGCTTTGTTAGAGCTGGGCATCTTGCTAACAGTCAACGTAGAGTTGAACATGTGAAGGATATTTATTTTAGAAAAGAGGATGAGGAGAAAGACACAACAAGATTATTCAACAATATGCAGAGACAGTTATTTTCTTCTTAAACTGAAAAGAACAATTTAATGCTGAGACTTGTAAAATTGATCTAGGCGTGTTGGGAGGTAATTACGCAAGCATGATATAAATTATGGAGCTAAGTCCGGAAATGATATGAGATATTTTAAGTAAAGTTCAAAAATCCATGCAACAGGCCTCGTATTGTGGAAATGAGCTTGGTTGCTGTCATTCCACATCCTATCAAATGCTAGCCTGATGTTTTGCAACCTTGCTGAATCCAATGCATTACTGGTATAACTGTAGTTTTTTTGAGTCCAAAAGGGGGGAAGCACCCCTGTTGGTATCCACCCCATATCATATTAATGCATAGCTAGCATATAATTGTAATTTTATAGCAAACTTTTAATTAAATTTTATTTGTGAAATCCCTATTCCTCTATGTAACCCTACAGAAATCAATATCAATTACAAGATTGAGTGATTATATTTTGTTGGGAAAGATAGAGAAGTTGTTTATTTCATGGAACCCTAGGCTCTCTTATATAGAGGAGAGGCCTATGGGTAAATTACCTAAGATAGACATGAAAAAATAAAAATAAGAAACTAATACTCAGAGTACATAGAATTATCTCTACACTCCCCCTCAAGATGGAGCATCGATGCCAATCATGCTCAACTTGGAAGAACATTTCTGAAATAGCCCGCTGAGTAGTGCCTTGGTAAAGATGTCTGCCGTTTGCTCTCCTGTGCTGACATGGGAGGTAGAAATTAAACCCTTTTGAATCATGTCTCTAGTATAATGGCAGTCTACTTCAATATGCTTCGTTCTTTCATGGAGTGCATGATTATTTGCAATGAACAGAGCAACCTGATTATCACATTGTAACTTCATGGGTAGACGTAAATTCATATACAAGTCTGCTAGGACCGCTCGAACACACATCATTTTTGTACTTGCTTGTGCCATAGCCCTATACTCAGATTTTGCACTCGATCTAGCCACCATTGTTTGTTTCTTACTTTTCCAAGAAACAAGAGAACTGCCAACGAATACTGCATAGCCAGACGTAGACTTCCTGTCCTTAGGTTACCTTGCACAGTCTGCATCAGCACATGCAGAAACAGAAAGAGTTGCTCCTTTCCTGAATAGTAATCCTGCACCTGGAGAAGACTTCATATATCACAGTATCATCTATATAGCATCCATGTGTACCTATTGGGGCTGCTCCATGAACTGGCTCACCTGACTCACTGCAAATGAGATGTCAGGTCTAGTAATAGTAACATATAAGAGCTTCCCCACCATATCTCTGTATCTCCTCTTGTCAACCTCTTCTGTATCATCATTATATAGTTTCATGCTAGGATCCATAGGAGTAGTGGATGGTCGACAACCAATCATGCATGTCTCAGCAAGCATATCTATAACATACTTCCTTTGGGTCATCATAAGACCCTGCACATTCCTAGCAAATTCTAACCCTAGGAAATACATTAGGGTGCTCAAATCCTTCGTAACTAGGGTTGTAAGAAAATTCTCGAGTTTGATATTCGCTCAGGTTCGGCTCGCTAAAAGTTCGATTCAGATTCGATTCGGAAATAAACGAACCGAACCTGAACACAAGTTTAGGCTCGATTAAATAAATGAATCGAACCTAAAAATCATAGGTTCGCTCAGGTTCGATTCGTTAAAAGCTCGATAAACATGTACATATACATATTTACAAATTCATATCCGTAGAAGTGAACCTTATTTTGAGATAAGCCAATTTTGTCCTAGGATAAGTGAATTTTTTCTATAGATAACTGGATATTTACGGGATAAGTAGGTTTTATCTCGGTATAAACTATCCAAAAATAAATAGTCACATCGTGTTTACAACATCCATCATCTATGTGTCTAGTACTTTTCCCTTCTTTATCTTCAAATCAACAGAACAAGTATAAACTTTACTTATCGAATATCTCCATATTATTCTTATTCCTTATCCCCATCGGAACAGATGTAAAAATATATTATAATTATACTTTTTTCAAAGAGATGAATCCATATTAATCTATTTTTTTCAAAAGATGAAGATGAGTTAGATAAAGAAAAAAAACTAAATGAATATTTATTCTAATTGTAAACACATATATTTCCATTTCTCTTCTTTTCACTCCCTCTGAATTCTTAAGTTCGATATTCGCTTAGGTTCGATTCGTTTAAAAAGAGGTTCGATTCGGATTCGATTCGAAAATAAACGAACCGAACCTGAACACAAGTTTAGGCTCGATTAAATAAACGAACCGAACCTAAAAAATATAGGTTCGCTCAGGTTCGGTCCGTTTACACCCCTATTCGTAACAAACTGACGACCCAGAAATTCTTTTGCTATTTTATCCCCTGCACATCATCTCCTGTAACGAGAATATCATCCACATAAACCATGATAACAACAGTACCTCTAGGTGTCTTCTGCACAAACAGTGAGTGGTCTGCATTTGATCTCTTGAACCCCTGCTTTTCCACCAACTGTGAGAGCTTCTGAAACCATGCCCTTGGACTTTGCTTAAGGTCATAGATTGCCTATGAGCTCTGGGCTATGCAGTTCATGAGCCTAGGGTTCATAGTTTGTCCCGTCCATTTTGACAATAGGCACTGGACCTCTAAAAGCGCCTGTGGTGGGTACATCGACTTTGTTCTCGGACATATTGCCATATGTAGAAGACTAGGGTTTGTAGACCAAAGAGTGAATGTCTATACAAACATACGTGGATTTGAATGCATATGTAGACTTATGCACCCAAATCCATCAAGTAGACGGAGAGACTGATGCCGACGATGGAGCGGCTAGAAAGCAAGTCGCGCAAGGGCAACACGCTGGGCAGAGTGCGGCGGCGTATGAGATGGTGCGCGGTGGCGTGCGAGGCGGCACGCAGTGATGCGCGGTGGAGCAGCGGCGAACGAGAGGCGGCGCACGTGGGACAGAGGCGCGTGGGGAGCACACGGGGATGGATGTCGCACATGTGGAGACGAGGGCGGAGGGTGAGGTTAGGGTTAGGGCTTTGGGTACGAGAGCCCTGGTTTAGGACTACCGCTCTGATACCATGTTGGGAAAAATAGAAAGATGTTTATTTCATGGAACCCTAGGTTCTCTTATATAGAGGAGAGGCCTATGGGTAAATTACATAAGATAGACATGAAGAAATAAAAATAAGAAACTAATACTCATATTACATAGAATTATCTCTACATATTTGATATCAACCTATATGACCAACCCACCATGGGCAATTGACCACTTAATACTTAATTAACCAATAACTTTTATAAGTAGATACCACTTAATACTTAATTAACCAATAACTTTTATAAGTAGATAAATCACTTGGGTTAAGGAACACAATAGCCTCTATGAACTTCTCCAAAATTTTTCAATGTTAATGTATTTCTGATAATCTGCATATTATCTCAGACGAATTAAAATTAATGTCACATTATGCATACTAAAGGGTTCCATATCAGATGAACATTATTATTTATTTTAGATTCTAAGTTGTGCCATGATAATCAAATATCAGAGATATAAAGCATTACGACAGTACAGTGAAACCTAACCTCCTCAGCAAATATATCATAAGGCCTCTGACCATTTGATACCATTGTAGCCGTCAGGAATATTGCCTTGGTGATCTTCTTCGGATACAGCTCAAGTGCATATGATATGCTTGCTCCACCACAGCTATGGCCAACTAAGATAACCTGCAACAATTGACAGATAATATATCATGAACAAAATCTTGTTTTTAATATTTGCAGGTTCTTTCATCTTGAATTTTTTTAGGGCATCAAGAGGGAGCATTTCACCTTTTCGTCCTCTGGAAGTTTTTCTAAGTAATCAATCAGAGGCTTCGCATAATCAGCCAATGTCATTACACTTCCAGTGTCAGTTGAGTCTATTCCAGATCCAGAGAGATCTAAAGCAATAGGCTGCAACCCAGATTCCTCCAACAAGGCCATGGACTTGTACCAACACCACGCACCAAACCCTTCACCATGAATCAGGACAAATTTCTTTGTTTCAATGTTCTCGATAAAATCTGGAATCTGGATAATATAAACAAGAAAAAAACATATAAACTAAGAGAATATTTTGAGTAAACATTGCTAGTTCATTGGATAAACAAAAGCTTCACAATCATTTGATTTGAGTAGACATTGCTAATTCATTGAATAAACAAAAGCTTCCAATCATTTGTGCAGGTTCAGGTGAAATTTGTAAACACAAGCAAATTATCCTCTACATATTAGAAATAGCCGCGTAAGCCTCCTTTTGATGTTCCATAACACATCCTAACAACTACTACTTCTTTGAGAAGCCTCCTAACAACAACTACCAAGCCTTTTCCCTTTTTAGGTGGGGTAGGCTCCATGGCTACATGGATTTTTTTGCTTCAAAATAGTTCACCTGGGTCATATGCATGATAATCCAAAAAAGGCATATCTTGCTTAATGGTCTCCTTCCAACATCTCTTTGTCTATATTTGTTACAAAATCGGAAGCGGAAGCGGAAACGATAAACAGAACATAAGAAGAAGAAACATCAACATGAGAACACCATGATTTTACGTGGAACCCTACTCCGTGAGGAGCGGGATGAAACCACGGGAGAAGCCCTTTACAGGGCGTGTTTGTCTATTGACTTTCTCAATGGATACAGGAGGTCTGGGGCTCCTTATATAGCCTCTCCAGAGCCTCCAAGTCCCACCGTTGGACGATGTGGGACTAAACACTGGATGGGGTAAATGGATCTCCTCCAGGATCCATTTACCTTGCTACAACTCAATAGGCGCTTACAACTTATGCTCCAACACTCCCCCTCAAGCCGGAGCATGCAATGCTCAGCTTGGACAAACAGACAGAAACTCAACTCAACACTACAAGACACTACGGACAATATCAACCCAACGCGCACATTGCTGCAGTCGAGGACGTTGCTTCTCATGCCGTGCAGGTGAGGAGGACGAACGGGCTGGAGTGTGAGTCAACTGAAGACTCGTAACCTGACCATCGAGTCTGAACTTACGCCTGAAGTCTCCTCGTCGGAGAACTGGGTCTCTCCCATCTGGCTCAGAGAATGGTGCACTGCTCTGGTGTACCTACGATACCACATGAAAACCCTTGCCCTCATTGGCATAGGGAATGGTCCTCTGCTCTGGAGTCCCTATGGCTCACATGAAAACTCTGGCCGAACAACAAGAAGAATGATGGGGACCACGAACAAATGATGGCAACATATGCTCATCTGAAAATGACCGCAAACTCGTGCGTGTCTGAAACTGGACTCGGAATCAATCGTCGAGTCTGAACAACTGCGCGTCAAACTGGGACTCGGAATCTGAACGTCGAGTCTGGAATTGCGCATGGAAAATCTTCATCTGAAAATCGTAGAGTCTGAAAATCGGTTGGTCTGGAGAATCTGCAATCTGGAACATCTGAATAGACCTGTGACTCTACATAAATACTCCCCCTTTCTCCCATACTTGTCGGAAAATGAACGTCGACTAAGTTGGGAGAAGACAAGATAGAATGGGGAGAAGATAAACATTCAAAACATTCTTGCGGCTTTTTAATAATTTTTTTAAGCCGTCATATTAAATTTTTTTTAAGCCGTTCCATTTTTTTACGGCTTTTGCATAAATCTTTTTTTTAATTGCGTGCGGCTCTTTTATTTTAATGCACGCGCCTTTTCTCTTCTTTTTTTTTCATTATTATTTTTTAAACAAACCACGACCCATCAGAGGGCATACAATAGCAGCCCCCTTTTTTTTTCCTTTGCAATCACTCTCGGCCCTTTTGGGCCTAAATATTCCCCCTTTTTTTAAGCCCATTATTTGGGCTTTCAACATTTTTTTTTTAAATAAAACGTGCCCCCACCCCTGTTTAGGGTTCCCGTATTAAACGAAAGTGCCCCCCTTTAGGCAAGAGAATCTCCCCCGATAGGAGCCCTTCTTTACATGGCGGCGCCTGGAGAACGAGGGCCTGTGCTGGGAGCCCGCGCAGGAGAACGAGGCTGCAGCCCGGGCGATCTGGAGGAGCACCGCGCATTAGGTTGCTTCGTGAAGGAGAAGGCCTCCGCCTGGAGGGGTACCGCGGCCTGGGGTCACCGCTGTTCGGGCTAGATCACCGCTGTTGGGACGCGAGGATCACAGTTGCGGCTTGGGGTCGCCGCTGCGGTATGGGTCGCCGCTGCGGCTGGGATCATTGTTGCGGCCAGATCACCGCTGCGGCCTGGGGCTTTCATGCGGGCTTCTGGAGTGTGCCCTGGAGATCGGTGCCGCCCGCTAGGAGGTCTGGTTCGCGGGAGCAGCACGCACAGGACCGCGCGCCAAGTTGACGTGTAGGGAAAGCTCGCCATTGGAGCTCGCCATCAGAGTTCGTCTGGAGGTGCACGAAGGGTGCCTGGATCCGCTAGGGCTCGCCACCAGGGCGAGGGAATTGGAGTGGGCTGCCTGGACGTCACCACCTGCGTCAGAGTGCCGTAGGGACCGGAGATCTGCAGAATCTGAAGTAGGGTTCAGGAAACCCCAGAAGCTTGGAATTTTTCCTCGAGATCGTCAGATCAGAACATGGCAAGATCTCAGAAGAAAAATAATACTCTATAATAACTTACAAGAACAACTCACTAAAAAATCGAATCTCGATTAAATAACCAACATAAAATCTCCGAGAATCGGACCCGCTCTGATACCATGTTACAAAATCGGAAGCGGAAGCGGAAACGATAAACAGAACATAAGAAGAAGAAACATCAACATGAGAACACCATGATTTTACGTGGAACCCTACTCCGTGAGGAGCGGGATGAAACCACGGGAGAAGCCCTCTACGGGGCGTGTTTGTCTATTGACTTTCTCAATGGATACAGGAGGTCTGGGGCTCCTTATATAGCCTCTCCAGAGCCTCCAAGTCCCACCGTTGGACGATGTGGGACTAAACACTGGATGGGGTAAATGGATCTCCTCCAGGATCCATTTACCCTGCTACAACTCAATAGGCGCTTACAACTTATGCTCCAACAATATTACATCCTAAATACTAGAAAGGAAACCTATTATGATATTTTGTAGATTCATGACGAGGTTAAAAAAAGAAAGAGTAAATTACACAAAAGTTCCTGAACTATACACCTGATTTCAACATCATGCCTAAACTTTTAAAGGTAACAATGTGCTACCCATCTTTAATATTTGTCGTCAATGTTGTTTTGAGCTATTGTGATTTAAGGTTAGAAAGCCAAAATGATCAACTAAATTTCATTAATCAAGGACCATATTAAGACAAATCTTAAAGATTGGATACCACATTATTACTTTTAAAGTTCAGGTATAAGGTATATATGAAAATAAACTGTGAACCCCTCAGGATCCGGGTACCCGTTTACGACAAAATTCGCAATAATTCATTCACATTGATCGCAGAAGTTGTAGAAAAGCAGGGAAAATTTTTCGCGCGGCTAATTATCCACATGACATTCACATTCACAACATAACCACAAAGTAAAAGAGATACAATTGGCACCAAAATTCTTTTTTCATTAATATTCATATTCATTTACAACTTGTACAAGCATCTTCCATATTACAACATATATCCCAAGTGATACAAAAGAGATAGCATTTACATTACCGAATGAACAAAAACTGAGACAAGTAATTCATACCGTCTAGTGTATACTCTGTCTCCAGGAAGCATGTATAGCTACAGATCAGCAGGCCTCTTGCCTGCCATGTGTGCAAGGAAGAAGAGGAGTCACAAAGTGAATACAAACCCGTAGTTTAAAATAAATAATAAGTAATTTAATGTGCAAAAGAGAGCAAGTAGAAAGGTGGAAAGTAAAGTCTACATCTACTTGCGTAAGTAAAAATGTTTTTCAGACTACTTGTAAGCATCTCAAATGTTTGTCCCATAACCCAGCATTTCCCACATGTAACATATTTATATAGCAGTTGCATATTCATGAGTGTATGAGTGTGAACGCATATATCATTTTCTTCAGAGATCATGTTGGTGAGTGAAAATGGAAAAGTTGAGATTGTAAAGATCTATTAATTTATTTAAATTCTTGGGTAGAGAGAATAGTCTTTTGATCATAACTTCTCCAATTCTTAACTTCAATGTTTCAGATATAACTCCAGATGTTGTAGATGTAGATATGGATGATCTAGATATAGAATCGCCAAGTCTGTTGGCGAAGTAACTCAAGCGGTGAAGAAGCCTACAAATGGCTCTTCCGTCTCGCCCTCTAATTGGAAGCGCGGTCCAATAGAGGGATAGGTCTACTCCCCAACTACGCCACTGAAACGGGTGAGAGAGACTCCCTAGAAAAGTCGCTCTAGAAACCTGCCTGACTAGTACAGGCGAACGAGCTCGTACGTAAAACTGAAAACCAAGGATCCCCCGCCTGGGTATCCTAAAAGACAGGGTCAGCGAAACTGGTCTAAAGTCTGGATCCCAACGAGGCGTAAAAACACTGCGAGCTCGCGTAAAAACCGTGAAGAAGACTGGGACCCTAGACCCGCGCATTAAGCGGCCGCTGCCCTAACTGGGCTTCCTATTTTCCCGCCCAGTTGAGGGTCACCGCGCCCTCGCACGGTCAGGTGTAAAAGTCATCATGACCGACATTAATAATTATTTGCCATCACTAATTTACAACCATGTGGGCGTACTAATTACCTTGCAATAGAGTCAATATCTTTGTATATTATTATGAATATACAGTTAGTAAATCTTAGATTTATAGATCGGACTTATCAATTTTTTAAAAAGTCTCAAAAATCATAGAAATATCCTTCCCCCAAAATATAATTAGGTTCCATGATTTCCAATCTTAGATCAATACAAATCTTTCCATTATCATTGCCAAAATCCTGACTATATATGTATATTCATTTTTTTAATAGTTTCTAACGATGAATATTAGAAAAATCACACCACTAGGTAACCAATATCACTCAACTGGATTCTGTTTTTTTTTTATTTGCATAAGACCATTCATGTATATTGCATGGAAATCTAAAAGCAACATTTATTTGATTTACCATGATGATTGTGCTTTAGGGTCTATGCCCAACATCCCAAGTAAATCCAATTTTTTAGCTTTGGACGACCATTATATCCAAAGAAGCTACATCATAGACTTCCTAAGCTTCTAAGTAGCATTCTCCACTAGCAAAATAATAGTATTTAACCATTAAAGTCATAACTGTGGGACTTGTAGTAACGATAAGGTTTTATGATTCAAATGATCTTAAATGCGAGTAATTCATCCTATCCAAGAAATGATAGTAATGTGTTACTTCACATGTCATGTATACCAACACGAGTTTATTTGTATCCCATAAAAAGGCAATAAGATAACCTCCAAGATTATTCAAGCACAAGTATTAGGCACTGTAGCCATCGGTTTTAATAACAATGTAATGATGTTAATAATAGTACAAAGTGACATTAAAGGTGAAAAAAATATGCCAGACTCTCAAGATGTTCTATCTCTAATTAGAGCAACCACAGTCATGACTTGGATTATTTAAAAATAATATTAAAACCCAGATCTTTTTATGAACTGTAACAAGGTCTTAAATAATCCATAATTATAAGCAGCAACATCTTTTGGCACTTATAAAGAAAATAACGGCAACAAAACAGATAAGATGAGATTACCTCATATGCAACTCAACAGTAGATGATCATATCCTTGGTGTAGTTTAGATTTGTCATCTAAATTACTTTATGTTGGTAATACTAGTTTTTTTTATTAAGGTTACTACTAATATTTTCTCTCTACTATTGTAAATCTTGTTGGATGTCATATAATTTTTATTACTATTTGTTATCTTATTAAGAAGAACCCTATTTCCATATTCTACTACCGTTTCCATATGCTACCAACTATAAAAGCTAGTGATGTCAAATACATAATGGATTTATTAGTGACATCAGATATATCTCCAGATTAAACAAACAGATCCCATCGGTATTAGTAGAGAAGATCATAAATTGCCAAGATATTGACATGAACAACTCAAGATTGATTCCAAATTCATGGTTCCAGATTGTGCAGAAGGATAATTAAAGAGCATGCCATGATATATAGCATGTTACAAAAATCCATATACAGTAAATAAAAACAAAAAGAAGGCTTTTATTGTACATGCATGGCAGCAAGGAGGAGATGAATGGATTGTACCTTGTAGATCTCTAAGATTGGAGGTCAAGGCCACATGCAAGAGGTTCTATTGGGGATTCGCAAGGATTGTTGGGGCAGTTCTGGAGCAATATAACAGCAAGCAGTTGCAGAAATTTCTAGGTGAAATGGAGCAGCTTTTTGTTGCTCAGAACTTGGCTCCAGGGGATCCAAACAACTGCAACACATTACCAAAAACAAGGAGCAACAAGGATGGATGTAGCAGCAAATGTGTCTCCAACCACTGTTCAGCAAGAAGGATGAAGAAATGGGATAGGTGTGTACCTATTTAGATCCAAATTTTGAGGAAGGAGGGCTGAAATCAGAATTTCAGACTGTAGCAGAGCTCCAGAATTTTGGGAGAGCTTTGGAGAGAAGGGGTTGGGGCCTTCTCGGTGGAGGTTTGGGAGAAATATTAGAAGGGAAGATGGTGTTTATAAAACCAAGAGATATCTCTTTGTTATTTGACAAGTGGAGGATGAAAAGAAAGAGCCATGTGGCTGTCATGGAAAGCAGACAGTCTGCTGCTTTAAAAAAAATAAATAAATTTATTTTTTTTTCATTTCCTCTTCTTTTATTTGATATACAAAAATTGACCGAATTCACACCTCGAGTGTCGGATTCCGACGCGCAATATCTCGTTTTGATCGTCACGAAACGACGATCAATATGAGTATAATATTGATATACTTTCGGTCGAGTTTTGAATACCCGAAATTTTCGGATACGGATTTTGTTTGAAGTTAAATTTTACGAACTAAAAATATCAAACGACCTCCGATTGACGAACAGTCGATTCCGTTGGTCTTGTATCGTCGAATCGGATCTCATGATGGTCTTGGTTCATTTCGCGGTTTCTGAATTTGCGTCGCGGCTTTTTGCGGCGCGCATTACGATGCGACCGATTTTCGATTGATTTCGTCCGAACGACTTTTGATTCACGATCACTTGGTCGTTTTAGGTTGTTTAGTATTGACCGACAACATTATTGGGTTCATTGGACCCAAAATCGGACGAGTTTGGGTTTGTTAGGATATGGATGTTACAATTATAAAAACCTCAAAGGGAGTCTCGTCCTCGAGACTCGAGTTAAGGTTATTCGGTGTCTTGTTTGAATTTCATATGTCCATAAAAACCTCAAAGGGTTTTGAAGTCATAAAAACCTCAAAGAGAAAACAAGCCATATATTAATCATGTATTTAATTACAAAAGCTTGTTTTGATGCTTACATCAGAAAAGTTGCGGGTATCGTGCCCGCATGTCGGCTTCGGTTTCCCACGTCGCTTCTTCGATGCCGTGTCGGTGCCACAACACCTTGACCAATGGAATCTCCTTGCTGCGAAGCTTCTTCACAGCACTGTCAAGTATCTGGACTGGCTTCTCCTCATAAGTCAGATATGGCTCTACGTCGAGATTCTCGTAACTGATGATGTGCCGAGGGTCGTGGACATACTTCCTCAGATTAGATATGTGGAAAACATCATGAATAGCTGAAAGATGTGGAGGAAGGGCTACTCGATAAGCAACCTTCCCCACTCGAGCAAGAATCTCGAACGGTCCAACATATCGTGGCGCCAACTTGCCACGAACACCGAATCTCTGCACTCCCTTCATGGGAGATACTCGCAAAAATACCCAATCTCCAACCTATAATTTATAGGAATGTCATTAGTATGAGATTAAGTCGAACACATATATATCATAATTGAGTGGATGAGGAGAAAATAATTAGATTACCTGAAACTCTAAGTCTCTCCTCCGACGGTCTGCATAACTTTTCTGGCGACTCTGTGCCGTCAGAAGCCTCCGTCTCACAAGATCAACAGCTCTCGCAGTCTCCTCCAGGAGATCTACGGAATAGAGAGCATGATCACCTACCTCACGCCAACTGAGAGGTGTGAGGCATCTCCGCCCGTATAGGGCTTCGAATGGTGCCATGCCAATACTGGAGTGATAGCTGTTGTTGTACGTGAACTCCACTAACGGCAGATGGTCCTTCCAGGACCCTTTCCACTCCAAAGTGCATGCGCGAAGTAGATCCTCAAGCATCTGAATGGTGCGCTCACTCTGCCCGTCAGTCTGTGGATGGTATGCAGAACTCATCTTCAGCTCTGTCTGTAGTGCTGACATGAACTGATGCCAATAGTGAGATGTAAATCTCGAATCCCTGTCAGACACCACTTCTCGTGGTATACCATGCAGCCTGATAATGTCCTGCACATAGAGCTTGGCCAACCTGGATGGAGTGTAAGTCGTGTGGACAGGTATGAAATGGGCTGACTTGGTCAACCTATCAACAACGACCCATATAGAATCATGGCCACCTGGTGTCTTCGACAGACCTGTGACAAAATCCATAGAAATACTCCCCCACTTCCACTCGGGAATGGGGAGAGACTGCAGTAATCCCGGTGGTCTCCTGTGCTCAGCCTTGACCATCTGACAGGTCATGCATCTGCTAACATGTAGCACCACATCGCGCTTCATTCCATCCCGCCAGAAATGTCGACGCAGATCACGGTACATCTTCGTACTGCCTGGATAGATAGATAACCGTGAACTGTGTGCCTCGTCCAAAATGTCTCTGCGAAGCTGCTCGTCATTGGGTACAACGACCCGTCCTGCCTTCCATAAAATAGACTCCATCACAACAAAGTCGTCAAATTCGTCCTTGACGGCGCGCATGTATCTATCATGAATCCAAGGATCGGTCTTCTGGCTTTCTACAATACGATCCCAAAGACTGCTGTATCGTGGAGGCACGGCGGTAGAAATGGATGCGCTTTCCTGAGGATGCCAATCGCTCAAAGCTGCAAGCATATCCCACGTGTATAACCAGTTTGCCGTACCATCAGCATGCGCTCTCCCGCTAAGTGCATCAGCCACCACGTTTCCCTTACCGGGATGGTAAGAGATCGTGCAATCATAATCCTTCAGCAGCTCGAGCCATCTGCGCTGTCTCATGTTCAACTCCTTCTGATCAAAGATGTACTTTAGGCTCTTGTGATCTGTGAAAATCTCGAAGTTCACCCCATATAGATAGTGGCGCCAGATCTTCAAGGCGAAGACAACTGCTGCCAACTCTAAGTCGTGTGTGGGGTAGTTCCGCTCGTGCGGTCTCAACTGCCGTGATGCGTAAGCAATCACCTGTCCTTTCTGCATCAACACTACTCCTAGACCTTCTCCAGATGCATCTGTGTATACTGTATAGTCCTGAGTGCCTGAAGGAAGAGCAAGAATAGGCGCTGTAGTCAATCTCTCCTTCAGTGTTTGGAAGGCCTGCTCTCATGAATTGTCCCAAATAAATGTAACTCCCTTCTGCGTCAGTCGTGTCAGAGGGCGAACAATGCGTGAAAATCCGCTGACAAAGCGTCTGTAATAGCCCGCTAATCCGAGGAAGCTCCGAATCTGTGTAACTGTCTTGGGCTGCTCCCAAGACATAACTGCATCTATCTTTGCAGGATCAACTGCAATGCCTGCTCCAGAAATGATATGCCCGAGAAATGAGACATGTGATAACCAGAACTCACACTTGCTCAACTTGGCATATAGCTTATGCTCCCTCAATGTATCCAAAACAATTCGTAGATCATTCGCAGGATCCCATTCATTCCGTGAGTAGATAAGCACATCATCGATGAACACCACTACAAACTTGTCCAAGTATGGACGAAAGATACGGTTCATCATATCCATGAAAGCCGCAGGTGCATTGGTGAGCCCAAACGGCATCACCACAAACTCGTAGTGTCCATAGCGCGTCCTGAAGGCTGTCTTCGGAATATCCGACTCGCGAATCCTCAGCTGATGGTAACCTGAGCGAAGATCGATCTTCGAAAAAACCGACGATCCCTGGAGCTGGTCAAACAAATCATCGATACGTGGCAAGGGATAACGGTTCTTCACCGTTCTCTTGTTCAGCTGCCTGTAATCGATGCATAGTCTCATGGATCCATCCTTCTTCTTTACAAATAGAACCGGAGCACCCCAAGGTGAAGTGCTCGGTCTCACGAATCCCAAATCAAGTAACTCCTGTAGCTGCACCTTCAGCTCCCTCAACTCGGCTGGTGCCATGCGATAAGGTGCCATAGAGATCGGCTGTGTTTCTGGCAGCAATGTGATCTCGAACTCGATCTCTCTCTCAGGAGGAAGCCCTGGTAGCTCATCAGGAAATACGTCTGGATATTCAGATACTACTCGGATATCCTGTATCATCGGCTCCTGATCAGACACCTCCCAAACAAAAGCAAGATATGAATCGCAACCCTGGTCAACAAGTCGCTGGGCTCGCAATACTGAAATGTACTCCATGACCCTCAAAAGTGAACTCGGGTAGATCTGGAATCCTGAAGACAACCGTCTTCCTAAAGCAATCAACAAGTGCATGATGAGCAGATAACCAGTTCATGCCTAGAATCAAGTAAAAGTCATCAAGTTGTAGGAGTAAACAATCTGCGAGCATCTCGTGTCCGCCAATCAGTATGGGCAAGTGCTTGACTATCAGAGAAATGTCAAACAACTGGCCACCTGGCCCTTTGATGTTATATGGAGAAGAGAGAGTCACTGCGACTCTACCTAAAGAAGCAAGTAGCCTCGAAGCAAGAAAAGAATGCGTCGCACCATAATCAAATAGAACATGGAAAGGTCGGTAAGAGTAGTCAGTATGTGGGCTATTTGGTTAGTCATCTCCTGGTCTGGTAAGGATGACATAGCTCCGCATGAGAACCATTTTTAGCCATAAAAATTTATTGTCCGTAGATATTATGATATATGCTTTCTCTTCTTGGGATATAATATTAAAATTAATGAAATTGGTGGCATCTGTGGTGGTTGAATATGAATGTCATATTTCCCTTTTCAGACTCACGACAAGTCGGAAGACTGTCGCTATCCGAGAACTTAATGCGATCGGAATTGAAATACTGCGAATGTGCGTATCGGGGTACCACTGCTCTAATACCAAACTGTGAACTCCTCAGGATCCGGGTACCCGTTTACGAAAAAATTTGCAATAATTCATTCACATTGATCGCAGAAGTTGTAGAAAAGCAGGGAAAAATTTTCGCGCGGCTAATTATCCACATGACATTCACATTCACAACATAACCACAAAGTAAAAGAGATACAATTGGCACCAAAATTCTTTTTTCATTAATATTCATATTCATTTACAACTTGTACAAGCATCTTCCATATTACAACATATATCCCAAGTGATACAAAAGAGATAGCATTTACATTACCGAATGAACAAAAACTGAGACAAGTAATTCATACCGTCTAGTGTATACTCTGTCTCCAGGAAGCATGTATAGCTACAGATCAGCAGGCCTCTTGCCTGCCATGTGTGCAAGGAAGAAGAGGAGTCACAAAGTGAATACAAACCCGTAGTTTAAAATAAATAATAAGTAATTTAATGTGCAAAAGAGAGCAAGTAGAAAGGTGGAAAGTAAAGTCTACATCTACTTGCGTAAGTAAAAATGTTTTTCAGACTACTTGTAAGCATCTCAAATGTTTGTCCCATAACCCAGCATTTCCCACATGTAACATATTTATATAGCAGTTGCATATTCATGAGTGTATGAGTGTGAACGCATATATCATTTTCTTCAGAGATCATGTTGGTGAGTGAAAATGGAAAAGTTGAGATTGTAAAGATCTATTAATTTATTTAAATTCTTGGGTAGAGAGAATAGTCTTTTGATCATAACTTCTCCAATTCTTAACTTCAATGTTTCAGATATAACTCCAGATGTTGTAGATGTAGATATGGATGATCTAGATATAGAATCGCCAAGTCTGTTGGCGAAGTAACTCAAGCGGTGAAGAAGCCTACAAATGGCTCTTCCGTCTCGCACTCTAATTGGAAGCGCGGTCCAATAGAGGGATAGGTCTACTCCCCAACTACGCCACTGAGACAGGTGAGAGAGACTCCCTAGAAAAGTCGCTCTAGAAACCTGCCTGACTAGTATAGGCGAACGAGCTCGTACGTAAAACTGAAAACCAAGGATCCCCCGCCTGGGTATCCTAAAAGACAGGGTCAGCGAAACTGATCTAAAGTCTGGATCCCAACGAGGCGTAAAAACACTGCGAGCTCGCGTAAAAACCGTGAAGAAGACTGGGACCCTAGACCCGCGCATTAAGCGGCCGCTGCCCTAACTGGGCTTCCTATTCTCCCGCCCAGTTGAGGGTCACCGCGCCCTCGCACGGTCAGGTGTAAAAGTCATCATGACCGGCATTAATAATTATTTGCCATCACTAATTTACAACCATGTGGGCGTACTAATTACCTTGCAATAGAGTCAATATCTTTGTATATTATTATGAATATACAGTTAGTAAATCTTAGATTTATAGATCGGACTTATCAATTTCGTAAAAAGTCTCAAAAATCATAGAAATATCCTTCCCCCAAAATATAATTAGGTTCCATGATTTCCAATCTTAGATCAATACAAATCTTTCCATTATCATTGCCAAAATCCTGACTATATATGTATATTCATTTTTTAATAGTTTCTAACGATGAATATTAGAAAAATCACACCATTAGGTAACCAATATCACTCAACTGGATTCTGTTTTTTTTATTTGCATAAGACCATTCATGTATATTGCATGGAAATCTAAAAGCAACATTTATTTGATTTACCATGATGATTGTACTTCAGGGTCTATGCCCAACATCCCAAGTAAATCCAATTTTTTAGCTTTGGACGATCATTATATCCAAAGAAGCTACATCATAGACTTCCTAAGCTTCTAAGTAGCATTCTCCACTAGCAAAATAATAGTATTTAACCATTAAAGTCATAACTGTGGGACTTGTAGTAACGATAAGGTTTTATGATTCAAATGATCTTAAATGCGAGTAATTCATCCTATCCACGAAATGATAGTAATGTGTTACTTCACATGTCATGTATACCAACACGAGTTTATTTGTATCCCATAAAAAGGCAATAAGATAACCTCCAAGATTATTCAAGCACAAGTATTAGGCATTGTAGCCATCGGTTTTAATAACAATGTAATGATGTTAATAATAGTACAAAGTGACATTAAAGGTGAAAAAAATATGCCAGACTCTCAAGATGTTCTATCTCTAATTAGAGCAACCACAGTCATGACTTGGATTATTTAAAAATAATATTAAAACCCAGATCTTTTTATGAACTGTAACAAGGTCTTAAATAATCCATAATTATAAGCAGCAACATCTTTTGGCACTTATAAAGAAAATAACGGCAACAAAACAGATAAGATGAGATTACCTCATATGCAACTCAACAGTAGATGATCATATCCTTGGTGTAGTTTAGATTTGTCATCTAAATTACTTTATGTTGGTAATACTAGTTTTTTTTATTAAGGTTACTACTAATATTTTCTCTCTACTATTGTAAATCTTGTTGGATGTCATATAATTTTTATTACTATTTGTTATCTTATTAAGAAGAACCCTATTTCCATATTCTACTACCGTTTCCATATGCTACCAACTATAAAAGCTAGTGATGTCAAATACATAATGGATTTATTAGTGACATCAGATATATCTCCAGATTAAACAAACAGATCCCATCGGTATTAGTAGAGAAGATCATAAATTGCCAAGATATTGACATGAACAGCTCAAGATTGATTCCAAATTCATGGTTCCAGATTGTGCAGAAGGATAGTTAAAGAGCATGCCATGATATATAGCATGTTACAAAAATCCATAAACAGTAAATAAAAACAAAAAGAAGGCTTTTATTGTACATGCATGGCAGCAAGGAGGAGATGAATGGATTGTACCTTGTAGATCTCTAAGATTGGAGGTCAAGGCCACATGCAAGAGGTTCTATTGGGGATTCGCAAGGATTGTTGGGGCAGTTCTGGAGCAATATAACAGCAAGCAGTTGCAGAAATTTCTAGGTGAAATGGAGCAGCTTTTTGTTGCTCAGAACTTGGCTCCAGGGGATCCAAACAACTGCAACACATTACCAAAAACAAGGAGCAACAAGGATGGATGTAGCAGCAAATGTGTCTCCAACCACTGTTCAGCAAGAAGGATGAAGAAATGGGATAGGTGTGTACCTATTTAGATCCAAATTTTGAGGAAGGAGGGCTGAAATCAGAATTTCAGACTGTAGCAGAGCTCCAGAATTTTGGGAGAGCTTTGGAGAGAAGGGGTTGGGGCCTTCTCGGTGGAGGTTTGGGAGAAATATTAGAAGGGAAGATGGTGTTTATATAACCAAGAGATATCTCTTTGTTATTTGACAAGTGGAGGATGAAAAGAAAGAGCCATGTGGCTGTCATGGAAAGCAGACAGTCTGCTGCTTTAAAAAAATAAATAAATTTATTTATTTTTTCATTTCCTCTTCTTTTATTTGATATACAAAAATTGACCGAATTCACACCTCGAGTGTCGGATTTCGACGCGCAATATCTCGTTTTGATCGTCACGAAACGACGATCAATATGAGTATAATATTGATATACTTTCGGTCGAGTTTTGAATACCCGAAATTTTCGGATACGGATTTTGTTTAAAGTTAAATTTTACGAACTAAAAATATCAAACGACCTCCGATTAACGAACAGTCGATTCCGTTGGTCTTGTATCGTCGAATCAGATCTCATGATGGTGTCGGTTCGTTTCGCGGTTTCCGAATTTGCGTCGCGGCTTTTCGCGGCGCGCATTACGATGCGACCGATTTTCGGTTGATTTTGTCCGAACGACTTTTGATTCACGATCACTTGGTCGTTTTAGGTTGTTTAGTATTGACCGACAACATTATTGGGTTCATTGGACCCAAAATCGGACGAGTTTGGGTTTGTTAGGATATGGATGTTACATAAACCAATGCAGTCTGGCTAAAAAGTAGCTCTCTTTTGCATAATGTCCTGAGTAGACAAGTTGTAACGAATATTGATTCTATTTACGAATATAACTGCAAAAGAAATCTCATTATACGACTTACTAATTTTGATGGGCAGAGGATCATATATGTGAACCGGATTATATTACAATTAGTGACATAGTGATTAGTAAAATCCCCGTTACAAGAGGAGAAAACATGATCTTCGTAGCTGATAGTGAGGTTGAGAGAGAGTATAAAACGCATCACATACAAGAATAGGAAAGCCACATTCAAACTAATACTAGAAACATAAATTGATCTATGAATGATACGTGAACTTTTTTCTGGAAATATACCCATTACCAGAAGCAATTTCGATATTATATGTGAGAACTTTGTCGAAAATTCAATTTTATTTCTCGATCACTTTTTGATCACCGTTTGCAATTTTACGTCCGGGTTACTAATTGACCACTACTCACTCCATAGTGTACAAGCACAATGGCATTTTATTACGAATGCTATGGTGAACATATGAGAAAATGAGTGACTGAAAATGCCTTGTGATTCTCGACACTCTTCTATGTCCGTTCTTAGAGACAGATTGTTGCTAATCGGTGAATAATAAATCTTTAAAAAAATCCACGGTTGACTGCGAATAACATAGTTATTCACAGCCTTTTTTTTGCAGAACATGTTTGATAATTTACTGTCAATTTTAAATTTTCATATGAATTACGGATGTATTTAGAAATAAAAGCAAATGATCGACCCTGGAAGCAAAACTTTTTAAGAAAAATGTGAATGCTAAACACACTTCCATAATTTTTGGTAGGAACGGATATCAAGAAAATCGATGTAATTGTGAGTGTTCGTTTGTTTTCGACCATCTCTCAGTAACCCGAAACTCGAATAGTTATCTTTATGTCATTTTTCATAACCTACAACCAGGAAAGGTGCATGCATTTCAGGAATTTCTAAAAATTGTCAGATGATGGAAGTGTGTTCCCTTCCATAAAAAAACCAAAATATATTTAAAACATGATCTTATTTCTTCCTTTATGTTAACAAAAGAAATGAGTAAATTACTTGAAAGAGTCCCAACATTTGGGATTCAAAAAAGGTCCCAATTAAAAATAAGTCGCGTTTGTATTAAATAAACATGCGTTGTATCACTTAGGTGTTTCTCTTAGACTTCTGTGATTTAAGTCTCGAGTGATTCCAATGAATAATGTGAGTGGAAATGCTTACTTTCATTACATATTTACCCTTCTTAACCCCAATGTCCGATGTATTTTCTGTTAATAGAGGGATGATGAAAATGAATAGCTTCAAGTACGATGAAACCGTAATGGATTAGAGCTACCAGGTAATATCGATCAAAGCTTTGCCTGTGACATTACGTATCCATAAGAGGGTAGATTATTCAAATGACCAGGACTGATGACATTTTTTATTAGGATATTTTTGGTTTTTTTTTCAATAGGTCAGACCAGCTATTGGTCAGGTTCAATCAGCCCACCCGCACCTCCCCTCCCTCACCACACTGCATAATCGAACGGATTAGTTGGCCTAATCAGCCGACTATTGCAACACTGATGGCACTAAATGACACAGGGTTTTCTGACACAATAGCTTAGGACTTGCATGGTCGTGAATTCTTGAGCCCTGCATTCGCAAATCGGGGATTATTCAGGGATGACTCTTTCGATTAACTCAACGCCTGATTTCCCCAAACTCTTCGACGAAGACCAGGAATAATTTTGTTGTCTACCAGTCCATATCCCCGAGTCTGTGCCGACATCTCTGACTACTACTATCTAGGACTAGAAGCATCAATTTGGCTCTATTCTCAGATTAACCACTACCTAGAAGGTGATTTCCATCCTTACCCAAACAACGCTCAATATGGTTAGATATTAAATAGCAAGATTTTCTCCAAAATGAAGAGGTAACACAACTTCTTCAATAAACAATATCGTCACCCTCCCTCTAAAATGGTGAGGTTAACAAAACTTCTTTAATAAACAGTATCATTACCCTAATCGCTGGTCATGTCACTCATCAAAAAGCACAGTATCGGTATCGATTGGTCAGGGGTATCGATGTATCTGGGCATATTCTTTTCTAGGATGTCGACCGACATCTCACGATATATCGTGTCATGTTGCTCAAAATTGGGGTGGGGGATTCTAGTGCAAAATTTCTCAGATATCAACAGATATCATCAATATTGTGATGTCGATATCACTCATGTTGCTTGATTTCGTTGCTGATTATGTGAGTGAAGAAGCTTAGAGGGTATTTTGTTTTTTTTAACTTTTAAAGGTGTTTAGTTTCCAAGATATTTTAATATATCTTCTTTCAAATTTATAGTTGTTATGCTATTATCCCATTTGATTTAGGATATAGCTCAGCCATTTGTTTATATATAGTATAGTATGAAATGCAATATAAATTATATAATGTCTAAGTGCTAAATACACCCCATTTATGTTTATAAGTTGTTATCTATGAATTTCTTTGTCCCTTCTGATGTCTCTCGCAGTCCACGATCAATGCAGTCAATAGTTAGCAGGGTATTTTGTATGTGATATGTGCGACATTATGTGTATTGATATATCATGATATATCATGTCACATTGCTCAAAATTGAGGAATTCCAGTGCAAATTTTGTTAGATATCAACGATATCATCCATATTATGATGACATCAATGTCGTATCGTCGATATCACACATGTTGCTTGATTTCATTATCGATTTTATGAGTGAAGAAGCTTAGGAGGTATTTTTTTATTTTTTAACTTTTAAAGGTTTTAATTTTTAAGATATTTTAATATATCTTCTTTCAACTTTATGGTTGTTATGTTATTACGCCCATTTGATTTATGATATAGCTCAGCCATTTGTTTATGCATAGTATGCGATGTAATATAAATTATATAATGCTTAAGTGCCAAATACACCTCTCATTTAAAGACACCACTCATTTATGTTTATAAGTTGCTATGTATGAAGTTCAGTATGTCCCTTTTGATATCTCTTGTAATCAGCAGTGAGCATGGTATTATGTATGCGATATGTACGACATTATGTGTACTGATGGATTGAATACAACTCCCTCTTGCATATAAGAGTGCATTTGTATGTTACTTATTGTTTTATGAAATAAGATAATCTTAATTTGAGAGAAAATCGCCTTTTGAGCCATGTTAGAGAATATTCTGTGGCTATTTGTAAAGAGAATATTCTATAGAGAATATCCTATAGAATATTCTCCCTTGAGCACCTATATAAGGATCCCCACACCTCCTGTACTCATAGAGAAATTCCAATAGAATATCCGCCCCATTGAGGGCTTCTCCCGTGGTTTCATCCCGCTCCTTGGGGAGTAGGGTTCCACGTAAATCTTTGTGTTCTTATGTTTATCATCTTGATTAATCGTTTCCGTTTCCGCTTCTCTGATTTCAACATGGTATCAGAGCGGGTTCGATCTTCGGAGATTTTATGTTCGATATTTGTTTGAGATTCGAGTTTGGTTTTTTAATTCTTGAAAATTATTCTGTACGAGAGTCGTTTTGTGTTAGATCAATTGAAATTCCAGACTCAGATTCTAGGGCTCAATTTCTTGAACCCCCTTTTCAGCCAGAGATTCTGATTCTTGCAAGTATTGGCTAGTAGAGGCAAAACCCTCATCTCATGTTGGTGCGCAAGCCCTCCAGCTGCTTCGGGCTTCTCGTCGCGTGGTCTCCTGCTGCTCCAAGGCATGTCGTTGCACGCTTCCCGCGCGAAAACTCAAGATCTGCAACGGTGTAGATCCTCCCTCCCAGTCGCATCTCACGGCACACATCTCCCTTCCGAAGGACACCCCAGGCGACATCAAGTCCAAGGTGCAGAGAGATGCTCCAGGCAGATATCCCCAGGTCGTGCATCTCCACATCCCAGCAGTGCGGCGGAGCGCCTCCACGCGCAGCCACATCTTCCTCGTGCGCCACTGAGAAGGCGACGACACTGTTCCGTAGCGCTATCTCGAGAGCAGCCCCAGTCCAAGTGGTGTTCCATACGTACGAAACCACACTCCCCTTCACGGCACCTCGCCTCCAACCAAAGCAGCGCGTAAAGCACCCATCGTGGCGTAGCGCCCATCGCGGAACCCTAAAGCCGAAGGGTCGTCCCTTTAAAAAAAGGTGTGGGTTATTTATTGTATGGCCCAAGAGGGCTAAGGTTTTGTAAACAAAAAAAAGAAGGGTGAATTTATGCTTTAAAGAGAGAGAGAGAGAGAGACTAAAAAAATTGAGAAGAGAATAACCGAAAAAAGGGGAACGACTAAACAAAAAAAAGGAAAAAAAGAGAAGAAAAAGAAAAAAGAAAGAAAAAGAAAAAAGAAGAATTGTGCAAAAAAAAGATTGAAGCAAAAAAAATTTGCATGTTTTGTTACTCTAAACTTGATGTATCAAGCACTTTATTCTATCAAGTATGGGAGAAAGGGGGAGACAGAGATGTATTCTTCACAACTGTCCATCTACGACTGACAGACCATCACTCCAGCTTTCTACAGATCATCCATCTTCACCGAGCATCAACTTCTTCGTCGAGGCGTATACTTCTTCTTTTACAACCCGATCGGTTCCCCGCGCTGGACTTCTTCTGCAGCGATTCTTCTCCAGGAATGACAGAGATACGTTCCGGTGACCTGATATCGCAGTGGTTCTACAGGCATGACAGAGATACGTTTCGATGACCTGAAAGCCACAGACACGTCCTCGTGCGAGGTCTTCTACCAGCAGCGAACTTGTACTCTTCTTGTGATGTATCGTGTGAAGATGTGTTGTATACTTTCTTTTTGTTGCAAGTTGTAGCTTTCTCAGCTCCAGCTTGAGGGGGAGTGTTAGAAAATATTCTGTGTGGCTAATTGTTAAGAGAATATTATATAGAGAATATCCTATAGAATATTCTCCCTTGAGCACCTATATAAGGATCCCCACACCTCCTGTACTCATTGAGAAATTCCAATAGAATATCCGCCCCTTTGAGGGCTTCTCCCGTGGTTTCATCCCGCTCCTTGGGGAGTAGGGTTCCACATAAATCTTTGTGTTCTTATGTTTATCATCTTGATTTATCGTTTCCGCTTCCGCTTCTATGATTTGAACAAGCCATTTCCGAGATCTCCACTCCAACGACACCCTCAATATATCCCGATATGTACATGATATATCCTTTTCCAGTCTGACTGATACAATATCGATATCGATAAGTCAAACCTTGATCAAAAGTATATCCACCTTTGTTCCTTCCCACAAACCCAGAAATCCATCTATCCAAGGGCGCAATTATTGATTGCATTTGTTGCTATATTTAAGACTATTGAGCATTAATTGAGATTTCAAATGTGTATGCTAGGATTGAGAATTCATGATCGAAAGCATTAGTGGATGTGCCAAGAAAGTTCTAGTTTTATATTGGAAGGAGCTACAACTTTAGTAGACATATGTATGTGCCCTTCCCTAAGCTCTTATAGCAAGAGAAGTGAGGGGCCACACATGAATGTGCGAGCAATCCGCTCCAACTCGATCCATGGTTCGGATTCAGGAGAGTAAATTCAAATCTCACATCTCTTTGTTGTAGAATACTTTTGCATTTTATTAATTAAATGATTATTATTTGTTGAGTGATATATTATGTTCCACCCATTAGATTACACTGGTATTTTGACTAATAGGGGCGTCTCTACCCTAACCTTAGGCCTTTATCTATATAAGGAACCATATGGTTCTCATAATAAACATATCATAACATTCTCTTGTCTCTACTTGGTATCAAATGCGGGCCCCCCTCCCCTCCACCATCGATGCTCATCCCCTCCTTCATGATGTGCCCTCGATGGGATGAAAACACATCAGATACATCTATTTTCATATCCATATTTGTTTCTGTTGATGCATATAGTAGTGCCTGTATCCCTTCGTTATTTTTATTTTCAGTTGTATGCTTTATGTAATTTACCCATGGGCTACTCTCCTATATAAGAGAGCCTAGGGCTTATGGAATAAACAAGTCGTTCATTTTTCCCAACATGGTATCAGAGTGACGGTCCTAGACCGAAGTTCTCGAAACCCTAACCCTACCCCACTCCACCCGCCGGCCTCTCCTTCTCTCTCCATCTCATCGGCACCGCCGGGGCTCGCCGTAGCCGCTCCAGCACCCTCGTGCGCCGGTGCTCCTGCGCCCCTGCGCAAGCGCGCCTCCACTGCGCCTGCGCGCTGTGCGCGTGCATCTCCTGTGCGCGTAGCCCTCTTGCGCCTCCGCTGCGCTGAAGCCCTCTTGCGCGTTGTAGCCCTCCTGCGCCTGCGCACTGTGCGCGTGCATCTCCTGTGCGCATGCATCTCCTCTAGCCTGCGCCTGCGCCTCCTGTGCGCGCACTGTGCGCCTGCGCCCTAAGCAACCTTGCGCGCGTGTACGTGTAGCCTCCTTGCAAGATCCGGTTGCGTGTGCGCGTGCTTCTTGCGCGCGTGTACGTGTGCTAAGCCCTAAGCCCTAGGGCACACACATCTTCATCTACATGGGTTTAGTTGCTTGGGATCTACACGTGCAACTAAACCCGTCTATGTCATTGTAGACGAATCTCATCCTCTGTCAATCGTTCCAGCCTTCCATCTCCAGTATGTCAGAAAGCAAGGCGGATATCCCATCTATTGGCGCCTTTCGTGGTCCAGCGCCTATTGTAAAGATGGACGGTACAAACTATGAACTGTGGGCAATGCAGTTCATGAGCATGAGGAAGTCAACGGGTAAGAAGCACATTCTTACCGAACCAGAGCCTGCTGAGAAGACTGGAGCCAATGCCTCCTGGGAGGCTGATGATGCATACGCCAAAGTTTGGCTATGCGGTACATTGGTAATTGAGATAGCCAATGACATTCTACATCAACCCACGGCCAAGGATATGTGGGACATTCTGGCGGCCACATATTCACAGGCGAAGAACGAGACAAAGATTCTGCAACTCCAGCATGATATCTTCACTATCAAGCAGAATGGTCGCTCTCTACATTCTCTCTATACATCACTGAGAGGGATGTTCGAGAAGCTCTACAGCTTCATGCCCCTGACAGCCACGCCAGAACAGCAGAAGATATATAGGAACGCGACTATGGTGGGTGTGTTCCTGGTTGCACTTGATCCAGAGTATGAGGCGGCACGATCACAGATTTTGGCCGACTCTACTATTCCTCCCATGGAGGAAGCTTTCCATAGACTGAGTCGGATCACAGTTCCTTCCACGGCCTCGAGTCAGAATTCTTCAGCCATGGCAGCCAATAGGGGTCGCGGATTTCATCACCAGGGCCGTGGACGTGGACCTCGTGGAAGAGGTGGCTGCACTAGGCCAATATGTACCTATTGTCACCGCGTTGGACACAATGAAGACACATACTACTCGAAGCATGGATTTCCTGCATCCGCACGAGTTGCTGAGCAGATAGAGCCCCCATCTACTGCTACTTTGGATCAACGGTTCGACGATCTAGTTGCCCGTCTGAGGGGCATTATTCCACCATCTGGTCCACCACCGACTACGGAGAGTCAATCTGATGCCGATGCTTCTGCCTCTGCGTCTACCAGTGCTTCAGGTAGCATACTTGCATTCAACAGTAGTAGATCAGAATCTCAGATACATTACCATGGATTATGGACTCAGGCGCTACACATCACCTATGTGGCGACCAGAGTTTACTTACAGGATACACTCAGATTCCTTCAGGCCGGACAATAGTAATTGCCAATGGTACACATTCCCCCATCACTGGTCAGGGGGAGATTAGATTGATATCTTCTATGCAGCTCAAGAATGTGCTACATGCACCTGATTTTTCAATGAATTTGTTGTCAATTAGTCAGATTACGAAGGATCTACATTGTCGGGCAATTTTTGATCCATCTTCTTTGATTTTTCAGGACATCCATACGGGCAACGCGATTGGTCGTGGCTATGAGCAAGGAGGCCTCTATCGCCTGAATCAGACCCCATTTGCTGGAACCTCATCCTTTCCCACTGGACAAGTATCTACTTTGTTGTGGCATCTGCGCTTTGGACATTTACCGCTCCAGAAGTTGCGTCACGTGTTACCTTATGGTCTTCCTCACACACCTATTCAATGTGAGGCGTGTCAGTTGGGAAAGCATCACAGGTCGTCCTTTCCCAGTCATCCAGGTCGGAGTAGTACCTCCAAGTTCGAGTTATTTCATATTGATGTCTGGGGTCCGAGTCGTGTACCTGATCATCAGGGACACAGATTTTATATAGTATTTGTGGATGATTTTTCTAGAGTGTCATGGGTGTTTTTGATGAAAAATAAATCTGAAGCAGGAAATATCATTATCCATTTTCTGAATGAAATACAAAATATTTTCTCCACATCTGTGAAGTTTGTGAGAAGTGATAATGCTTTAGAATTGTGCACCAATGTTCTTGCCAATTATTACTCCTCAAAAGGGATTGTTCACCAAACATCTTATGCTCATACATCTCAACAAAACGGAATTGCTGAAAGGAAACACCGTCACCTTCTTGATGTCACAAGATCACTTCTTATACAGAGTCATGTTCCATACTCCTACTGGGGTGATGCAGTCCTCACTGCATGTTACCTAATCAATCGTATGCCTTCTTCTGTCTTGAATGAACAGATTCCGTTCCCCCTCATCTATCCTGAGAAGGATCTGTTCACCCTTACTCCTCGTGTGTTTGGGTCGGTTGCCTTTGTCCATCAGTTGTCGCCTGGTACTGACAAGCTCTCTCCTAGGGCTGTCAAATGTGTTTTCGTTGGGTACTCCAGAACTCAAAAGGGGTACAAGTGTTTTGATCCTTTGCGTCGGCGGTATATAGTTAGTGCAGATGTTACATTTTTTGAATCTGTTATGTACTTTTCAGCTTCGGGAGACAAGCAGCTACCACCTCCATCTAATGATGACATATACATGACACCACTACCTCAAATGCCGTCACCAACACCACAACCACCACCACCACCACCACATATACCTGTCTCACCGCTACCGTTTCATTATACCCGCAGGCCTCCTCTCGCTCATGGTCATGACTCGTCTCCTAGCTCGCCTATGGTATGTAATGAAAATATTTCTATTGATGGATCTGACGACATTTCTGAGCAGGATATGTTGCAGGGGCCAGATGAGGCTACAGCAGATTTAGATGTTCCCATTGCTCTACGCAAATCGAAGAGGAGCTGTGTTACATATCCATTGTCAGCATCTGTGTCTTTTGAGAGACTATCTGGAGATTTCATGACATTTGTGGTGGCACTGTCAGCTGTAGATATTCCACGGAGTTATCAAGATGCTCTGCAGGATAGTAGATGGTGGCTAGCAATGGAGGAAGAAATGGCGGCACTTCAGTTCAGAGGAACTTGGAGTTTGGTTCCTATACCTCCAGATGTGAACCCGGTGAGCTGTAAGTGGGTGTTTACAGTAAAGCACAATGCAGACGGCTTTATTGATAGGTACAAGGCATGTCTTGTTGCACATGGCTTTACACAGACATACGGGGTGGATTACCTTGACACATTCTCGCCTGTGGCCCGTCATTCCACTCTCCGGATCTTGTTGTCAGTTGCAGTTGCTAGAGACTGGCCGCTCCATCAGTTGGACGTGAAGAATGCATTCTTATATGGAGATTTGCAGGAGGAAGTCTATATGCAACAACCACCCGATTTTGCTGTTGAGGGGGAGTGTTCCAAGGTATGCGGATTACATAAGGCTATCTATGGCCTTAAGCAGAGCCCCAGAGCATGGTTTCAGAAGCTCTCAGACCTCTTCGAGAAACAAGGATACAAACGCTCCAATGCTGATCATTCCTTGTTTGTACAGAAGACTGCTAGAGGTATTATTGTAATCATGGTTTATGTGGATGACATCTTGATTACAGGAGATGATGAGCAGGGGATAAAGCAGGCGAAAGAAAAACTGGGAACCGAATTTGTCACCAAGGACCTTGGAGTCCTTAGATATTTTCTGGGGCTGGAATTTGCTAGAAATCCATATGGATTAGTAATGTCGCAGAGGAAATATGTTACAGATTTGTTTGAGTGAAACAGGTATGCTTAGGTGTCGGCTTGCTACGACACCAATGGATCCTAACATGAAGCTCTATGATGATGACACAGAGGAGGTGGACAGGAGAAGATACAGAGAACTGGTAGGCAAACTATTGTATGTCACGATCACTAGACCTGATATATCATTTGCAGTGAGAGTGAGTCGCGTGAGCCAGTTCATGGAGCAACCACGTCAGGTCCATATGGATGCAATACACATGATTCTTAGATATCTAAAATCATCTCCAGGTGCAGGTTTGCTATTTAAGAAGGGAAAGGAGATCTCTATCTCAGCGTGTGCGGATGCAGACTATGCAGGATGTCCCAAGGACAGGAAGTCCACCTCAGGATTTGCAGTCTATGTTGGAGATGCTCTAGTCTCATGGCGGAGCAAGAAACAGACGGTCGTAGCTAGATCCAGTGCTGAATCTGAATATAGGGCTATGGCTCAGGCTAGCACAGAGATGATGTGGGTGAAAGCTCTTCTTACAGATCTATGTCTTGATACACCGCTTCCCATGAAATTGGAATGTGATAATCAGGCAGCCTTGTTCATTGCAAACAACCCAGCATTCCATGAGAGGACCAAGCATATTGAAGTTGACTGTCACTACATACGTGACATGATTCAGAAGGGGTTCATTGCTACATCTCATGTTACCTCAGAGAATCAAACTGCTGATATATTTATCAAGGCATTACTTCGAGGCCCATTCCAGAAGTGTACGTCCAAGCTGAGCGTGATTGATATCTATGTTCCATCTTGAGGGGGAGTGTTGACACATATAGTAATGCTTGTATCCCTTCGTTATTTTTATTTTCAGTTGTATGCTTTATGTAATTTACCCATGGGCTACTCTCCTATATAAGAGAGCCTAGTGCTTATGGAATAAACAAGTCGTTCATTTTTCCCAACAGTTTCATCTCTATCGAATACGAACATTGATATATATATATATATATATATGATTTGGAGATGGATTTAGGGAACCATATCCTGACATAATTGGATAAGAATTCAGATTGAATATGAATCTGGACCAAATAACGAGCAAATAGAAAGATCGATCGACTTAAAATTGAATACAAATATTATCACATAAAAGATAAATTGTGAATTTGAGTCGAATTGTTATCAAGTAAGAAGTGATTTAAAAAAGATCATGTTAATATATACATAAATATCACGGTAAATATTTAGCCAACCAATTAAAGTTATAATCCCTACAGATATATTCATAGAGGGGATAAAACCAACATAAGACTTGTCCTCTTATGATTCCTATGAAGTTGTCGAGACAAAGTGGCATAGTAGTTGTCAGAGGTCGATGGGAAACACGAACTTGGGCATGGGGAAACAAGTTTAGTTCAACTATTTACAAAATACAATATATATTTATAGTATTTTGTATTCATATATTTGAATCCAAATTCGGATCGTTTTAGTGTTATCATATCCATATCCATATTTAGAATTTTTGAATTAATATTCATACTCGATTTGTGGAAGAAAAATAATTACTTATTTATTATGAGGACCATAGGACTCTCTTATATAGAGAGGAGAGACCCTAGATGGTAAATTACACAATAAAGATGAAATAAATTAGCAAATAGAAAATAACTCTCAATACTCCCCCTTAGATGGAGCATAGAAGTCAATCATGCTAAGCTTGGAATAACATCTTTGGAACGACCTCCTGATATGGGCCAAGTCCACCCTTTATAAGTCGCGAGGTCCGCGTAGGGGTGCAAGAAGCGAGGTCAAAGGTCAAAAGGGTCCTGGGAAAGAGCTAACTATTTCATCAATTTCTCTGGGCCTTGGTGAATACATCTGTTGTTTGTTCCCCTCAGTTGATGTGAGAAGGAGAGATAAAGTTTGTATCTATCAAATCTCATGTGTAGTGGCAATCTACCTCAATGTGTTTAGTCCTCTCATTGAAAGCGAGGTTGTTGGCAATGAAGAGAGTACCTAGTAGTCGTAAAGTAACTGCGTGGGAAGAGGCGTGTCAACAACTAAGTCTGAAAGAAGGGATCTGACCCACATCATCTCCATGCTCCCATGTGCCATAGCTCTGTTCCTGACCCTGCGCTAGATCTATCAACCATAGTATGCTTCTTGATTTTCCATGAGACCAAAGAACTCCTTATGAAAACTGCAAAATCAGAGGTAGACTTCTTGTATTTTGGACATCCCGTGAAATCTGCACAGGTCGTGATGGCAAAAAAAGTCCTGCTAAAGAAAAATCATGTACCTGGAAAAGACTTCGGATAACACTGCTGTAAAAGTTGGCCGACTAAGTCGACTAATCAGTCTGACTAAATGAGTTGAGGGTGTAGCTGACTCGACTAGGCCTAGTCAGCCATTAGTCGTTCAACCCGACTAGTAGGACCGACTACTCGATCGACTTGTACCTAGAGCTTTTTTATTTTATTTTATACTTTTTTAAAAGCAAACTTATTTTAATATGCTTAATGTTATATTTAAAGTCAATTACCTCTTTAGTTTCATTATAATAGTATATAAAATGTACAAATCTATGAAAATATATAAGAATATATGTATAAAAATTATTTATATATATTTAAAACAATTAAAAATTCAAAACTGACTAATAGCCGACTAAATTCGAATAGTCGATCGATTGTCAATTGATCCTTAGTCAGTAACCCCACAGATCGAGTACCGACTACTGATTTCTGCAACCTTGTCAAATATCTTGGGATCATGTAAACAACATCCATGCAAGCATGGTGTGGCTGCTCCATAAACTGCCAAATTTTCTCGCTATAAAGGAGATATATGGCTTGGTATTAGTCACGTAGAGGAGCTTCCCAACAAGCTCCATGTACTTCCTTTTCTCCACCTCATATGTATCATTATTGTAGATATTCATGTTGGGGTCCATGTGGGTAGTGACAAGTTTGCAGTCTACCATCCCGATCTCTAGGAGAAGAGTTGTAACATGTTTCCTTTATGTTATGACCAGACGTTGTTGGTTCCTGACAAACTCAAGCCCAAGAAGTATCTTAGTTTTCTAAGGTCCTCGGTGACTAAGTGATGTCCAAGGAACACCTTAGCCTCACTAATGCCATGTAAGTCATCTCATATAACAATAATGCCATTAACATAAACTAGAATGACAACAATACCATTCTGTGTCCTGCGTACAAAGAGCGAGTAATCTCCAATGAATCTAGTGAAGTCATGTTGCTCTATTAAGTTCGAGAGCTTCTAGAATCATGCTCTGAGACTCTGCTTAAGGTCATAAATTGCCTTACGAATTCTGCATATCTTCTAGCACCTCCCTCAACATCAAACCAATGTAGATGTTGCATATAGACCTTCTTATTGAGATCTCCATACAAGAACACATTCCTGACATCAAGCTACGAAAGCAACCGGTTCCATACCACTACAATAGAAAGGAGGATCATGAGTGTACAATGATGTCCTGATAGTCCACCTATATGTATGGGTGAACCCTCGTGCCACAAGACTGTACTCGTAGCTACCAACACTGCCACATACTATCGACTTCAATGTAAAGAACCATTTACAACAAACCACAGGAGCCCCTTCATAGGCGGTAGCCAAACTCCACGTGACATGTGACTTGAGTGCAACCATCTCCTCCTCCATAGCAAGGTACGAATGATTGTCTCGAATAGCTTCCAGATTTGTGCATGGGATTTCTACGACTGACAGTCTCACCACAAACCTCCTAAAAATCCTCCGAGAGATACTCCAAAGAAACATGGGCAGCAGGAGGATACATAGCGCTCGCATGCCTCCGCTTTAGAAGATCAATGGTCTGGTCAAGACTCTCTAGATGATCTATGTCCTATAAAGTAGCCTCCTTACGAGCTACCTACTCAACATGTAAAGTCTCCTGCTATACTGAAAAATCACAGTACCACTCGTAGAAATCAAGTACTCAGAACTTATTGGGGGCACACTGGATGATGGGAAGGCACTAGAGCATGGGGGACGATCGGTAGCCTACGAACATAGTATTTAGGCAAAGTTTAAGCCCTAAAAGGAGATGGTAGAGGAGCCACGGGAGTAGGAACCACATGTGGAGGAGGAGGTGGTGGTACAGGAGGAGGTGGAATGTAAATCTCCTCAGCAGGATCGGGCGAGGTCATCCTGTCACCAGTAGGAAAGAAGTACATGACATACTCAAAGAAAGTGACAACTGACACTAACATAGTACTTCTGCCTGACAAGATCAAAGCATCGGTGCCCTTTCTGGGTTTGGGAGTACCCCACAAAACACACTTGACATCTCTAGGGGAGAGCTTGTCACAACCAGAAGTTAGATGATGAACAAAAGCCACACAATTAAATACGTGAGGTGTTAAAGAAAAAAGATCCTTATCGGGAAACACAATTTAAAAAGAAACCTTTCCTCCTGACACGGAGGATGGCATATGGTTGACCAGGTAGCATGCAATGAGGACATCATGCCAAAAAGAGTGGGAAGTAGAACTCTGGATAAAGACAGACTTGGTAACATCAAGAAGACAACAATGTTTCCGTTCAATAATATTTTGCTGAGAAATATAAGCACAAGAGGTCTGATGTATGATGCCAAGAGACCTGAAGAACTGAGAGAGTTGGATGGTGCAAAACTTCAAGGCATTGTTAAAGGGAACATATTTAACAGTAGCAGAATATATGTTCTTTGTTTCACTGATAAAAGTTTGAATGATAGATCCACGCAGAGGTCTGAATAGTGGCAATAGGAGGGGTCGTGATCCTGCTAAGCATGTTGCATGCCATTTCAACGGGAGGTATAGATGCGTCTGTGACTAGCTGACTCTGTACGACATTGTATTTAAGGTCAAGTGCCGCCAGAAATACACCAACCATGGGGGCATCCCTGTACACCTTCTGCCGCTCTGGAGACGATCAGAGGCATGAAGCCGTAAAGCTTCTAAAACATGCCCCTAAGTGACGAATAGAAAGTGTGAAGAAGACGACCAATCTGCTTGACTGTGAAAATGTCATATTGAAGTTGCATGGTCTTCATGTCATTCCTCGCTTGAGAATATGTGACTGCAAGAATGTCCTACTTTGCCTTGGCAGTAGGTTGATGTCGAATATCATTGGTTATCTTTATGGTGAGAGTACTAGATAACCAAACATACACATATACGTCATCTTGCTTCCAAGAAGCATTAACCCCAATATTATCGGCTGCCTCAAGCTGTGTGAGAATGTGCTCCTTATTGTTGCACTGCATAAGGCTCATGAACCGCATGGACCGGAACTCATAAGTGATCACATCCATCTTGATGATAAACGTCAAACCTTTTTAAGGCACCAGATGAGGATAAGTCACCTTTGTTATCTGACAAGATGTTGGAGCCAAGAAAGGATGTGAATGGGTTGCAAACTGATTTAAAGGTGCTACACAATCATATGAGGAATCGGTTGTGTGTGCAGACTCATGCCACAACCGTTCTCATCAACTTCATCGGTGCTTTAGGACGGATGGGACGACTTATAGGTCTGAAATCACCCTAACAACTTCAAAATCAGACCGTATAAAGACACATATTTCATGTAGTGGAGCTGAGTGGAGATGTTGCACCGCCAAAGGCAGCAAGGGGAGCTATTGAACCTTTGCACGATGGCTCGAAGCCGGTGAAGCCCAAGGCACGGGGCTCGATGATGCAGGACCTCGCTGTTGAGCTGTTGTGGTAGCAAAACAACTGATGGTTGCCGCTAAGGTGGCATTGGTGGAGTTGCTTGGGCACCAGGACCTTGCCATTGGGGCAACGACAATAGGGGTTACGCTTAGCACACGCAGGTCAGCAGTAAAGAGAAGGAAGAGCTGACGACGAGGGGCGACACACGTGAGAGATATTTGATGGGTGGGGTGGGGTACGCGGTCTTCAGAGCTCCGGTCTAGGACCACCACTCTGATACCATGTGGAAGCAAAATAATTACTTATTTATTGTGAGGGGCGTAGCTCTCTTATATAGAGAGGAGAAACCCTAGAATATGGTAAGCGGATATTCGGATATATCCATATTCATTATCATCCCTGCTTCCCACCTTACCTCTTTCCCACCATCGTCGCTACGCATCTTATCTTCCTCCCTCCCACTGCGAGCCACCTCCCCCCATCCAATACCAATACCGTTGCCACACCACCCCCTCCTCTACAGTGCCATTCCTCCCTTCCTCTTACCCAACCCGATGTGCACCACCACCGCCACCCAACCAACTGCCACCATAATGCCACATTGCCAATCCCCTCCTCCCCAACAATGCATAACCGTCCCCTCCACTCCAATGCCAATGCTGCCCTACCACCCCTACCTAAACCAACACCACCCTACCAACCCCACCTAATGCAATGCCACTCAACCCAATCCCATCCCACCCCAACCCATTGTCGCATCGAACCCGATCCCTTTTTGGCACTACACGTGTATCCTTGCCACGTCCTCCACTCGATGTATGCCCATCAACTCCGACCCCACGACCTCCGCATCCCTGCCACATCTACTTTTGACGCCACCCTCCTACTCTAACTCCAGAACCTCTGACCGCATGCACACATGTCGTGTCTACCTTCAATGCTGCCATTTGACTTCGACCCTATGGCCTCTATGCCAACACACCCTTGTCCCATCTACCCTCGACCCCTCTCTCTACCTACGGCCTTACGTCCCCTATGCCCACACACTTCATATAATGTATACCCTAGACACTGCCCTCCGCCTCCAACCCCATAGTCACCTCACCCACGCGTCATTGTCCATCTCACGTGTGCTAACCAATCTCCCTCTGAATTACATCGAGGCAACTTGATCGCTTTTTCTACAGTATGACCTAGATATATACGATCAAATTATTTTACAAGCATGCCTAACCGAGGATACAATGATATTGAAGGTATTCTCCAATTTATGGCATACATTTGATACAATTTATTGCAGAAAGCAATGTTGTTCTTGATGATTTTACGAGGATATGATAAAGAACATATCATTCTAAGGCCAACTATGCAGTCAAGACATACAAACACGCCACTTAGAATATGAACGATAAGATGGTGCACTCATGGATCGTAGTCAACATGATTAACATAATCGTAAATGAGCAATTATATTATGAGAGTGCTTATAATATATGGAATTCCTTGAAAGCCACATGTGGATAAGAGAAGAATTCAAGCCGAATATTCCTGACATACTTTAATATGATGAACTAGAAACAAACAAGATGACACCTTGTAGAATAATTCTCTCTCCTAAAAAATATTTATTTAAAAGATACAATGCTTGTGTTCCAAGATGCATCTGCCCAAGACAAAAGGATTACCGCCAACTGATGAGGGTTATGGTATTCTTTGCAGGACTCAACATGGTCTATACTGTTACCCGTGACTAGATAACTACAACCTCCACTCTACCAACCATAGAGGAGGCAAGCAGTACTCCAATTCGATTACGGCATCATTACTATAGATATCCATGGACAAACCACTGCTCTAGTTGCTTTATTTACATGAGGAGTTCGTGGCCCATACCGTGGTTGGAGTCGTGGTTGCTCTATGTCAGGGCCAGGATGCATCACCATCCAATGCACTTTCTGTAACAAAATGGGGTATACTGAGATTGCCTGCTACAACAAAGGGTAAATGGCCATTGTTCAAGCCGTTACTACTTAGGTTGATTGCCAATTTGTGATACTCCTGAAAGGTCAAGGTTTCAATACACCATCTAAACATGTTCAACTGCAGAGATACTTCACGTTCCCATCAAGGCGACCATCTAGCGACAATTTTCCGCACAAGTTTCCATGTTGGTTCAACCAAAAAATTACAAAATTGAATTAATTGATTGATACATACACCTCTACTCACCTTTATGGAGAAAGGAGTCTGCTCTATCGAATGAGACAAGTTCATCTAGAAAGAACTGTCCAAGCTATAAACTACATATTTTCCCCTATATATGGAAAAGATGACGTTCACCTCACCCAAAGCTCATCAATGTTTTATTTGTTCATGAGTTTCTTATCGGCCTACTGTCTGTCATTCGGATTGGCAAGGGACTCAACTGTCAAGCTAAATGTGATATTGCTCTTGTATTTTTCAAGAAATATTGACTAGGAGGATGGTTGGTGTTGGTCGTGAAAACGAAAGTGTCTACCATCATCTTTTTTGCAAATAGGGTGAACTCCCGAGGCGAGAGTCACCGCAGCCACAATTTCATTAATAAACGGTAGAGTACATTAGTTTGAGGCCCAAAAATTGTAAAGAGCGCTAGAGTGTGAGACTACATTCTCAGAATAAAATCTCTGGTTTTTAAAGATCAACTCATTCTGCCCATTCCAGATGGCCCAAAGCACTGCAAACGGCTTAGCGCAGTCATCCGTCGAACCCATGCCCACAGCGTGAACCAAGCTCCAAAAAGCATCAAAGCCACTGGCCTCCACCCACTGAAGACCCTCGTCCCGCCAGATCTGAGACGACGTCGCACATCCGAAGAAAAGGTGGTCCGCATCCTCCACTACACCCTCACACCTGTCACAATACGTGTCTGCCAAGCCGAACAACATCCCCCTCGTTTTGTCACACAAACGATTCCTTCTCAAACACCACAGGAAGATCTTCACACTGCAAGGGATCCTGGCTGCCCAGATAATCTTCATGTCCGCACACATCACCTCGTCACGCGCCACCGCCTCCCCACTCATAGCTTCATAAGCCTTCTTAACCGAGAATCTCATCCCCTCCCATGCAAAATGGTCAAGCACGTCAGACCACTCCCCCGGCTGGGTAACATCTGCCAGTAACCTCAAGAAATCCTCCAAGCGTTGATCAGACAGATCCGAGACGAACTGTGGGGCCCACGAGCAAGAGTCCTCCACCTCAGCCAGATGCGCATCTCTGTCAGTCGCCAGAGCTAATAGTCTAGGGAAACGACGCCCAAGAGGACCCTCCCCCGTCCAGTCATCGAGCCAAAATCTGAAAACATGGCCGTTCCCGAGCCTCGGATGCAGATTAGGAATAACACACGGCAAAACAGCCCGGATCCCGGCCCAAAGCAGAGATTCGGATCTCCTTCTAACCGCAATCAACTCAGCCTTTACCCCGTAAATGGACCTCAAAACTCTGGCTGCCAACATGGCCGAATGCCCCTAAATCTTAATCACCCACTTGGCCAACAACACTTTATTCACGAGTTCCACATCACGGACCCCAAGGCCCCCATCACAGATCCTCTCTTCGTAACATCCTCCCAGCCCACCAGATGCAAGCCTCGCCTCTGTTGTCTCCCATCCGACCACAAGAAGGACCTCATCAGAGATTTAACCTTCGTCCTGACCCCAACCGGCATCAACCTAGTAGAATAGAAGAAAACCGAGATTGCAGCAAGAACGTGCTTGAGGAGGGTCAGCTTCCCTCCCCTAGACAAGGAGACCGCCTTCCAACCTGCCAACCTCTCTTCTATTTTGCACAGAACGCTGTCTCAATCTGACTTCCTAAGTCTGCCATCCACCAGCGGTAGGCCCAAGTAGGAGATAGGGAGGCCCCCAGGGGGCATCCTGCCCACCCAACGACCCTGCCACTCTCGGCATCATCCAATCCAAAGGTAACCACCACCGACTTATGCATGTTAATCTGAAGCCCAGATAGGCTGCCAAAGATGTCCACCAACAAAATTGCGTTGCGGTTCTGCTCCTCCGACCCACCAAGAAAAACGATCGTATCATCAGCATACTGAAGCAAGGGGACAGAGATATCCTCCAGACGGAAGCCCTCGCACCACTTGTCCTCCACTGCTCGCTTAAACAGAACCACCAAACAGTCCACCACAAGGACAAAAAACATAGGAGCCAGCGGGCAATCCTGACGAACACCCCGCTGGGGCTAAAAGAAACCACCCTCAGGCTTGCCATTCACCAGAATCGAGAAAGAGGAAGTAGTGACACATCTCTTCATCCATTGCACCCACACCTCAGGGAACCCCCTCCGCCTAAGAGGGGTCCATAAAAACTTCCAACTGACACAGTCATATGCCTTGGCATAATCAATCTTCCAAAGGCCCCCCCTTTTTCTTCGAGCACTTCCAATCATGCACTCTATTGTATACCCCGGGACTTAGCTTTCTGCTTCTTCATGCACTCTATGGCACCAACACTTAGGTCATCCATCCCTCCAGAAACTTCTCGAGTCCTTCCCTGACCATCCCTTTAGCCTAGAATGTGAGGCCTGCCAAGTGGGGAAGCATCACCAAAGTGTTTTTCCTTCTTTGGATACAATTCATTCCACCATCCTTTTTGAGCTTGGTCACCTTGATGTGTTGGGACTCCGTTGATATCATGATCATATACAAAATAGATATTATGTTGTTCTTGCGGATGATTACTCATGTATTTCATGGCTTTTTTGCTGGAAAAATCCCATGTCTACACCATTATATTATGATTTATTAAGATAGAAAGACTCAATTTGATGCATATGTCAGGACTCTTTGATCCGATAATACCAGAGGATTTCTTTCACATGACATCTATTTTTTTCTCTGCTCAAGGGATCATCCATCATACCATATGTCCTCATACTTTGCAACAATATGTGGTTACCAAACGAAAACATTTTTACATTGCCGGAACCTTGCTTATCAACTATCATCTTCCATCTATACATTAGGGGGATGCCCTCCTTACTGCCACTTTTCTCATAAACAATATGTGATCTACTTCCAAATATGAGCAAGTTCCCATTAAGATCCTCTTCCAGGAACAGGAGTGTTCCCTCCTAGAATATCTAAGTGTGTGATCTTTGTTCCATATCTTGATCATGCTAACATCAAAGTGGCAACTAGAGTAGTAAAACGTGTCACATGTGTGTTCTTAAGGTATGTTAGGAATAAAAAGGGATATTATCACTATCATCCTCAGCCACAAAGGCACTACATCAATGCATATGTTACCTTCTTTGAGTCACTTCCTTTTATATTCCAAGTCTAAACTCATGTGTCTCTGCCTCCTCCTATCTTAGAAACTATTCCTATTCCTGTTCACATTCCATGAGATAATTAATACATGTTTTTGTATTTGTGGAGACAACCCCAATCTATGCCAGCACTACCTCTCTCCAAGGTATGTCCTTCGACTGATCTTTTATGTACTGATAGCATTTCTCCTACCGTAGATACAACAACAGGGTCAGGAGACATCCAAGCAACTCATATAGTGGATCTCCTCCTACCTCTCAAAGGGGGACAAGACATCATTGTGTCATTTGCATGCTTTAGATTCTCTTATAAACAACTTGTTGAAGCCCTATCCACGAAATCTGCCACTAGTAATCACAACAAAGCACTCCATGACTCCAGATGACAACTGACAATGGAGGAAGAGAGTCTGCTCTTATTTCACATGGCACATGGCAACTTGTTGATCCACCTTGTGTTGCAGTATTCGGTATTCAGTTGGGGGGTTATTGATAAAAAAGAGTATTCGATATTCGGGAGAAACATCGAAATTATTCGGTTATGCATTTTTTAATTATTTTTAGATATAAAATTGTGTCTACTTGCCTTAGAGACTAAAGGATTTCATATAAGTAGAGCTAAGACTGAATATATGGAGTGCACATTTGATGGAGACAACGGTGAAGGACTCGAGGTGAAAATTGGAGACGATAACATTCAAAGAAAGATTATTTTAGATACTTGGGATTTATTTTACAACATGATGGGGAAATTGATGGAGATGCTACTCATAGAATAAATGCATGTTGACTAAAGTGCAGAGGAGCTTCTACCGCTCTCTTTAATAAGAAAATTCCTTTGAAAGTCAAAGGAAAGTATTACAAAGCAGCCGTGAGACTTGCTATGCATTATGGATCAGAATGTTGGCCTATAAACCATAGGCATGAGCAAAGAATGACAATAGTAGAATGAAAATGCTAAGGTGGATGCGTGATCACACACGAAAGATCAGATTCGAAATGATGCGATTAGAAGGAAAATTGGTGTAACTCCGATAGAGGATAAAGTGAGAGAAAACCACTTAAGATGGCTTGAGCATTTGCAAAGGAGGTTAATTGATGCTCCAGTTAGAAGATGCAAGAATTGGATGTTGAGCCGGTTAAGAGAGGGCGAAGAAGGCCCAAGAAGTGTTGGAATGTGACTATCCGAAGGGATCTTAGTTTTTTGGATTTAAACCCGAGAATGACCCAAAATAGATCTGAATGGAGGCAGAAAATTCATGTAGCCGACCCTACTTAGTTGTGGGAAAAGGCTTTGTTGTTGTTGTGCATAAAAATTATGTCTACCAAGGTTCAGAAACACGACCCATGCGACCGCATATGCATACGCAGACAACCAACCGAACCGTATATATGCAACCATATGCGACCAAAGCGCACATGTGGACCGCATAAACTGCATATGCGACAACATATTCGAGCCTATAGGCGGTTGATCCAATAACAGATCCGATTAGGAGCAGATCCGTATACATGCGCAGTCCCCACTCGACTTCCACTCGACAGAACCCTTCCCCACTCGACAGAAACCCTAACCCACCTTCTCCTCCACCGCACGGCCCCGCAACATCTCCTTCACCGACAGAAGTGCCTCCAGCACCTTCGCACTCCTTTGTGGAAGCTCTTCTAGAGCCTCTGCCTTCCGCCTCCGTTACACAACACCGACTCCTTCGCCTTCTGCTTCCAACACCTCCTACGCCTCCGCCTCCAGCATCTCATGTGCCTCAGTCTTTCGCCTCTAGCACCTCCTACACCTTCGCACGACTCCGCCTTGGCTTCCTCTCCTTTCGAAGTACCTCCTCAGCCTCCGAACTCCTCCTTCGAAGCACCTCTAGAGCCTCCATACTCACCTCTGCAACTCCGATCACTGTGAATAGGAAGGTTTGTTCATAATATAAGAGTTATTATTTTCATAATGCAACCTCCATTATTTATTACTATATTTTTTACAAGTTATGTTGATAATGCAATCCTATAATGATGAAACAAGTTTTGTAACTAGTAGAAATTATTCAATTTGATTTTTTTTCTACTATATAAGAGTGGGAACTCACATTGTAGGAAATTCCTTCAATTATTTGATCTTATTCATACTGAATTTTATTTTCTTAGGTATTTTTTTGTTAGAAATATGAGTTTTTAGAGGAGTTTGGGATATATTTTGGTTGCGGCTAACAATTATAATTTATCCATTGAAACTCCATTAAGTTAATTGTTGGGAAACGTGAATGAGTTATCTATTCCATAGCCCTAGGATCTCTTATATAGGAGAGTAGCCTATGGGTAAATTACATAAAGAGAATAACAAGAAAGTAAAATAACAAAGAGACACGGTAACTCAATGTGCGTCAACACTCCCCCTCAAGATGGAGCATAGATGTCAATCATGCTCAGCTTGGAAGCACACTTCTGAAATGGACCTCGTAACAAAGCCTTGGTGAATATATCTGCAGTCTGGTTCTCTGAAGTAACATGAGATGTGGCAATGAATCCTTTCTGAATCATATCACGTATGAAGTGACAATCCACCTCAATGTGCTTGGTCCGTTCATGGAATGCAGGATTGTTTGCAATGAACAAAGCAGCCTGATTATCACACTCCAAGTTCATAGGAAGTGGTACATCTAAGCATAAATCTGTCAGCACCGCTTTCACCCACATCATCTCTGTAGTAGCCTGGGCCATAGCCCTATATTCGGATTCAGCACTGGATCTAGCTACCACAGTTTGTTTCTTGCTCCTCCATGAGACTAGAGCATCTCCAATATAGACAGCATACCCTGAGGTGGACTTCCTATCCTTAGGACATCCTGCATAGTCTGCATCTGCACATGCTGAGACAGTAATCCCCTTTCCTTTCTTGAATAGCAGACCTTTACCTGGAGAAGATTTGAGATATCTAAGTATCATGTGTATTGCATCCATATGCACCTGGCGTGGCTGCTCCATGAACTGGCTCACACGGCTCACTGCAAATAATATATCTGGCCTAGTGATCGTGACATATAACAATTTGCCTACCAGTTCTCTATATCTTCTCCTGTCAACCTCCTCTGTGTCATCATCATACAGCTTCATGATGGGGTCCATTGGTGTCGTAGCAGGTCGACACCCTAGCATACCTGTCTCACTCAGTAGATCTGTGACATACTTCCTCTGTGACATGACTAGTCCATACTGATTTCTGGCAAACTCCAGCCCCAGAAAATATCTAAGGACTCCCAGGTCCTTGGTGACAAACTCGGTCCCCAGCCTTTCCTTTGCCTGCTTAATGCCCTGGTCATCATCACCTGTAATCAAGATATCGTCAACATAAACCATGATTACAACAATACCTCTTGCTGTCTTCTGTACAAACAAGGAATGATCAGCATTGGAGCGTTTATATCCTTGTTTCTCAAAGAGGTCTGACAGCTTCTGGAACCATGCTCTGGGGCTCTGCTTAAGGCCATAGATGGCCTTATGTAATCTGCAAACCTTGGAACACTCCCCCTCAACAGCAAAACCTGGTGGCTGTTTCATGTAGACTTCCTCCTGCAGGTCGCCATACAGAAATGCATTCTTCACATCCAGTTGATAGAGTGGCCAGTCTCTAGTAACTGCAACTGATAAGAGGATCCGCAGAGTGGAATGACGGGCCACAGGGGAGAACGTGTCAAGGTAATCTACCCCATATGTCTGTGTGAATCCCCTTGCAACTAAGCGTGCCTTGTACCTGTCAATAGAGCCATCTGCATTATGTTTCACTGTAAACACCCATTTGCAGCTCACCGGGTTGACATCTGGAGGTATAGTAACCAAGCTCCATGTTCCTCTAGACTGAAGTGTCGCCATCTCTTCCTCCATTGCTAGCCGCCATCTAGAATCCTGTAAAGCCTCATGGTGGTTCCTTGGAATGTCTGTAGCTGAAAGTGCCAATGCAAACGTCCTGAAGTGTCCAGATAGCCTCTCAAAAGACACGGCTGCTGATACTGGATATTTGGCACAGCTTCTCTTCGGCTTGCGTAGAGCGATTGGAACATCCAGATCCTCTGTGGTATCACCATGCTCCTGTAATGCATCCTGCTGAGAAATGTCGTCAGATCCATCAACATTAATATTTTCATTACATACCATAGGCGAGCTAGTTGACTGGTCATGACCATGAGCTGGATTCGGCCTGCGGGTGTAATGGAATGGTAACGGGGATATTGTTGATGGTGGTGGTGGTGGCGGTGGTGGTGGTGGTGGAGATGGTGGAGATGGTGGTGACGGTGGTGTTGCTGGTGGTGCCATGAATACGGTATCAGGAGATATAGGAGGTGGCTGCATGTTCCCGGATTCTGAAAAATACATAATGGATTCAAAGAATGTAACATCTGCACTGATCATATACCGCCGACGCACAGGGTCAAAACACTTGTACCCCTTTTGAGTTCTGGAGTACCCCACAAAGACGCACTTGACAGCCCTAGGAGAGAGCTTGTCAGAACCAGGCGACAACTGATGGACAAATGTGACACACCCAAACACACGAGGGGTAAGAGTGAACAGATTCTTGTCAGGATAAATAAGTGAGAAAGGAACCTGTTCATTCAAGACAGACGAGGGCATACGATTTATAAGATAACATGCAGTGAGGACTGCATCACCCCAGTAGGAATACGGAACATGACTCTGAATGAGAAGTGACCTTGTGACATCAAGTAGGTGACGGTGTTTTCTTTCTGCAACCCCATTTTGTTGAGACGTATGAGCGCAGGATGTTTGGTGAACAATTCCTTTAGAGGAGTAGTAGTTAGCTAGACTGTTGGTGCACAACTCTAAGGCATTGTCACTTCTCATAATTTTGACAGTTGTGGAAAAAACATTCTGAATCTCATTTAGAAATTGAATAATAATATTTCCAGCTTCAGACTTATTTTTCATTAGAAAAACCCATGATGCTCTAGAAAAGTCATCCACAAATACAATATAAAACCTGTGCCCCTGATGATCAGGAACACGACTCGGACCCCAGACATCGACATGAAACAACTCAAACTTGGAGTTACTACTCCGACCTTGACTACTGGGAAAAGATGACCTGTGATGTTTTCCCAACTGACACGCCTCACACTGGACAGGTGTGTGAGAAAGACTATAAGGTAAGACAAGACGCAACTTCTGAAGCGGTAGATGACCAAAACGCAGATGCCACAGGAGAGAAGATACTTGTTCTGCGGGAGAAGATGTGATTCCGGCAAACGGGGTCTGATTCAGACGATAAAGGCCTCCTTGCTCATAGCCATGACCAAGCACGTTGCCCGTACGGATGTCCTGAAAAATCAATGAAGATGAATCAAAAATAGCTCGACAATGAAGATCCTTCGTACTCTGACTAATTGACAACAGATTCATAGAAAACTGCGGTGCATGCAAAACATTCTTGAGCTGCATAGAAGACGTCAATCTAATCTCCCCCTGACCCGTGATAGGAGAATGCATGCCGTTGGCAATAACTACTGTCCGTCCTGGAGGAATCTGAGTGTATCCTGTAAGTAGGCTCTGGTCGCCACATAGATGATGTGTAGCGCCGGAGTCCATAATCCATGGTAGTGTATCAGATCTACTACTGTGGAGTGCAAGTGGACTACCTGAAGTACTAGTAGAGGCCGAGGCGGAAGCAGCAGCATCAGTATAGTTCTCTGTAGGCGGTGCTGGACCAGATGGAGGAATAATGCCCCTGAGACGGGCAACTAGATCATCAAATCGTTGATCCAGTGTAGCAGCAGACGGGGGCTCTATCTGCTCAGCTGCTCGTGCGGATGCAGGAAACCCATGCTTTGAGTAGCATGTATCTTCAGTATGTCCGACTCGGTGACAATATGAGCATGTTGGCCTAGTGCGGCCACCCCTTCCACGGGGAGTACATCCACGGCCCTGGTGATGAGAACCACGGCCTCTGTTGGCCGCCATGGCTGAGGGATTCTGACTCGCAGCTGCTGAAGGTACTGTGATCCTACTCAATCTGTGAAAAGCCTCCTCCATGGGAGGAATAGTCGAGTCTGCCAAAATCTGTGAACGTGCTGCCTCATATTCTGGATCAAGTGCAGCGAGAAACACTCCCACCATCGTCGCATTCCTGTATGTCTTCTGTTGTTCTGGCGTGGCGGTAAGAGGCATGAAGCTGTAGAGCTTCTCAAACATCCCTCTCAATGATGTATAGAGGGAATGTAAAGGACGACCATTCTGCTTTATTGTGAATATGTCATGTTGTAGTTGCAGGATCTTCATCTCATTTTTCGCCTGAGAATACGTTGTTGCCAGGATATCCCACATGTCTTTCGCCGTGGGTTGATGCAAGATGTCATTGGCGATTTCAATAGACAATGTACCTGATAGCCACACCTTGGCATATGCATCATCGGCCTCCCAGGAGGCATAGGTTCCAGTCTTCTCAGCAGGCTCTGGTTTGGTAAGAATATGCTTCTTGCCGGTAGACTTCATCATGCTCATGAACTGCATTGCCCACAGTTCATAATTGGTACCGTCCATCTTGACAATAGGCGCTGGACCACGGAATGTGCTAATAGATGGGATATCTGCCTTGCTTTCTGACATATTGAAAATGAAGACTGGAACGATAGACAAACACTGTGATTTGTCTACAACGACATAACCGGGTTTAGTTGCACGTGTAGACCTCACGCAACTAAACCCATGATGATGTTCTGGGTCTTAGGGCTGGAAACCGTGCACCTGCACAGTAGCTACCGGACTTGGCGCGCTGGATGCGCAGTATATCACTAAGTATTGTGCACTTAGTGCGCTGGATACGCGCGCTAGATGCGCTGGGATGCTCGGTCAGGCGCTGGGAATTCACAGATCGTGCGCGATATCGCGCACTGGATGTGCGTGCGTAGGAGAGGCGCAGATCACGCCGTGGCGCGCGCCGTATGTGCGCCTGTGGTGCGTCAAGATGCGGCTGTGGTGCGCACTGGATGCGCGCGCGTAGGAGAGGCGCAGATCACGCCGTGGCGCGCGCCGTATGTGCGCCTGAGGTGCGTCAAGATGCGGCTGTGGTGCGCCGCAGATGCGGCTGTGATGCGCCGCAGATGTGCAGATGCGGCTGGGATGCGCTGGAGAGGCACCGATCGGAGAAGCCCCGCCGCAGATGCACTTGAGGGGCACCCGAGGAAGCGGAGAGGGGCGGCGCCGATCTGCGGAGAGAAGAGAGAGAGAAAGGGGGTCGGCGGGTGGGGTAGGGTTAGGGTTAGGGTTTCAGGAACTCCGGTCTAGGACCGTCGCTCTGATACCATGTTGGGAAACGTGAATGAGTTATCTATTCCATAGCCCTAGGCTCTCTTATATAGGAGAGTAGCCTATGGGTAAATTACATAAAGAGAATAACAAGAAAGTAAAATAACAAAGAGACACGGTAACTCAATGTGCGTCAACATTAATGTTTAGGAAAATTTTGTAGATGTGACCTATGGTTTTATTACTTTTGTAATCAAATTGTCCATTTGGATAATTGGATTACATTTTGTACTTCTTTTTTGTAATGACACATGATTTTTGCGTCATGTTTAGGTTGATTGTTATGGCTACCCCTTGCATGCCTACTACGGCGGAATCCACTTCTAGATTCTACCTGGCTCTACTGATTCATTGCGGAAATACACATACCTCATTGAGAGGACTGATTCGAACCGGTTGCGTGTCGCTTGTGCGCCGAGCTCATAAAAGGAGGCATCAATCGAATGAAGTAGCATCTCGCACACATCAAGGGACATGAAGACATGTCCAAAGGCTGATGGAGATCTGTAAAAGGAAATCAAAGATTATGTGGAAGATATTATGAAGAAGAAGAATGAGAAAGTTGTTGGTATGAGAGAACTGCGGGAGGAAGTAACAATCAAAGCATCTGATGGATCTTCTAACCATCCATATGAAGGAGGAGATGTAGACAATAGTGCAAAAGACCTCGTGTTTGTGAAGATGACGTGTCTTTGGGCACAACAATGCGACAGATAGTGATTAAGATGCTTTAGCCAAAGAGGAGCGTGCATATGTCAACAAGTTCGTGGCCAAAATCTTTTATGATGCTGGCATTCCCTTCAATGTGGTGACTAAGAATTCCTTTATCCGAATGTGTGAGGCAATTGGACAATATGAAAGCGGATACAAGCTGCCTTCATACTATGGAATTGCAGAAACTTTGTTGAAGGGGGAAGTGGATGAAACTGTTAGAAAATCGGAAGCGGAAGCGTAATGATAAAACAGAGCATAGAACAAGAAAGACAGAATATGAAAACACCATGATTTTACGTGGAACCCTACTCCGTGAGGAGAGGGATGAAACCACGGGAGAAACCCTCAACGGGGTGGATATTTCATTGCTTTTTCTCAATGGATACAGGAGGTCTGGGGCTCCTTATATATTATAGCCTCTCCAGAGCCTCCAAGTCCCACCGTTGGACGATGTGGGACTAAACACTAGATGGGGTAAATGGATCTCCTCCAGGATCCATTTACCCTGCTACAACACAATGGGTGCATACAACTTATACTCCAACACTCCCCCTCAAGCTGGAGCATGCAATGCTCAGCTTGGATAAACAGAAAGAAGCTCAACTCAACGCTACAGGACACTACGGACAATATCAACCCAACGCGCACATTGTTGCAGTCGAGGACGTTGCTTCTCATACCGTGCAGGTGAGGAGGACGAACGGGCTGGAGTGTGAGTCGACTGAAGACTCGGAATCTGACCATCGAGTCTAAAACTGCGCCTGAAGTCTCCTCGTCGGAGAACTGGGTCTCTCCCATCTGGCTCAGAGAATGGTGCACTGCTCTGGTGTACCTATGATACCACATGAAAACTCTGACCTGACAACTACAAGAATGATGGGGACCACGAAACAAAAGATGGCAACATATGCTCATCTGAAAATGACCGCACACTCGTGCGTGTCTGAAACTGGACTCGGAATCATGATCGTCGAGTCTGAACAACTGTAGAGTCTGGAATCTGAATGGTCTGTGAATCTGGAACATCTGAATATGGCTGGAAGAAGACCTATGACTCTACATATATACTCCCCCTTTCTCTCATACTTGTCGGAAAATGAACATCGACCAAGTTGGGAGAAGACAAAGATAAATAGGGGGTACATAAAACCAATAAGCCGTTCACAAATTTGTCGGCTTTTCAGAAACATTCATCATCCTTTTTTTTCTCGAAAACATTTTTTATAAGTCGTTGACACATTTTTTATCGGCTTTTCATCAGTTTTTATCCTTTTTTTCCTTTTTTTGCAAATTGCGTACGACTTTTTCTTGTATGCGCCTCTTCACCTTTTTTTCTTTCTTTTTTTTAACCACCCCCCTGAGGCTTTATTTTTTTTTGTACACCGACTACTCCCCCTCCTTTTTTTCTAATATCATTCGGCCAACAGGGGCCTTTCAATAACAACAATTAAAAAAACAAATAAGACTCGCCCCTTTTTAGGGCTTCCCTCAAGAAACCCCGATGCCCCCCCCGTTGGGGTTTCTTTGTGCGCCGTCAAGGCATGCGGGGTTGCGCCGCCGCACTTCGAAAGGAGAGTTGCGCGCGAAGGGATCACGGGTTCTGGTCCTGGACGCGCGCCATTGGAGGTTCCCTCGCGCCGCAAGGGCTGATATGTTGCCGCCGCTGAAGAAGAGGGCTAGGGCTTGCCCATCGAGACAGTGGCTGGCGCAGCAGAAGGGGATTCGTCGTGACTAGGGCTCACCGCCGGAAGGAAGAATGTCGGGAGCAAGGTCGTCCAAGGGGCTGAAGAGTTGTCGGAGACGGCGCTGATACTGCGCGAACGACGAGAGTGGAGGCTGATGGCGTACGCAGGTGGTTTTTGCTATGATTGGTGGAGATGTTGCAGGTGAAGATACGTGGATGTGAGGGTGTGATAGAGGGAACAGTGGAAAGATGGTGAAACAGGGGAGGAAGAGATGAAATGGGGGGGAGAGGGGTAGACTTCGTCTGGAATTGGAGGATCTGAGACCTCTCCGATTGTTGCTTCGATCAGAGCTGTCGAGATGCTCCGAGAAGCTTGAGTCGATCTCGTCGATGCGGATTATCGCTGGAGAAAAGTGTCCATGTCACTGACCCTTCTCCCCGAGCGCCGTCTCCCCCTGGGAGAAAATACCGTCTGCGATGCCGCTAGGAGGAGAGAACTCCGCCTAGGTGGTCCGCTCGCCATTGCTTGCGAGGGATTTGATGGAGATACTCCCCCTCGCCAATAGATGCGGCCGCATGCCGCCTGGAAAGGGATCGGTATCGCCTGCGGGCTGGGAGACCACCAGCGCGATGATTGAAACATTGGCACGTGGAGATACGAAATCAGATCTAGGGTTTTCAACCAAACCCAACAAGAACTCGGATGATAATTCAATCATGAATATATCTCAAATAAACTACAAAAATTCGAATCTCGAATAAATGAAAAAAAAACTTGTAATCCTCGAGAATCGACCCGCTCTGATACCATGTTAGAAAATCGGAAGCGGAAGCGGAATGATAAAACAGAGTATAGAACAAGAAAGACAGAACATGGAAACACCATGATTTTACGTAAACCCTACTCCGTGAGGAGCGGGATGAAACCACGGGAGAAACCCTCAACGGGGCGGATATTTCATTGCTTTTTCTCAATGGATACAGGAGGTCTGGGGCTCCTTATATAGCCTCTCCAGAGCCTCCAAGTCCCATTGTTGGACGATGTGTGACTAAACACTAGATGGGGTAAATGGATCTCCTCCAAGATCCATTTACCCTGCTACAACACAATGGGCGCATACAACTTATACTCCAACAGAAACAAAGGAATATTTAAAGAGTCATAACCAATCATAGAAAACAACGATTGTTCAAATGATCGATGCATGGACTGATATGAAGGGAAGGAGCATTATGCACTTGTGTGTGAACTGAGACTTGGACACAACTTTATTGAAGCTCGTTGACGCATCTGCTGATTTTCACACAACTGAATACATCTCTTCTCTCATAGAGGAGTGTATCAAGGACATTAGAGAAGATAATGTTGTACAAGTTGTTACTGACAATGCTTCTGTAAATATGGCAAGTGGGAGGCTTCTTAAGACCAAATATCTAAGTATGTTTTGGTCCTCATATACGGCTCATTACATTGATCTTGTTCTTGAGGAGACTGGTAAGGAATCAAAGATAAAAATTGCATTACAAAGGCTAGAACTCTTACTCTCTTTCCCTACAGTCACGGAAAGACTTTGAGCTTGATAAGACAGTTCACCCAGAAGGGTGAAATTATTCGGTCAAGGCAAACAAGATTTGCCACCACTTTCATTACACTACAAAGCGTGATGGATAAGAAGGAGAATTACGGTTGATGTTCTCTTCTGATGGATGGAGAGAGTGCAATTGGTCAAAAATCAGAAAAGGTGAGGTGGCTGCAACCGTTGTCCTCAATTCATCATTTCGGACCAAAGTGTCCTTAATGCTGAAGATCTTCTCTCCACTAGTCTACCTCTTGCGTGTGGTTGATCGAGAAAGGAAGTCGTCAATGAGATTTGTATACAGAGGATTGGAGGATGCAAAAAGGGAAATAAAGGCTATTTTTAAAGATGTTGAACATTCTTACTACCCCTTTATAGATGACATTACCTGAAGAAGAAAGGAATATTGGATAGACCCCTCTTTCTTGCAGCTTTTTTATCTCAATCCCTATTGTTTTTACAGGGATAGCAATGCACTTTTTAAAGATAGCTTCATCGTTGATGGTTTAATGGAATGCATGGAGATTTTTTATCTTGAGTTTGAGATTCAGGATGCCATCACGAAGAAAGAGATGCATATTTATCAAAGGGGAGAGAGCGTTTGGAAAACCAATAGCTGTCAGACAAAGTTCCACCAATGATGATGATTTCAATCCCGGTAATATATCTCAAGCTTATTATCGACTTTAAAGTTCTTAAGTTAGATTTATGTTTTATAAGAAATTGATTGCCTAATCTTTTGTAGCTCATTGGTGGTTGCTATATGGTTCTCAGACGTCGTATTTGAGAGAAATGGCTTTGGGAATTCTGAAATTGGCATCATCTTCTTCTGAATGTGAGAGGAATTGAAGCTCATTCGCAGCGGTATAACTCTCACCATATGGATGTACAATTGAATATATTCATTGAGTCATTATAATTTATCATTGATCAATTTTAAATATTCTTACTGCAGATTCACACCCAAAGAAGAACCAAACTAGAAACCAAAAGATTGAATGATTTAGTTTTCATGAAATTCCATTCAAAGCTGAAGGAGCGTCAATCACTAGTGGGAGAGATCCATTTGTTTCAAAAGACATGGTACATGTTATGGATTGGATTGGTGTTAGTGAAGACAAAGAAGAAGAAATCTTCCGAGGGTCAAGGTGCACGTGGAACTTAGTTGCAAAAGCAAGTGGGGCAGAAGAATTTGTTGAGAATAAGAGGAGCCAAAGGAATGCAGAAGCTTTGCCAACTTTGGATGAAGAAGAATTTGAGTGATCCAGAAAGCAATGAAGATATTCCAACTATCAAAAGATGATTTAGAGTATAATTTAGAAGTCAGTTTATAGCTTTATATATTTGAGCATTCTACATTTGGAATTTTTGTTCTCTAACATCATAATTAAATATATTTCTTTATATTTTTTAATTGAAATAACGCAAACCGCATAATCTGCATATACTTCCGCATATACGCTTACTCACTCGGGATCGCTTGATCGAACGAATACCACATACTGACTTTCAGAAACTTGATGTCTACTATATATATTCTTATATATTTATACATATATGGTCATCAATCAATAAGAGTCCAAGTTAACAATACTAATTAACAAGTTACATATGTGGAGCTTTAACATTTATGATGATACTGAGATAAATGAGAACCTTTAAAAAATATAACAACAAAGCCTTTTTCCACATTTAGTAGGGTCGGCTACATGGATTTTTTGCCTCCATTCAGATCTATCTTGGGTAAATCTCAGACTAAGATCCAAAAAACTAAGATCCCTTCGTATAGTCTCATTCCAACACTTCTTGGGCCTTCCTGGCTCAACACACCAAAACTCACATCTCCTAACTGGGTATCAACCGACTCCTTTGTAAATGGCAAAACCATCTTAAGCGGTTTTCTTGCATCCTATCCTCGATCGGAGCTACAACAACTTTCCTTTTGGTTGCATCATTCCGGATCCGATCTTTATGTGTGTGTCCATACATCCATCTTAGCATTTTCATTTCTACTACTGCCATTCTCTACACATGTCATGGTTCACATGCCAACATTCAGATCCGTAGATCCGTAAAGAACCTTTAAAAAATAAAAAAAATCAACATTCTGTTGCAATAGTCGATCGAATAATCGTCTGAATACCAGAATATTCAGGTCGAATATTCGAGAATATTCGGGTTGGACCGAATACTGGCCGAATAACAACATTCGTTTTCGGTCACCCCGCATAATAAGAATATTCGGCCTAATATTCAGTCCATTTGGCTGAATATCGCAACAATGGATCCACCTAGTGACAATAAGGCAGTTGAATCTAGGTATATATTCACAACCAAATATAAGCATGATGGATCGATTGCTCGGTACAAGGCTCAGTACCCTAAGGGTTTACTTAAACATACGATGTTGATTTCTTTGACAAAATTCTCCTCATTCACACGCCTCTTCATACTACGTATCCTCATATCAGTAGTAGTACATATTAATTAGTCCTTACACCAATTTGATGCAAAGAATGCATTCCTATATGGTGATCTATAAGAGGTGGTGTACATGCAGCAACCTTCCAACTTCAAGACTCAAGGAGAATGTCATAAATTCGCGTATTGAGAAAAGCCATCTATGTGCTTAAACAAATCCCTCGAGCATGGTTTCAAAAATTATCAAGATACTAGAAAGGCTGGGTCTTTTTGGTCATCAATAGATCATTCCTTATTTGTGTAGAAGAACTGAAAAGGAATTGTAACAATGATGGTTTATGTAGACGATATCATCCTTGCAGATAATGACTCTAACGGCTTTACAGAGGTGAAGAATCTACTGGCTGAGCAATTTGTGATCAAAGATTTGGGGCCTTTAAGATACTTCCTTAGGATTGAAATAACTCGGCCCGAGCAAGGCCTAGTTATGTCCCAATTAAAGTATGCTATCAACTACAAGGATATTTGGATATAATCTAATATAGCACAGATACCTACGAATCCCAACGCATGCATATCTATGAATCAAGAACTATTGAAGATACCGGTAGCTAAAGATAGTTGGAAAAATACCTTTTTTACCATCACATGACCACATATATTCTTATCGTTGATAGGCAGAGTCAGTTTAAGAACTCTCCTACCTTAGTTCACTTTGATGCATACATGATGGTTTTGAGATATATCAAGTCCTCTCCATGGAAGGCCCTACTATTCACAAAACGAAACACCAATTAACCTCACAGCCTATTCCGATGTAGACTGTGGAAAATGCATATAGGGTAGAAAAACTAATCTAGCATGGAACTTAGTAACTTAGAGGAGCAAGAAATATGAGGTTCTCTCCTGCTTAAGAGCTGAAAGTGAATACAAAGCTATGGTTCATACAGAAGCAGAACTAGTATGGATTCGATCCATACGTGCATACCTTCATGTAACTACCACCGACATTATGTAGCTCAGATGTGATAACCCATCATCAATGCATATACCCAACAACCTCATGTTCACAAACATATCAAACATGTATAAACTGTATAAAGAGTATTGCTTCGTACTCTTAGCATATCTTCCGGCTTATACAGATTGCACGGTTGGCATGTTCATCGTATCATGTTCAGCAGTAAAGTGAGTGTGAAATATTCTCTAAGAAGAGTCGATAATGGATGTTTTTGTTAATACTAAAACTTGTGCTATTTTTTTTTTGTGATGTTTGTGCTATAGAATTTGGTTTCTAATTATGTTCTTTGTGGATCTTGCCAATTATTGTATCCTAATTAGAATATTGCATACTATAATTCTTAAATAAACTAATGTTTTGTACTTATTCAATTTTGATTTTGGCGGATATGATTACTGCATACATAACCACGGAAACATAATACCGAGGAGTCCAGTTAATAGGAATAAATATATCCTGATCTCATTAGGGATGAATCTGTTAATAACAAGAACCAAGAAAATATCAAACTTATATCATCTGCTAGCAAAACAACTACCACTGCAGTTTTGAAATCCAAGCAAAATATACCAGACTCACAGAGCGTGCCCAACTTTATTTTTTTTCTCATGGCACACTTTTTCTAATACACACTTTCTTTTGCTAGAGAAAGAAAAGCAGAAGTTTGTATTAATTTGAACAATCAGGGTACAAAAAAGAACCTTATTTTACTCTCTCTTGCTCTCCTGGTACTCTTCTACCTTATCCTTTACATCATATCCTTCTCCCTCAAAAGCTGAAACAATCATGATGATCCAGACCCCAGACCCACCTCAAGTAAAACGGCACCCCCTCTCGCACTGCTGCACTGCACTCATCTCCTCTGCAAAATATTTCCTTTTTTTAAGAAAAGCCCATAGACCAATTGTCCCCCGACCCTCAGTTCACAAATAGCTTTGTTTATCACAATCATCAGATATCACCTCAAGAACCAACTTTAAATATAAAAACAACTTAAAATTGGTGACTTATCCATGATGACTAGATGATGATGACGACGATGATATTACCTGCTTGCCGTTGGTGAGGGAATCAGGGAGGTTGCGCCTACTGGAACTGGTGGACCCAATTCTCCTGGACATGGACCCCTCGAAACGCTGGGACAGCTGGTGCTGCTGGATGGCCATGGCAAGTGCCTGCCTATGGATCACCTCCTCCTCAGCCGCCATCTTCCTGTGAGACCTCGTGTGCCTCCTGCTCCCTGTCAGCAGCCGACCTTTCTCTGTCTTCTTCGGCATGCACATCACATTACCCATAACAAAGCTCACGCCCTCCTTCGTCCAATCGCCAGGGGGAGGAATATTGCGAGATGGGTCCTCGAGAAACCAAGATCTTCACGCTACCCACTAGGAGAATACCCACTAGGAGAAACCGCGTGAGGAGCTCGGAAACGTAGAAAAGATCGATTCTTTTACACGTTCCTTGCTTGGAGCAGAAGAGCTTTCGTCGTCCAAGAAGAAGCCGGAGATTGGAGTCTCGAGCCAGATTTAAGAGGGGCTCCTTGTAGCAGCAATACTAATCATCGCCAGACGTGGGCGCGGATGGCAATTAATGCGTGGGGTCTCCAAGTGCTCATCAGAGACTGAGTTTGATTTGAAACACACGATGGAGAACAGATGGAGAAATCGGGTAGAGAGAGAGAGGAGTTGTATGAATTTGTGTGTTTTTGCCCATCTCTGTCACGATTAATATAAACTAGTGCAAGCCCTGTGCAATGCACGGGCAATTATAGAAGATAACAATGCATAGGAAAATACAATTACATGAGTGTACTTAGAAACTAATAGATATCGAAATATAACAACTGAAAGAAAATCAAACCTCATTTTGAACAATATCACTCTCATAGTCAGCAGTCAGTGAGACGTTCCTTTCAGAAGGAAACTAATAGGTAATCTGCATTTCTCACATACATGATCTTGTAGACAATTTCATGTTATGAGATGTAAAGGAATTTGAAAATCTAACTGCATTGTTTTCATTGCACATGCTCATATCATTTGGAAGCATGTGAATGAAACTATCATGATAACCAAGGACCTAGCGACTACCGAGTGCATATTATAGCGTGGCATCTCAAAGTCAGTACTTAAACTCCAATCACTATCCAAATATGATGACACTATATATGAACAAAACTCATCCGAGGGGCACAACTATTAAATTTCGAAGAACAAAAGAAACATTTAAATTATAACATTCATTATATTATAAGATATGAAAACAAATATTCAACTAATTCATTACCTTAAGTAAAAAAATATTGTGTATTCCTTTTAGAATATATACAAAAGCCGATGTCAAATATGGATATTTAAGCGTATTATTGTTCTTACTTATATTCATAATAAGTAATGCATCCGAATTAATATCAAATTTCTCACACTAAAAATGAATAAGTGCTATTCCGATTGCCAAGCAAAGATGGAGAACACCAATACAACTCTTGGATTCTCTTTTATACGAAATTCTATCTCCATTAACTCCATTACGATATAGTTTTGATTGGATTGGTGGAAGTTGGTTGGGTGATTATGTGGTGAATAAAGAGAAGTAGAAGAGGCCATTTTGATGAGGTTTCCTAGAGATAAGAGTGATCAGAAGAAGCTTTTCTCCAACATTATTCTATCTAGATTACATTCATCTTTTTACATAATTTATACCTATTTACATTGCTAAGATAGACTCGATTTACTGTATCTTTGATTCCTTCGGAATGATAGTTAAGTTGGTTGATTCATGACTCTTGCTTCCATATTGGTCAATGCAATTGTACATGATTGTGTTTAATAAATTAGAAGTTTCTCTTAATTAGTTTGTATAACAGAAAACATCGAAAACATTGATGTACTCGGTGATCACAATCCAGACCTTCCGAAAATAAAAGCATTTGGTGTAGAAGCACTTTTGATCGCCCACTGGAAAATAACCATCCTCAATTTTAAATTTAAGAAGGTTTTCTCATATGAATGATGCATCATCGTCTCCACCAAATACCTGTATTAATTCAAGAATATTCTTCAAATTGAAAATTTCACTTAACCAAGAAAGATCATGGGCATCTCAATTAATTTTTGACATGAAATAAGAGAAAGTAATTCTGCATGATTGAATTGAAGTAGGAGAAATGAACATGATTTGTATAATTTTAGAAAACAATTCGCAAGATGGATCGTTAAAAAGGCATCGTACCCATTTAATCGATGCGTGTTTGAGGACCTTGGGTTCTTCTTAGCAGCAAACAAATAGCTATTTTTTATTGGACATGAAGGGGTTCTATCATCCCTAGTTTGATAGAAATACATAATTTTGGTTACGATTTTTTGTACTATTGTGTTTTTTTATATCATAAAAATATGAATGTAGATACATATATGGTAAAAATGTGGAATACATTATCATATCCTAAAAAAATACGGACATAAAATGGATGTAGATCGGATTTTGATGATAACAAATATATTTTATAGATCAACTTCATATGTGTGTTTGTGTATGTATGTATCATGAGTTCAAGAAGGTCGCCTCCATTTTCGTAGAAAATGCTAGCAATTTAGTAAAATAAATAAATAAATAGTTTTATAATGTGTGGCTTTGATGTGTGTATTTAGTAAAAAAATATAATGTGTAATTTCTATTTTAGAATAAATAGTTTTGTACTTTACAATGTGTAGTTATAATACAAACTATTTATTAATTTTATTAAAGTGTTGTTATATTCTACGAAAAAGAGATGACCATCCTAAACTCACGAAAGACCATGCCCCATTGAAAGGACCCATGTATATGTATGCATGCATGTATGTACAGAGCACCTTACATGAACAACAATTATAGTAAACATGATGAAATGAGTATAAAATTTTGTTAAATGAATAAAAAAAGCTATATCTCTATTAAAATATAAAAAAGATATCTTTTTTATACTGGATATGATGTATTTAGGCACCCCGTGCAAAAGCATGAGTAAATTAAAATTAAGAAAATATTATACATGATGATTTTTATATTATTTATTTTATTATTATAACCACATAAATGAGATCCAAGGTATTGCTCAAGATACAACATACACACCGCGAACCATTCGTTACAATCTGAGGTCGGAAATCGCAATCTATGCTCTGAAGCCGATTATATAAAGTGTGAACACTCTGTCTTGCTAAAGTGCATCCTCATTTGAGTAGAAAACTTCTCATTTTTTCTCTAAAACATTGTAATGGATTGAACAATTGTCATAACGTGGAAAAAATTATTTAACATTTTTTTATAATTATAAAACTACTCTTAATTACACTATTATGTATATGTGTAATATTTTCCTTTTTCCGGTACGTCTTTTGCAAATAAGATGTTCAATGAATAATAATGATATAAATCACCCGAACAAAATCTTATACTATCTACGGATTTTTATTTACTTTATTGTAGTGTTGAATATTTTGTCTCTATTTGTATATGCAAAAAAATGTCTTGCTATTTTAGGTGAAGACGGATAAAATGGCATGAACATGCGAATATATTCATATTCGGTTGTAGCTCTATTGAATTCACATTCATTTTAAAATCAAGATATATAACTATATTCATTAAAAAACTACCATATCGGTATCCATATCGTGGAAAAAATGGAAAAAATACCGATATTTGTATCCATAACAAAATGAAAACACATATCTATTTGCATCCATCAATATACGTGTCAACATTCTAAAGAAATAAAAGCAATATTTAGATATGTATACCTATCTGAAAATAAATTTGTAAGACATATCCTTGTATATTTTGGTATGGACAAAATAAAGGAATTAGGTTCAATAACAGATTAAAGTCGCATTCAATTTAAATTTCAAATATTGTTGATGTTTGTAATTGCAAGGCAAAAACGAATTTGTGAAAGAGGGGAGAGAGGATGTATAAATCTTGCGGTGAAACTGACAGTAAAAATATCACGCATCTTCATTTGTAATTGCAATAATACCTCCAGTTGGACAAACAACCATTGGAAATAGATAGGAGGGACAAAATCGGAATTTTATGATAGAAATTTAATCAAAGTCGGTGCAGCTCCCCTCTTTAATATATAGTAAATAGATGAGGTGATTTTGAGTCCTTGCCTCCTCTGTTTATTTTATTGTTGGGAGAAGAGATGGGCGGAACTCGGGTTGAAATCGTGGTGGCAGTGGAGGAGGGAGGAGAGGTTTGGAGTTTGACATGACGATTAAAGAAAGAAAAGAGAAAGGGAGGGGTGGATGTTGATTTGGAGTGCTGACTTCTCTTTCGTGGGATTTGTCTTCATGTGTTGATTTTTTGGATAACATAAATAAGTTGTTTGTTTAAGGATACTGCACGAGAGACTTTTTTTCCAATAAGGTAAATAACGAAGATTTAGCAACATGATGTAACAAAAAGAAAGGACTAAACGATATGCATTGCAAAAGATGAAAAGGATTAAGTGGTAAGTGTAACATCCTGAGGTCCCCAATCCGTTAACGAGGTAAACTGACTCGAACAATTTGTTGGATTCTGGTCCAATTGGTCCCATTGACAACCACACAAAATACTTAAACTTAAGTTGTCAAATAGTAATCTCCACCACTTATACGATTATACCTCACACATACATTTCGTGAAATTTAGATGTGATTATATTTAAAGGTTGGGGTGTTACAGTAAGTATGTCACACATTGAAATGCAGTGATGCAGAATACATCAAGAGAAGTCATGCCTCAACAATCTTGCGAAGTCAATTGTACACATATATGAAACCTAAGACCATGTATGCTTGTTGCAGTATACCTCAAGTCACGAGGTTGGGATTTACGTGCATGTACAGGGTAATGTGCACACGCATGTGGTGGGGTGGTTGCATGATAAAGTTCACTTAGCCAATGAAATAACTATAGGTACCGCATTAAGACACATGCCCATATCTTTCTTTTGGTACAAGATGATGGGAAAACTAAAGTAGAGTTGCAGTCGCGTTGGAGTGTGGGGCCTACTTGTGATGTAATATGATGACATGGCATAGGTTGTAGCAAACGAAGTAACTTTTGGAAAGTCGAAAAGACAAGGCATGTAAAGAGGCACAACCAAACCGAAGAGTCCCTCTACAAAGACTAAGAGTTCTTGTAAATATGTAGATGCAATAATAAGGTACGCCTTTGTATACCCAAGCTTGTGCATATAAAAGAGGGTGAGAACTCATTCTTCCCACATCCTCTCCAAGTGTGAATATCCTTATTAATAAGAGAGAAAGCTTCATTTGCGTGTTTTTCTATGCTCTTGTGCCATTACATCGTGGGTATGCTCGTGTACTGAGTGGCGTGTTCTTAGGTAGGGTGCTAATCGAACTGAAGACATGGAATCCACCAGGATTCCGATTCAATTCATGTTAAAAGTTTCGATTCTTAACTTGAATCGAACTCGAAACGAATTTGTTAACTTAAATTCAGATTTGCTTTATTTTAAGTATTGAATATTCAAATTTGATTCATTTTATTTCAACTTTGAAAAGTTAACTGATGTTTTAAAACTTATATAAATAATTTTATATGAAGAATATTATAATTTTAAAGAAAAAAATTGTATAATCAGGGAAAATATCAAACATATAATATATTGTGGATAAAAATACCTAATGTTACAATCATTATACATCTTTAATGATCTAAATATACTCTTTTCCTGTGATAAACAAAATATATTAATATAATATAACTATATGAGGCTTGTTAAAATATATAATACTACTGATAGAAAAATTTGAACACATTATGACTACAATTGCATATTATAGCAAGACATGATCAAGCTCATATAGAAAATTAACTCAAATTAATATTATTAATTAAAATAATGGGAAAGGAAAAAATAACTTAGCAAGGTAAAAGTACTTCATTTATTGTGAGAATCTTCAACATTTAAAAATTAAAGCCATGAGACACACATGGTTTTTGATATGCAAGGGAACACCTTACATTATGGTGAGAAAAACATGTAGATTACTCACATGATGATAAATATCGTCTTAAAACATAGTCATCATAATGTATTGGCATACACAGAAAATCAAAACAACAAAAAGATGGATGGTATCTGGTTAGAACACTAACCATGACAGATGTTAAGGAGAAACTCGAAGTAGTGTAATCATCGTTTTCACGTGCAAGTTGAAGAAGTGTTATAATCTACCCTGATTTGGTGGGAGCTTTGGTCAATAATGAAAGGGAAAAAGAAAAGTTTTTTCACTAGTAGGATTCAAAACCTGGTCTTTTAAAGCGTGAGCCACTGCTTCTACCGCCAGACCATTAGATTGGTTTCAGAAAAAGAAAAGAAAAATTAGGCTAAAGAATGTTGGAATGTGGAAAAAGCTTAAGGTGTTATTGGGATAATAATCTTTAACATTTGTTCTTTCCCTCTAGATTCCATGATTAATTTTCTATTCTATTTTTTATATTGAATACGCAGACTTTAACTGATAAGATTACATGTACATACATATTAAATCGGGAATGATTTAGAGTACATTATTATCCTTTTAGTGCATCAAAATTAAAATTTCTAAATAGCATGATAAGATTGACCATCATACTTATACTAAATAACTCATACTCAATCTAATTCTACTATAATAAGATAAGAATTAGAGATAGGAACCTAGATATTTTGTATAATAGATGCAGGGAAGATCGCTTTCTCTAACTGACGATGTGCTTCGAAGTTGAATTACTTGAACTTAGTTTAATATATGGGCTAATAATTTTCTACCGTGGGAATTCAGGAAAATTGAGAGATGCTATAAAGTGGTAATTAAAGTGGATTTAGTTATTAAATAAGAGAACTTGGATCAATATGAAGACAATAACCCAAGGGAGTCACGAGCCTAAGGATCTTTGGGTAAATTGAGTGGTGGAAGAGTTTAGATCGCACTGTAGAGGTCTAATGTTGCATATATATGTCACATAAGGACAAGTAACATCAATATAGCCTGAGAGTAAGAAAATCATGTCGTTGAAGTTTGAATGTGGTAAATTATACTAGTGGGGCCTAGGTTTGTCAATAAGGTTAAGAAAGCCACTTGTCACGTGTAATAAGGTAACCTAGGAGTGCCTTTATATGCTTGATGAAACAAGAATTTAGTGGTACTTTCTTCTCTCATACTTAGCAATCAAAATATGGTTAATAACTTTGTGATGAAGAAATCAAAATAGAAATAAAAATTGCTTACTTATATTGCCATACTTTGACATGTTATGTCCAATAATACAATGTAAATGCCAAATCTTTAATTGTGAATTTCATGTCATAAGATTTGCTAGTTTGTTCATATGTTATTTTTCTACATCTTTTTATTTGCAAATGAAATTGGACTAAATGCATGCCAACTCTTTGATGTAATTATGCTATAACTCCTTGCACCGGAACATTTGGACATGAATCGGATTAGTATCGAATGAATAGCGATTAATTCAGCTTTGATTCATTTGGAAATCAAATCCACAAATGAAATTCAAAATCAACTCATTTTATTTCGAATCAACTTTTTTTTGATTTTTTTCGAACGAATCCTAATTGAACTCGAATGATTCAATTCAATTAGCACCTTTATTCTTAGGCATGTTGGTGTATGTTTTCTGGCAAAGAGAAGTCTAATTATCTTACTAGGTGTTAGCACTGCACATGTTAGAGTTCTAAAAGTTGCCTTTCAGATTTTACCCTGTGATAATTGGCAATGCAATAAAGACTGAAGATTGGTGTCCAACAGTAATCATATTTATACCTTGCATGATGTTGCGGTGGAGATCCAAACTACCTTGAACTCTTTTGGAGGACGACATAGGGGTGGAGAAGCAATAAGTCATTTATGGAATAAGCACCCAAGGTTGCAAAAAAAGGTATGCGGTATACAATCGATAGGGTCATTGATTACTGTTTAAACGGTATGCGGGAGTTTAAATGGAAATTAAACGGTCTATGCGGTTTTACATTTTTAAATTAATAAAAAATAGTACATAAATATAATTAATAAAAAAGTATAAATGAACTATAAAAATATAATCACATATTCACAACATTGATCAGATATTGTCAATTTCAATGACTTCTTCATCCAAATGTGACATGTCAAAGTAGATAGCATAATCAAGTAGAATTCACAAGTAAATGCCAAAACATGCAACATAAACAATTACAAATTACAATCCATAGCATTGTTCCAAAAAGTCCTAGATAATAGTACATAGAAAGTCCTAGATAACAGTTCCAAATAGACAAAATACATGATAACAAACTACAATTCATATGATGGTTCCAGAAAAGTCATGGATAACACAAAAAGGCATGGTATTCATTCATCCAAAAATATAATGAAACCAATGTCATTCATTCTTCATCAGACTCGTCATCAAGCAACATTGGCTCTTCATCTCCGTCGTCACCCTCATCCTCATCCTCGAATATTCCCTCATTATCAGCTTCCTCATGCAAAGTTTGCCCAGATGAACTTGAAGCTCTCAAATGTACGCGTTCACTTCTCCTTGGCTCAAGTATGTTTTCAGCTCCGCATGCCTCGGCAACTGAACCCCATGTAAATCCTGTGCCAGGAAATACTTCATCTTCTTCACTAGGTACATTTGAAATCCATGCCCTTGCATATTGGTGATCCTTTGAAGAAAGTGGATCCCTCCTCTTACTTTCATTGCGATCCTTAATCAATGAATTGAATCTAACAAATACTAAATCATTCACCCTCTTGGGATTCAATTTAGCTCTATTCTGTGTATGAACCTAAAATATACACATATTATATATACATTAGACACTAAAAAGTCAATGTATAATAGATGTTAATTTACAAAGATAAAATCCATTACCGCTCCAAAAGCACTCCAGTTTCTCTCGCATCCAGATGATGACGAGGTCAAACTCAGAATTCTCATTGCCATTGCTTGCAAATTAGGGGTTTCACCTCCATGTAACGACCACCAATGAGCTGTTTCATGTTGAACATTAATTACATGTCATCAATATGAACTATAAAATCATATTGAAAAACGTGATAGGGATTCACCTGGATCAAAATGGTCATCATTTATTGATCTTTGCTTTATTGCTAATAGCTTCCCAAATGACCCTTGACCAAGTTTGTAAATCACCAACTCCATTCTTGTAATGATGTCTTGTTGATCTAAATCTGGATATAACTTCTCAATGCAATCAAGAATACCTTTTTCACAACAACATCTTTCTCGACATGATCTTTGTAATAGAAGTAGGGGTTCAAATAATATGCTGCCAGATGAAGGGGGAAATCAAGTCGTCCTTTTGTCTTCAAATTAATGGCATCAATGAAATGCTTATAGGACAATTCGTTTCCATTGAAGGAGTCAATTATTTCTTTCTTTACTCCCACTAATCCTCCATACACAAATCCCATAGATGGTTTCACATCGGAATCAACAACGCGTAGAAGATGAACCAATGGAGAATAAACTCTCAATGCTAGATTAACTTGATTCCAAAATGTTGGACTCAAGACAATGGATGCCACCGCCTCTCCTTTCGTAGTCTTCGACCATCTGCAATCTCTCCACTCATCTGAAGAAAAAATGAGCCTCAACTTTTCTTTCTTCTCGAGAACACTTTGCAACGTAACAAATGCAATAGCAAATCTAGTTTGCCTAGGTCTGACGATGTCTTTTTTTTGTGTAAATCTACGCATCATACTTAAAGTCTTTGTATGGCTATATATGAAGACTATAAGATTCCCTGCCTTAGATATCACGCTTTTTACCTTTGGTTCTTTCCCCATCTCCTACAACACCAAATCAAGACAATGAGCAGCACATGGGCTTCAAAAATTTTTGGGATACTTTACCTCCATCATCCTCCCTACAGCCATATTTGCAGATGCATTATCTATGATAACTTGGACAATATTTTCAATTCTAACCTCTTGGATACATTCATCTACCAAGTTGAAAATGTATTCAGCAGTATGAGGCTCATCAGAAGAGTCTACATACCTCAAAAAACTTGTACCTAGTGAACATTTCACACACAAGTTCATAATACTTCTACCACAAATATCAGTCCATGAATCAGTCATGATAGAACATCCCATAGTTTTCCACATTTCTCTATTTGGTGCTAAGGCATCATTGACATCTTTAACCGCTTTATTCAACTGTGGAATGGACATCTCATAACGAGTGGGAGGTTTGAGCCCTGGACCATATTGTCCAATTACTTCAAATGCTTTGTGGCAATCCTTCATTTGAAAAACATTGAATAGAATGTTTGCTTTGCAAGCCCAACGACATACATATGCGATGGCCTTCTCCCTTTGATCCTTGCAAAATGCATCTTTATTGTCGTCTGTCGTTGAGCCACTATCTCATTGTCATTGATTGACTCAATGCGAGGCCTTTTTGCTGAGCCCATCGTAGGTACATCACCTCCCATGACATTAACTTCATTCCTCAGATCATCGATTTCTTTCATCTTTTTAGCCTTTTTCTTTGATATTCTATCCAAATATTCCTTCATTTCTTTTTTGATCTCTTCATCAACCTTGGGACATGAAGAGACTTGTCCACGAATATGGGCCAAATGCTGCTTGAATCTATAAATTCCACCTTTGATTGTTTTGCTACAAAGTTTACAAACAATTATATTCTGATCATCCTTTGTAAGCATGTAACCGAACTTCCATCCTGGATCTGTAGATCCTTGTGGAATAAAATGTATGTCATGCATCCTCGTTCCACTACTTGTCACAGGATCAGAAGATGGAGTGTCCATCCCTTACTCAAAGACCACACTGTTCATGCCTATTCACCAATAGTACATAATCATATTACATATCAACGTCAACAACGACATAATAATGTAGCAAAGAAGACATAACTGCATGAAAAATATCAGTGACCAAATGAAATCATGCTCAAAGCCTCAAACTCAACTCACAACAAAGACATGGACATTACAGTCAACGAATTGTTTTTACTTCTCAAACTCAAATATCAATGCGATCACAATTGAAATATTGATTGTAGTATACGAATTTTCAGATTCTTGACTTCTTAAATGCCATGAAATTGAAATTGCAATTTGCAAGATCTGAACCTTAGCTGACCTGGAGTAGGAGAAAATCTGATCGGAGGAAGTGAGATTGTTTAAGCGGCTCATATAAGCGGCGATGAGGACAGAAGTGGTTGCACGGGTTGGACAGCGGCGAGGCGAGGCGAGGGTTCAGGACTGCACAGGAGAAAAATGCTTCAAATGCATTGATAGAGGCGATGAGGGTTCACACACAGGTTAGATTGCACAGGAAAAAATGCTTGAAATGAACGAGGGTTCACGCACAGGTTAGACAACGGTGAGGCAAGACGACGCGTCGCGTGAAGGATGCATAACAACGGCAGCGGCGAGGATTGGCCGGGCAAAGGAGGTTGAAGGCGGCGAGGCTTGGCGAGGCGAAGGAGGTTGAAGGCGGCGAGGCTTGGCGAGGCGAAGGAGGTTGAAGGCGGCGAGGCTTGGCGAGGCGAAGGAGGTTGAAGGCGGCGAGGCTTGGCGATTGAAGGAGTCGAGGCTTCGCGTGAAGGCGGCGAGGCTTGGTGATTGAAGGAGTCGAGGCTTGGCGATCAAAGGAGTCGAGGCTTCGCGTGAAGGCTTCGAAGGAGGTGCGTCGATGCATGAGGGATTAGGGTTATGTGCGCCAGGGGTTAGGAAGGGGTCTTTTTTTTAAAAAAACTAGTTTAAAAAGCGGTCGTTTAAGCGGCTTTTACACGACCTTTTACCACCGTTTAAACGGCCTAACCGTTTATCGACCCGACTATGGGTAATCGGTGCGGTCAGGAGCCGACTACGTGTAAACGACCATTTAAACGGTAGTTTGGTCCGCTTTTTGCATCCTTGTAAGCACCTAGTTAGTTGTCACCCTGAAAGTGTTTAGGGAAAAGCTTGAGGAACTCGAAGTCACAATATATGAGTTCCATTATAAGATCTCTCTCATCAAGAATGCAGTGGTGAACATCGATGAATCCAACAATGTTTAAAGGTTAAATATCATACATCCCAAGTCTTTCTCGGGCAAACAAAGTGTAAAGGGCTTGGAGATATTTTTGTGTGACATGGATGTATACTTCAAAGCTAAGAATACTTTAGAAGCAAAGAAGGTGACCTTAATGACAATAGATCTCTTGATCATGAAAAGCTATGGTAGCGAAGCCATGCATTCGAAGGGAGATGAGACATGTATACACAGAGATGAGTTGGTGAAGGTTGTTACTTGAGTTGGATGAGTCCCAAGCAGTTTGCATGGATTTGTTCTTCGGAGACTATAGAGTATTTGCATGATCCATTGTATCTTTGTTTTTAGCTTTCCTTCTTCTTGATGGATTCTTGATGCCTTCCATGAATTTTCTAGTTCAGAGGATATTCCTACTGGATGTGACCTTTCTTCTTACAGTCGTAATAGATGACTTCACTTTCCTTTCTCCTTGATTCTCTTTTATTTCTCATTAAGGCCTCTGGGTATAAGAGTTATATCTTCATATCCTGAATATTATTATGACATGGTTGACTTTGCTAGTAATGTCATGGCATGGTTAACTTTGCTAGTAATGTCAGACTCTTGTTTTCCTTTTTGATCCCAACTCCAGCTTCCTTTTCTTGCTAGTAATGTCATGGCATGGTTAACTTTGGAGCTTGTTGATTAGATCATGGTGTATTTGAGTTGTTGGTTTCTTTGATTACAATCACAAATACTTCTCCACTCAAAAGTAAGATATCTTAGGAGCTTTTTCATCTCCATGGGTTCATATTTATCTACATCAAGATTCTTAAGACTATTTTCTTTACATATTCACCTTATGTATATGTCCCGAATATTCTCCATATTTCATTCTAAAATGCTTCTATCTCTAGTGTTGAAGGCTTGTGTGAGATTCGTTTACCTAGCTTATGCCTTCACATGTTATGCTTAGCTTAATCACGATTTTGTACATCTTACACGCTGAAAGGTTATTGAACTCTTTTTTGTTGATGTCACAGAAGATAATATTCATACCTTTCGAGTTGAGCATTCCCTTGTTCTAGTCCATATGAGCCAGAAGTGATTTTTTTGCTCGCTCATACTTTGATTAAATCATATCTCATACTTCATAATCCATCAATTCTGTAAAGATTTGTATTCTAACTTTTCAATAACTACAATTAGCTCCGTCAAAGGGAGGAGGTATTATAATACACTGTCCTTGAAGTTGTTGTTGCTCATGTTGGTTGAACCAAGCATGTAATCAAATGCGAATACTTGTAGGATCACGATAATATTATTAGGGAGTGAATAGTAGATAACGCAAATAGTGTCCAGATAAAAATTCTTCTAATAATAAGCACAAAAATTAAATTACACAAGAAACCACTTGAGCAGATATGTTAGCTTATTTTGGTGAAAAATCATGACCTAAATTATTGACTTGGAATTCATGATCAACTGTTTGATCAACCAATCGCTATATTGAGTTATTTTCCATGGATGACTCAACCATCTTTATAAATATTTTGGATTACACATCAAAGGATCGTATAATTTGGATCACACACCAAATTTCTGTACAATAATACATCGCTCTCGATCAAACACCAAGGCTTCACTTCAGATCAATCACCAAAGTTCCTGCATGCTTGGATCAAACTCCAAGATACCTGGAACACTTGGATCAAACACCAAGTCACATAAAAAACTTGGATTAGACACCAAACTTCTACAAAATAGATGCTAAGACAAACAAATACATATATCTTTTTATTTTGATTAATCCACGAATGTGTTTCTTGGATATATATATATAGTGTAGGAAACTCCATGCACCCACCCTATTTTTCGATTATTTTTTTATTTTTATTTTGAATTAAAAGTTGGGGGATTTACTTAATATATTAAGGGGAATATGTGTTTCATATTTCATGCAAAACAAACATTGCTAATGCGTTCATCTAGACATGGTCAATTTTAGCAATTTTGATACCGTTAAAATTTGGTAGTCTTGATGGAGATGATAGAAGTCTCGAATTAAGTTGAATTTGGAATGACAACATGGTGATACATGCTAAAGGGATTTTTTAAAATAATTATTAAAAAATCGAAATTAATTAAATAGGCACGGATAATTTTTTTTTAAAAAATGAGTATCGATCGGCACCTTAGGTATCGATTTGGGGCGCTCAGCCCAAATCGGCACCTCAGGTGCCGATTTGGTAGTGACCCGTTGGCCCCCGTTCCAAATCGGCACCTGAGGTGCCGATTTGGAGAGGGGCGCCAACGGCCCTCTCCCAAATCGGCACCTAAACTCCCCCCTCATTCCCTTCTCCTCACACTTTCATCCCCTCTCCTTCTTCATCTTCTCCCCTTACTCCTCCTCTCTTAAATCACTCATTCGGTATTCTGAATCGCGATTTCTTCTCTCGATCTGCTAATCTAATTCAAGTAAGAATAAGATTTTTTTGTAAACATATTTTTGTGTTTTCATTGCAGGTTTTTATCAGTGAAGGCGATATATACCTTCGGATACCGGATTATATTCTTGTCTTATTGGATAACATTTCTTTTCGAAGACACGCGTCTTTTAGGTAATTTTACTTGTATTAAATTTTTCGTAGTTTTAATCATTAGTTAAAATATATATTTAAATTAATTCTTGTTTATATTTGAATAGTAATTATTTGTGTTATAAACTTTGTGTGAAGTACCCTACAGATGTTGAAAAAAATAAATGTAAATGTAATATGGTTTTTTTAATGCCAATTAAATTAAGGTTAAACACCTTATTATCATTGCATTCATTTATATTTAAAAATACACATAGTCATGTTAAAACTACTTCTCATTTAGATTTAGAATCGAGCGACGGGAGGGTCTCTATACATCGCTGGTAGGACTCACTGTGGTGAGCACCGATGAGTCCCCAAGACCGGACTTTTGGATTCCATCTCTGAGTGATTAGTATATCATTTAAGTAATCGTTTATTAGAGATGACATCCGACTGAAATGTTAACAATTATTACATTTAAATAAACTAATTAAATCATTTTTTATTCGTATAGACGGCTTCCAATACCGCTCATATCTTATTATATTGGGAGGATCGATTCATGTCTCTGATGACCACGTAGAATATATTGAGGGCAAGAAATGGATGGTTATATTACCAAACCAATTAACATACATTGGTTTACTGGCTCGAGTATCTGAAGCCACTGATCTCCCGCTCGACCAGTATATACTTACATTAACGTGTAAGTGGTTGTATGAGGGATCAACTTTCTTTGCAGTACCGATTCACGATGATGAATCCACATTAGCAATGTTGAGTTCAGTCATCAGTGTGAGATTTATTCATCTTTTCGTAGAAGCTACTCCATTTGATATGGAAAATATGCCGTTGTCGTCGAGGTAAAATTAATCACATTTAAATTATGGAATAATGTTATATTTTTTAAATTTAAACTGATAAAGATGTAAATTAATCAGGCCAACAAATGAGACCATGTTTGAGGATATCGAGGGGTCCTCACAAGTAAATGTAGAAGATGAATTAGTGACAGAAATATCCGAACAAGAAAATGAGGAGTCCGAAAATGACGAGTCAGAAGATAATTCTCAAACATTAGAAGAAAACATAGGTGGTTATAGTTGTCATGATTTTGGATATGGTTAGCTAGTTCTAGCTGTAGGTAACGAGGAAAGAGGGAACTCATATTCTGCTAATAATGATGATGCTGAAGAAGAACCGATGGAGGAGTTACCTCACGTGTTTGATCATGAAATTGCAGAAGCAGAAGATGTAGTATTTATAGAGAGACAATCGGAACCCACTGATGATTCTGGACTAAGTTATTGGTTAGGTAGGAGTTATAAGTCGAAAAGGGATCTACAATACGACTTGCAGATATGGAGCATGGAAAATCATGTGCAATACAAACCCAAGGCATCAAACAAGCAGATTTTGACCATTGTTTGTATTTATGATGATTGTGGATGGCGTTTGCATGCATCAGAGAGGAAATCGCGAGGAGATTGGTATGTTTCAGGATATAGGGGGAAGCATACATGCAGAAATCCTGTCCTTTTAGTGAAACATCGCCAATGCACTTCTGTTTTTGTAGCGCAGTGTATTTTATCTTCTTTTAAAGCAAAAGTTAGTATGACCCTGGGAGCAATAATGTATAAAATAAAGGAAGAGTTGAAGACTGAAATCAACTACATGACAGCTTGGAATGCTAGGCGTCGTGCAATGGATATGGTTTATGGGAATGAGGTTAAGTCATATCGTGATATTCCGAGATTTATTCGTGCTTTAGAACGACATAACCCCGGAACATATACGTGGTTCAAGACACTGGAAGGACAAAATGCGAGTACTATACATTTTCAGAGAGTGTTTGTAGCATTTGGAGCGTGTCATAGAGCATTCAGATTTTATCGACCTGTTTTAAGTATCGACAGAACACATTTATATGGGAGATACACCGGTCACATGTACGTGGCCACAACAATAGATGCCAATAATGGCCTATTTCCACTAGCATTTGCCATTGCTGAAAAGAACGAGAATATTTCAGCATGGGGATGGCTTTTGAATTTACTAAAACGAATTATCGATTGTCGGGACATATGTTTCATCAGTAATCGATTTCCTGGTCTAAAGGATTGTGTACGTGGTTTATTTCCACGTGAAGAGGGATTCACGCATCGTCATTGCCTCAGAGATATGCGTGCAAACATGCAGAGAGCTGGACATAAAAATCATACAGTTCAAAACATATTCTACGCTGCTGGACGAGAACCATGTCAGAACAAGTTCAACAATATGATGCGAGTTCATTCTAAACAGAAGTGCTTTCGAGTGGATCGTATCTCAGGACAATGGCGACAAGAGCTATTGGGCATTAAGTTTAGATGATGGACACCGTTATGGACACATGACAACCAATTTATCTGAAAGTTTTAATGATGCCTTTAGAGGAGCACGTGGTTTACCAATTATTTCTCTGATTCTAACATTCTTCCTTAGAATAAATGGTTATTTCAATGATCGTCGTGAGGAGTCAGAGGGAATGACCACATATTTGACTAAGAAATATGAAGAATTGTTAGAGAAACAAACCAGGGAGGCAAGAGCATGCCACGTCGAAAGATTTTCATTAACTCAGTTTCAAGTCTGCGATCGTGATGGATTTGCATATGAAGTCAATTTAAATGGCCGAGAAAGTGAATGCATGTGCGAGTTTATGTAGATGAAACACTTTGTATGTCCACATGTTATAGCCGCAGCTTCACATACTCGTACACACGTAGATAACTACGATCTATGTTTGCAGTACTTCTCCAGCGATTACTACTGTCAGGCGTACAACTTCTTCTTTCATCCCATACCAGATAGACGTTATTGGGGAGAAGAATATGCCATTGTTATGTTACCTCCAAAAATCGGGAAGAGAAAAGTCGGAAGACCTGTACAGGGAAGAATTAGAAATGAAATGGACGAAATGTGTGGACGAACGAAGTTATGTGAAATCTGCAAGCAACCAGGACATAATAGATTAAGTTGTCTACGCAGAACATAAGAACACATGGATAAGTAAGGACATTTTAATTGCATAGTTTATATTTCATTTTCATTTTAAATTGATAGTTCGTGTTTTCATGAATTGTAAATTAATGTAGATGGCATAGATGGATAGACTTCCTGGACCATTAGATACCGCAGTATTGTATATGCAGAATGACCATCGATCATCACAACCCACTAGCTCGGTAAGTAATTTCATAATTTCTTAAATTTACTGTTCGGTAATACTGTTACTTATTTTTTATTCAAAACATTTTACAGATTCGATTGTAGATCATAATGAGTTACTGAACATAATTTCTGACAACAATAAATATCTTATGGAATAGAAGAACTTATTTCAATACGTTATGTTTAAATTTTGTGATACTTACAACAAGAAAAATGTCTCAATCTTGTAGGACCATCGCTTGTTGGACCTTCGAGTCAATTTGACTCTGGACCCTCTCAGCTCATACCGTCTACTCAATATAGTTCAAGAGATTTGCAGTCGCAAATATTTGATAGTATTCGGCAAATAGAGCCAACTGATTTCGATAGAAAGTTGTTTGGTATATCCACGATAATACCACAACAACGTCCGGAGCTGCCTCGAAGACCCTCTCCCGGAGTAAGGATCACTGAGCCTCCTCCATCAGAGCCGCCTCGCCAGTCAACAAGTGTACGGACTTCAAGAAACCAGGAATCCCAAACAATCAAACCTCCACGGAAGTCGTCAGCTAGACCGCATTCTCCAGGGCACATCCCAACACATTATGAACAAATGACCAAGCAGAAGAAGAAGACAACACATGAGGAGAGTCACAAAAAAATGAGAGATGGAGGGAAAGGAAATGACAAAGGAGGTGGTGTAGGAGGTGGAGGAGGAGGTCTGAAGGGATTTCTAAAGATATGGAAAGTTTAAGTTATTGTATTTTTTTCTTATTATTTGTAAACACATATTTGTTCTTTTATGATTTTAATAAAATACTTGCAATTTTTTTAAAGTTAAATGATATCAAGTTGTACGTTGTTGAGTTGACATATGTCAATGGTAAATAATATTGAGCACACTCTCAATTTCTTTATATTACTATAATATTCCTTATATGTCAATTATAAATATTCTAAGTATATCTCAATAATGAAGAATATAATTAAAAATAAAGATACACATCAAATTTTACAATAACGTTAGCGGGAAGAAGCGAGACGAGGTGCATAAGAAACGGTAAACCATCTTTCCACCTCCAAAGATGAGAGCACGAAGCTCCTAGCGATAGATCGAAAAAATTGCGATGAAGGAAAATATTGAAAGCCTATTAAATTTAATTTGTTTTTTTAATTATTTAAAAAATCCCCCAAATGTCCTCATTCATATCTAAGAAAATGCAATAACTAATTTATAGTATCGTATAGTATCAAATGAGAATTAAAATGTCAAATGGGATCTTTGTGAAATTGTCCATCTTCAAATCGGCACCTCAGGTGCCGATTTGGGGCCTCTGTCCAAATCGGCACCTGAGGTGCCGATCGATACCTATTTTTTTAATTTTTTTATCCATGCATATTTAATTAATTTTGATTTTTTAATAATTATTTAAAAAAATCCCTGATCTAAATCCTCAAAGGTTTCATTTCAAAAAAATCAAAAAATAATGAAAAATTAGGCTAGGTGTAGGGAGTTACCTGCACCCGCCGAGGTAGGCTCCTTTTTCCCTATATATATATTAATGACAAGCGCAATAGCAATAAGATCATTACTCTAACAATGACATAATTTACTGACAAATCGATCATTGTTGGATATGAATCCTGTATGAATGATTTCTCTCACGAGTCATAGAGAGATTGAAGCTTAATTAGCGATTGAAACTTACGGAGATCTAGATGTGCAGATACGAATGTAGTAGTATGCTCTCAATAAATAGAACGCAAGAACACTCTTCTGAAAATGAAGAATATGAAATCCCAATATAGCAAGTATTTTCTCTATTGTTTGTGATCAAATGAGAAGACATCCTCATGAGGAAGAAAGGAGAGCTGAAGGCTACACGGAAGGGGATTGGAGGGGAGGAGGCTGCATCGCGGGGAGGAGAGGGTAGTGGAGGCGACTAGGAAGGGGAGAGGATTAGGTCACGCCGTGATGAGGGGAGGTGAGGTGAAGGCGATGGCGATGGCGAAGGGGAGGAGGTGGTGCCGCGAGGAGGGGAGGGGAGGTGCTCTTCTGCATGTCGTTCTCTAGGGGGGTCAGTGGGCGGCTGGAGCTATGAGACGAAGGTCAACTTCGAGCTCCCTGGTGCAGAGAGGGACATGGGGATGGAGGTCACCATGGGCGAAAACTGGGTCGGCCATGATATGGTAGTAGAGAGAATGGGGCAAAAGGGAAGGCGTTGGATAAAAGTTTGGGGATATGATATGTTTTAGGGATATTTACACCCATAACCCTGAGTAATTCCATAATTACCCCAGGTACCCAAGATAATCACGAATTACACCCAAGACCCTCAATAGTGCTCCGTTTTACACCCATAATCTTCCGTTAGTTTAGTTTATTAAACTCAACCATATAAGTGAGTTAATATAACCAATATAAGATCTAACGGCTATGATTAACTACAAATAAAAAAGAAAAAAATTATGTACGGATGAAAAGGGGGAGGGGACTGCTTCCAGGCGGAGGGGGACTTGTAGGCAGCCGTGCCGGGATAGGGGAGGTTTCGAGAGGGCTTGCAGGCGAGGCGCGGGCAGGGGTGACGCACACACGGGGGGTGTGAGGGATTTGAGAGGGACTTGCAGGATGGGGTGGGTGGTCAAGCTTCCTCCGGGGAGGAGGGGGGCTTCGAAGGTAGGGGCTCTTGGGGGGAGGCTTCGATTATCGAAGGCAGGGGGCTCTTGCGGGGGAGGCTGGGAGGGGGACGGTTTCGAAGGCAGGGGGCTCTTGCGGAGGAGGCGGGGAAGGGAGGGAGGGGGTTTCCATTGCTGTCGGAAGGGGGGGGGCGCTTCGAAGGCAGGGGCCTCGAAGACGACCGTTACGGTGGTCGATGGCAGTCGTGCGGGAGGGGCTTAGGACGGTGATGGCGGAGGGCGCGTCGGGTGGTGGCACACGATTTAGAGTAGTGTCAGGCTCTCCTGTGGAAGCAGCAGGCGGTGGACTGGGCACACAGAATTGATCGGCTCTGCGAGGCGGTAAGGCCGAGGTTGTAAGTCTAGGTTGCTGGCCGAGGAGGCAAAGGGGGCGGAGCGGGGCTTGTTGGGGCTCCAAGGTGCTGGAGAGTGATTCTCCTAAGGTGGAGCGACCGAGGCTCGAGACAGTTCTGTGGGCGATTCGATTGGAGCAAGTGCGGCTGCAGGTGTCGATGGTGTTGCAAGGGGCTGAGATCGAGGTGCATGCTTGGTCGTAGGATCTGGAAAAGGATGGATGACAACTACTTGCTCATCTCCTCCACTCCCTTCTTCTCCGATACAGGGACGACGAAGGAGCAGCTACAACGGTGATTCATCGACGAAGTGTGGTTTTGCTCCTCTGCTCGATGATTTCTCACTGCAACCGACGTCAAAGAGGAGCTTCTGTTGGTCAGATGGACTCCTTGCTTTTGATCGAAGAGCTACGGTGAAGGTCGTTGGAGCTGGAGACACAAGGTTCTCGACGACTGCTCTGGTGCGTGAGATTGGATTTCCAGCAAATGGTTAGCTGATGGCGAAGGGGCGGCTAGATGGAAGACCAGATCGGGCTCAGACCTTCGCAAGGACCTAGGTAACTGTAGCGAGGGGCTTCGAAGGCAGGGGGCTCTTGCGGGGGAGGCGGGGAAGGGAGGTTTCCATTGCTGTCAGAGGTAGTGGGCTGTTGGGGGGGGGGAGGGGTGTTGCCTGGATGAGGGAGGGGGAGGGGGATAATGCAAATTGAAAGGGTGTAAAGTGTAAAATACTTAACAGATACCGTCATACTTAACGGAAAATTGGGTGGAAATTAACATAGGGTTATGAGTGTAAGAGTTCAGTACTATTCAAGGTCATGAGTGTAATTCGTGATTATCTTGGGTACCTGGGGTAATTATGGAATTACTCAGGGTTATAGGTGTAAATATCCCTATTTTTTATATTTCATAAATAATAAGGGTTATTTATTTATTTTGACGGGTTCCATTGGACAAATCTATGGAAGTTAACCACATAGTTTATAATGTAAGGGTTAGTAGATTTGCAGGGTTTATGTAATAATTACGAAATACATAAAGTCGGGAAGGTAATTTACAAAGTTTTTAGGGTTCATGGTGTAAAATCTCATTTTTAATTTAACTTGAACCGACCCTTAAACCCACCCATTAGCCTCTTTATATACCGGTACACTATCAGCTGAAAGTCACTCTTCAACCATTGTGAGTGAAATTCCTGACTAAGGCGTCTAAACAAGTTCATCTTCGAGGTATTTTTCCTTTCCAATATTTTTTATTGGAACCTCCCCCTTCCTTTTATCCAACATAATGATGCAAATCAAGATTTAATGAGCTCTAATAGGCACCATCAAGCGGTTCCACTTTCTTGGTCCGAGAAGTGCATTGTTGGATCTGGGATAGAATGCCAAGCAACCCTAGTTTCAGGGTTTCAACTGTAGCCGAACACATGCGAAAGGTCATTATCCATATACCCACAAGATGATTTTATCAAATAATGAGAACACCGTAAGCATTTCACTAATTATGTATCAACATTCCGACAAAAAACAATTGAATCATTCTATTTTTAAACATCCTCTAAGTCGATAAAACGACCCCTTATGCACCCATATTAATACACATCTAGAGCACAACACCCTACTATCACACTACATTCCATTCTTTAATGAGTTTTTTTATACATAAAAAAGCTCAACAAAAATACTCTCTTATCTTCGTGTTCCTATACTCTTTCAAGCTTTGCTCTGAAAGCCGTTTTGCTCTAATTCTCTCGGTTTACACTTCACATTTCATTTATATTTTGAAAAGGATTTTCGTTAAGATATTGTAATTTATTTTATTCTTGCCTAAGAGTCGTTATGTGTAAAGGTGTCTCTTCCCAAACGGAAAATAAATCCTTGGCGAGGTTACATACCTTAAGAAGTTCTCTATGAAAGTGTCTCTTCTCGTGTAGAAGATAAATTCTAGTAAGCTATGTGCTTTGTAAATGGTTTGGAGTATACCAAAAATTGTTCATATATTGAGAGTAGTGGGTAGGTCAAGCTCAGATACATGATGAAACCATTGTATAGGGTAAACCTTTATAATGCCTTATGTATTGTGTAGTACTCATCTGGTTGTTTATTATTCTTCTTAGTTATATATTTTAAATTGAAAGACAGTTTTTGCGTAAGCACTATAACCCCCCCCCCCCCCCCCTTCTGAATACTTGCTTGGTCATTCCTTATTTTGAAGAATGATCTTGGTGGGCTATGTTTAGTACCGCATCTTGGAGTGGTGACTTTTGGTCCATTGGTGGAGCTATATAAAGAGCCCCACACTCATTGTAACTTTTGAGAAAGTGAATGCAAAATCAGCCCTTTGAGACGGTTCTCCCGTGGTTTCATCCCGCTCCTCACGGAGTAGGGTTCCACGTAAAATCAAAGTCTTCTTTTTATATTGTTCTTGCTTTAATCGCTTCCGCATTCATATTTCAACAACTTATAACCTACCCAATTGAATATCGAAAATGGACTTTTGTAACATTGTTACTACCATGTCGTACCTATGTGTTTATAGCACATGGATAAATCAATGGGGAAAACAAACTTTAAATCTCGGTCATCATATTAATGTTTATATGAATAAAAAGCATCCAACTGGCTGACCAATTAGCAAATAGTGGATAAGTACAGGAATATGTAACCCTCATACAGTCCTTAAGCTATAAGCATGCAGAGAAAGTTAAACAGGTGGGTAGTTGGTGCCAAGAAGTTACAAGTGAGTACTATGTAGATGCGCAAAAAAATGTGGAAGGTGCAGATGAACTGAAAATCTGGAAGATATCTCAATATATCAGCCTACCACAGAGGTGTTACCATTATATCCCACCTTATATTTGTAATATTACTGATCTCAAAGATCAATCTGTTCTGCTAGCATCTCCAAACCCATAAAGAGTAAAATAAAGGTTCGCTTGGGGGAATCAAACAGCAATAAAAGGTCAAATGGATGGCTCTGGTACACAGTGATATCATCAGTGCAACATTAATGGATGTACCCGAGCAAGAGGATTAGCTTGGAGACCTCTTGACTGGAACACCGAGAACAATGATGGGCCTGAGTCAAATTTTGTAACCTTTAATTTCAAAAGAATGTGCTGCACCGCCTGGAAGGTCATGACTCTCCAAAAGCAAAGCATCCTGCTGATATCTAGCTAATAGTCCAGCACAACATAGCCCTCCAATACCACCCGCAATAACAACATCTGCTTTTGGTTTTCCTGTTTGAACTATTTTTAAATAGTGAATCTAGCACCAGCATATCACCAATCACCATAATATGAGAGCACAATTTCTTTTCTTGAAAAACATGAAGAATAAGACGTATCAGAGTATGTTTTTAAAAGGAGACGAAACATGTAGCAAATAAACTAGTTTCTGACATACACCTATCCATCTTATGAACGTATCCCCATATTGTGTACATCTCATCAGTAGAGGATCCAGGATTTTAAGGGAGGCGCCATCCAATACGATGATGCTTGAACATTAATAAAGGGGGGCATTATATATGAAACTGTCTAAGGTGGATGCATTTAATAATAACACATGATGTTTTTAAAGAACTCGTGTGTGTGTGTGGGGGGGGGGGCAGCAGAAATTCATGCAAAGCTGCTAAGAGAGTATCACTGGAAGTGTAAGTTGTGCTCATGTAGTATTGATAAGAGTGAATCTTTTTGTATGTCACCACAATTTATGGACTGTTTGTATGTCACTGCAATCTATGGAAAAGGTCCATTCTTACTTGTTAGCATCACATGAACTACAACACATGTAGATCAATTGGTACATCACAAGGATGACTCATATGGATCCCAATGAAGAGCATGAAGGTGGCGACCGGGAAGATGGCAAGTTATGGTAATAGGTCAGTGAGGGATTTTTTTGAAAGAAAAAAGGACTTGAACTGTATAGGTGCATGTCCAAAAATTTCATCATTTATCACCAAAAAGTATTACAGATCTAAAAGAATTTACAAGCAACACAGATTTATGGATTCCAACTCTCGACCAACGCATTGATGTGCACCGCAGCATTCTCAACATAAAAACGATCCCGACGAAATATAACCCCGTTTCTAGCCAAGCAGAACACCCAGATTGCAGCAACTACCCTTGATCTCTCGTATGTTCTAGTCCAGTTTGTACCAATAGAAGGCCAGAAACCCTCAATACTGGCAGCTTGGACCACTTGAATCCCAAGCCGATCCCAGATCTCCGTGGAACTCTCACATTTGAAGAAGAGATGGTCAACGTCCTCCACGCACCTTGGGCACTTAGAGGTAATCCTTGAATAAAACGTGCAAGTCTTGTCCTCGTCGGCAGTCTTCCCTTCCTGAAAATCCACATGAATACCTTCACCCTGGATGGGACCGTCCACTTCTAGATACGCCTATAGTCTACCTCACATCCAACAGGATCAAAAGTCATGGGACCCCTTAGGGCCCTATAAGCCTTCCAAATCGAGAACGAACCATCACACCAAATCCAATGGTCCTAACCATCCGTAGGGCCACTTACATCTTCGATCTTGGATAGCATAGCCATGAGCTTCAACGTACACTGCTCGGAGAGCTCAGACCTGAACTGAGGGAAAAAAGAATGTCCATCCCATATCTCTTCCAGCGAACAACCTAGATTTTCCGTCAACGCCTTCACCTTGTGATCTCTCATCTAATGTCCCACCTTCGCTCCAATCATCCATCTAGAACCGAAAATCTGTACCATCGCAAATGATCGGTCTCATAAAAGTACGTATCTCCTGTGCTACACTACATACACCTCTCCAGAACAGGGAGGATGCGCAACCAATGTCCCTGGGGCCAGGAAAAGAGAGCCCAGGTTCATAAATCCTCCAAATCAGATTGCACACTATACTATCATAATCGCCCCAAATGCGAGCGACCCACCTGGCAAGTAATGCCTTGTTCATCTCTTCCAAACCGCGAACTCCAAAGCCCTCGTCCTCCTTGGAGCACGCCACGGTCTTCCAATCCACCAATGGGAAACCATTAGACTAACAAGAGGAGGAACAAAAGAACAACCTCATGATGATCTCGAGTCTCCTCCTAACCCCTACATGCATTAGCCTCAAGGATAGGAAAAAAATAGAAATCATTGACAGAATAGATTTCAACAAAACAAGCATGCCATCGATGGACAAATAGATAGACTTCCAACCTGCCAAATTTTTCGCTCCATCTTCTGAATCACCGATAACCAATCAGTGATACGCATACACCCAACAACCAAAGGAACACCGAGATACCGAAGCGGCAACTCTTTGTATGGTGAACGCAACCAACCTACGCACAACTCAATCTATGCCTCAGGCATACCGAACGGAATAGATTCCGACTTCTCCATGTTCAGTCTCAATCCAGAAACCTCTCCAAATATGTCCAAAACCACAGAAATATCCCTGCAGCTAGCCGCTCCACCCTAGGCAAAAACAATCGTGTCATCCGCATATTGGAGAATAGGTGTAGATATCTCATTCCTCGAGAAACCACTGCAGAAGCTCCCAGAAACAACCCGGTCAACCATCATTGACAATGCATCAACATTAAGGACGCAAAGAATTGGTGCAAGAGGACAACCCTGCCGAACACCCTGTTGAGCTGGAAGCAACCCCCTTCGACTGACCATTCACCAAAACAATACAAGAGGCGGCCGTAACACACCTCTTCATCCAAGAAATCCACCGGTCCGAGAAGCCCTTCCTGTGTAAGGATGTCTAGATGAACCGTCAATCAACGTAATCGTAGGCCTTCGAAAAATCGACCTTCCACAGAACCCCCTTCATCTTCCTCCTACGCTAGTCAGCCGCATCTCTGAAGCCGCAACCATGTTGTCCATGAGCTGCCGACCAAGCAAGAAAGCACTTTGGGTAGGTGAGATGAGCTTATTTACCACCCCCTCAGACGGTTGGCCAACAACTTAGCCACAATCAGATATATAGCATTGGATAGAGCAATCGGTCTATAATCCTCAATTCTCACTGCCACATCCTTCTTGGGTAAGAGGAAGATAGAAGAGCGGTTGAGTTGGTCAAAATCAAAGGTCCCGCCCTCAAAATCTGCAACAACCGCTTTCACATCCTCAGCGATCAAATCCTAGAACTCCCTATAGAAAAGAACAGGAAAACCATCTGACCCGAGGCACCCATCCACATTCAAACCAAACACAATGTCGTGCACCTCCTGCATCTGCACATGTATCGTCAAAGAGTTTGCATTTTAATCTGAAACATAATTCACCCCTACACCCAACTAACATGAACCAGAATGAGGGCATCTCCTGCTCATGCCCCTGAAGCGGTCTGTGACCGCCCCTACCACCTCCCCCCTCACCGTGAAGCTCCACGTCTCCCACCTCCACCGAGTACAACATATTTCTCCTCCTTCAGCCGCTCTCCACATTATGGAAAAAATCTAGTATTGGCATCACCTTCTTTTTAACCACTTCTGACACGACCACTGCCTTTGCACTCTCACTTCCAATGCTCCTCCTCCAGGATTTTATGCACTATTCCTCGACTCAAAATCTCCTCCTCGCTCAACTCCCTCCTCCTCTAGCATGTTCAGCCTGACCACCTCCACTAAGGCCTGACCCCTCCTAAGATCACAATCAAGGTGAATCTCCTTAAAAATCATTAGCCTCTTTCGAAGCGTCACCAATTTCAATGTAAACTCCACCATAGCTGAGCCCTCCACCTCCATCCCCAACCAAAACACAGCGACCATGTCCTGAAAACCTTCCTCCATCAGCCAACTGCTCTCAAATTAAAAGTATGAAGACGAGCTCCTATTGCTGCAAGAATCGAGGCACATGGGTATATGATCCGGACGCGACCTGGGAAGGGAAGTCACGTATGCGAGGCTAAACATCTCCAAAGCCTCAGCCGATAGCAGAAACCAATCAACGTATGAACGAGATGAGGAATTTCTCCAAGTATACTTGCTATTTGCGGTATCCATGACCTCCCAAGTGAGGTCCTCCACTACATCATCGAATAGATATTAACCACTATCCTATGCACCTCTCCCACCGGGCCTATCCTCTGCATAAACGTGACGTTGAAATCTCCTGCAACAACCCATACCATCTTCAAAAATCTAGCTCTAATCTGATGCAATTCATCCCACAACACATTATTAGGGGATGCTCCCTCAATACCATACACAGAAGTGACAACGAGCTATGAGTGATCACTCTTGTTCTCTAATGCCACAGAAACAGAATGGTTTAAAATCTCCTCCTCAATCAGATCAAAGAAATCATCTAAATGAGGACCCGAAGTAGAATCCACCTGATAGCGTCCCACGATCCTATTTTTGTTTCTTACAGACAAGCAATATCAATCCTCCAAGTAGCTAGCAATGACCCGATCGCCAATCGCTTATCCGATTGGCCCAAGCCCCTCACATTCCAAGATAAGAGCTTCATTCAGAAATAGAGGGAATGCCCCTGCCAACAGAACACCAACTCTATGCGTTACCTCCCGCCCGAACCTCCTTTTTGCCTCAATTAATTCAGTATTTTCTGTTGGGTCCACACCAATGCCCCCTCACCATGGATGTTATATTCTCCACTAGCTAAGGCAGATTGTTCGCAATTAGTCGCTCTCCTTCCTCTCCAACGATCATTGCTACCAATACATCAATCACCTTAAGAACCCCCTGCACATACTCCCAATGAAACCTCCCCTTCCCGAGGTCGGTCTAGAGGCCCCAACTCGCACTCCGGCATATTTAGCTATCTCCTCTTCCGAGATAGCACCATACAATCATTCATCACTCATCAGGCTGCCCATAGGCCGATCAGTGCTCTGCCCAGCCAGAGCTCGCTGACCAGAAAATCTACACTCAAAACCACCTTTCATCTTTACCTTACGTGTGGCCGAAACACCTCCACATTGGGAAGAAGCCCCAACGCTCGATACAAGGGACTCCTCGCCAAAGCTCCCTCTGCAATCTTGGATACCGAGGTTTAAAGACCCACTGTATTAGGCTCTAGCATTCGGAGCCTCTCCTACGAAGCCAGCAGAGGTCGGAGCCGCAACCTTGGATCCACCACATCCAACAGTCATCGTCGCCCTGCGTTCTGGCGACACTACCAAACTCGAAGACTCCACACAAGAGGGTTGTGGTGCCTCTGTTATAAAATAGAGAATGCGGAAGCGAAAATGATAAACATAGCATAAAGAACAGAAAGATAAACTTGACACAAGTTTTTTACGTGGAACCCTACTCCCTAAGGAGCGGGATGAAACCACAGGAGAAGGCATCAAAGGACCAGTCTCCTTATATAGCCTCCACAGAGCCTCCAAGTCCCACCACTGGTAGATGTGGGACTAAACACATGGATAAGGTAAATGGATCCTGGAGGTATCCATTTACCCATCTATAACTCAAGTGGCGCACAACCAAATGCTCCAACACTCCCCCTCAAGCTGGAGCATGCAATGCTTAGCTTGGACAAACAGAAAGGAACTCAACTCAGAATACATGACACTACACATAATTTCAACTCAAGCGCACAACTGTCGGCTGTTGTCGAGGACGTTTCTTCTCATGCCGTGCAAGTGAGGAGGACGAACGGGCTGAAGTATGAGTCAACTGAATCTCCTCATCGGAGAGCATGTGCTTTGAACTGCGCCTGTCAGAGTCACTGCAATTGAACTGAGTCTCCACCTGGAGAACTCTTGCCTGCCACACCATGCGGACAACTGCTCCATCTCTGAAAAGAGCGAACTGAAAAAGCCGGGGAGTGCAATCCTCGTTGAGTCCACGGTCACTAGAGAATGGAGTGTGAAACGTCCCCTCGTCGGAGAACTGGGTCTCTTCCATCTGGCACAGAGAATGGTACTCTACTCTGAAGTCCCTATGATACCACATGAAAATCCTTGACCACATGGCACAAGAAATGACCCTCTACTCTGGAGTCCCTACGACTCACATGAAAACTCTGACCGAAACAACAAGAATGCTGGTGACCACGACAAATGATGGCACACATGTGCACACCAAACTGCAGACTCGGAAAACATCTGAACGTCGAGTCTGAATAACTGATCATCCGTAGAGTTTGGAAACTGGTTGGTCTGGAAAATCTGATATATGAATGGACCTGCATCTCTACACAATACTCCTTTCTCCCATACTTGTCAGAATACAATAGCTCGAAAATGTTGAGAGAAGACATGATAAAGGGGAGAAACATCAAATATGTTGTCATATAAATTTTTTGCATTTTTTTTCTCGGTTATTCCAAAAAATTTTAATAATCGTTTCATTTATCCTTTTTTTATATGGCTTTGTTTTATTTTTTTTCTTTCCTTTTTTTGGAATTGCATACGGCTTTTTTTGTACGCCTTTTTTTCCCTTGTTTTGATCACGGCTTAAAAGGCCAAAAGCCTCGTTCACAATTTTTCGTAAGCTCTCGGCCCATCTCTCCCTTTCTTGATTTTTTGGGGCCTCCTTTTCTTTCTTTTTCCCCCTTTCTCCTTTTTTTTGTATTTTCTGCAACCCATATTTGGGCTCAAATAAAAAATCCAACATTTGAGCCCAAAATTTGGGTTTATAAAAAACTCCCCCCTTTTTTTATTCAGCACTCGGACCTCAGGTTCCATCATGGGAACCCTTTCTCTCATGCGAATCAGGAGCGCCGCCTGCGCTAGGGGGAGTCCGAGGCACCTGGAGAACGAGGGCTCGCGCTAGGAGCCCGCGGGTGGAGCCTGAGAATGAACGAAATATCATCGAGTGCCGCCGCCATTGAGCGGCATCGCTGGAGGACTGGACCGCATGGGCTGTGGCGAGCCCGCGCACGGAAGATGGGGATCGGCGCCGCCTGGGAAGAACCGCCTGGAGTAGTCTGGGAGTAGCTCGCTGTTGCCTGAAGCATGCGCGCACAAGATAGGAGGCGATCTGGAGGATGGAGGGGAGAAATATGGGGCTCGCGCATGCGGGAGAAGCGCATGTGCCCTCGAGCGTGCGACGCAGAGAGGGAGGCTCTGCCGCCAGGAGTTTTGAGGGACATCCACCGACCGCTGGGGTTCCCTTCGCCACCCCGCTTGATGGCGAAGGGTATGCCTCCGCCTAGAAGCTTTGTGTGCAGCCTGTGCTTCGTGTGCGACCAGGGTGAGGAGGATATGCCACCTTGGTGCTGGCGATCGAGGGTGGCGGAAGGGTGGTAGGCGTTGCCGATGGCAGCCCTTATGATGGGGCTTGCGCGCGCTGCCTGGCGATAGACGAGCTCCGCCTGGATACCCCTGCTCGCGAGATATAGATGCGTGTGGTGATGTTGGTGTGGAAGATGTGCTGCAAAAACCCGGATCTTCTTCTCTGTAAACGAGCATGGCCAGGAGCGTGCTTCTGGAATCGAGCAGCGATGCGTTGAACACAAACGGGGATCCCGTTGGTTGGTGGGTTGAGGTGGGTTAAACTTGTAGATGGTAACTCGTTTTTGGATTTTGGTGTTTGGATAGAGGGTTAAATTGGGGGTGTGTTAGAAGTGAGTTTGGGGTGATATGATTGTATTGAAGTTTGAAAAAGTAAGTAGTTATTGTGATGTGATTGTATTGAAGTTTGGAAAAGTGAGTAGAAGTGGAATAGTTTATAATTTTTGTATGATATGATGGTATAATATATTATTTTTGATAGGATTGATGATGTAAAATTGATTTATTTAATTTTTTAAAAAAAGAATAAGGTGGGGCTCACGGAGAGAGAGGGGGATGTGGGTTAAGGGGGGTAAACTCCCCAACCCCGCCGGTAACCCACATCCCAAACGGGGCCTTAGGGTTTCTACAGAACCTTAGAATTTTCTCCAACCGATGGACAGATCTTTAACATAAACATAATCTTCAAGAATATAAATCCATAACTCAAATCTCGAAAAAAAATAAAGAACACAAAAAGCTCCTCGAGAATCGGCCCGCTTTGATACATGTTAGAAAATAGAGAATGTGGAAGCGAAAATGATAAACAGAGCATAAAACAGAAAGATAAGCTTGACAAAAGATTTTTTACGTGGAACCCTACTTCCTAAGGAGCAGGATGAAACCACTGGAGAAGGCATCAAAGGGCCATATGTGTCTATTGATTTTCTCATGGATACAAGAGGTATGAGGCTCCTTATATAGCCTCTACAGAGCATCCAAGTCCCACTAGTAGATGTGGGACTATGGGGTAAATGTATCATGGAGGTATCCATTTATCCATCTACAACTCAAGTGGGGAACAACCAAATACTCCAACAGCCTCCAATTGCGATGCACCCACAAACTGTAGGAGCCCCGGTGGCTTCGTCGCTCACGATAAGTGTCTTGTTCCAAAACTCAACTCAAGATCGCAGTTGGTTGAAGAGGGACCTGAGGAAGGTAATCGGTTAACCTGGAGGCCCGAACCCGAGTTGAAATGCACCTCCATTGGGTTTGAGTGGGTTGGCTCAATCGAAACATAGAAATAAGTACCTGCTGGCGAAAACGGGTCCGCACTCATACCCAGATCCGGATTCCTGTGAAACATCCAAAATGGCATTCACAGGATCCGACTGCGTCATAAATCCAGCATCAGTTTCCGAGGGGGCACGTTCCTCCACATTGACTACCGTCGAAACGACGATAGGGATTCTCGGTTGGGTTGCATTCCTCCGAGGCCTTCCACCTCCCCCGACTCCAGGGCTTCACTGGCGACATCTACCATCACCATCGGGCCATTATCATCCTCCAGAACGACCATCCGCAATGGTACGGACTTCCTTCCGATCAGAAGTAAGACTCTTTGGGGAGAAAGGGGTTGCTCGCCCCTCATGGAGAGGGTCATCTCCGAGCCCTCACCAGGTTGCATACCGAAGTAACAAACATCCATCACCTCACCGAAGTGGTCGAGTACCCCCCGCAGCACCTCAGCTCTCAACATCTCAATGGAACCCCAACCACCAACACTTTCCAGGTCGAATCCAGAACCTCAACACTGCCATCCATGAAGCAAGGCCTCCTTTAGACAATAAGTCCCCTAGAATCCGGTAGCAAACCGCCCTCCAGGACCCCCACAAGAACATCCTTCGCCCCCCTCGTTGATAGCCTCCTAACGTACAAAGAGCCCCCTTACAACCATACTACATCAACATGTGATGTGTATCAGTGAAAAGATAATGACCACTGATACACTAGTTCATTTTAAGGTATGTGACATGCCTTACCAATAAAAAGGGAATTCCAGGTCCCTTGTAATTTAAACAGGTATGAATAATGAGAAATAAAAATACATGGGTTTGTATAGACCCCTTTTCTTAGTTAGTTTAAATGATTGATTACACTCATGAAATAAGATGAAGGTGCATGGGCTTTAAGAGCATCAAATCTGATGATTGCACAAAGAACAACAATTTGTTGTTCCTACCATATTACCTCTATTTATAGGTTTGGAGTTCAAGACTTAGTTCAGTTAGTTCATGTGGGGTTGAAAGTACTAAGCTGTACAGAGATTCAAATCGGAAGGTACATTTATAGAAAGCAAAGTGTGACGGTCGTAACTTGTTTGAAATTGAATTTGTTTTTCAAATATTAGTTACATGGGAGGCCGTTGAATTTAGAAGTCAATTAGCATTGATTGAGATGCTAATTGAGAGATTGAAATTCCTAATTTGAAGCAAAGAGGAGTTAGGGGTAGAAAATTTGTACCATATTGCTTGAATCTAAACTTTTGGCGGGCTTATATATGAGCACTCACCCTGCTCTTGTAGCAAACGTAGAAAGGGGGAGTGGATGACCACACGCATGCACACACAATTTCCTCTTCTCCCGTTCCAATTTGGAAGAGTTAGTTCACATCTCGGACCTTGATATTTTTGTTGTATGTTGCATCTGATATGTCAGATAAAAAATCTCCTGATTAATTTAAAGTACGAACATTGGAGAATCTAATTAGACCGGTTTGAATTCCAACCATTTCTTGCAACAACATTCCTAGGATCCCGAGAGAAGAAAAATTAGATAAAAATTATTGATCATGTTTCTAAACAAGGTCATTCAAGTGGTTATTGATGTTCAGTACTTGATAACATATCCAACGCTTATTCTGAAAGTTGTTATTGTTCGAGTTGGGATATCTTTGAGCGGGTATACTAGTCTTGGATTTCGTTGTTCTCTCCACCACCGAAAAATCAAAGTTATCTTGGCTACTATTATGTAAGATGCTTTCAAGGACGATCTTGTCAGAGTGCGTGGATCATGTTTGCCATCATATCTTGAAAGCGAATCACCATACCCAAACTGGTAAAGTGGGAGCGATATCCTTCATAAGGACAATTTTTCATGGACGTTTTAATGATCTCTAATCTCATTCTTTTTCCTATTTGTTTGTTGTTCTTTGTTTATCTCATTGCTCTTTATGGATCCTGCCTTATAATCTATGTTATTGTTGAATTATATCTTGTTAATCTAGGATAGTACTGTTTAAATTCATCATTCTTAATTTTCATCTTGTCAAGTCATCGACCCATATTAGCTTATCATACGGACTCATGGGATCAGTTGAGCAACTCTTTCTTGACACATCCGTGACCCAGTCCTCTTACAATTTATCAAGCCTCACATTAGCTACATCAAGTGTCTCATCCATCAAGATCTTATCTTGTACAAACAACAACGTATACCAAGGTACTTCCTCTTCGATGTACTATATTAATTGAAACCACTGGTCTCTCCTTCAAAATCAATGGCAACTCTATGGGTTTTATTCACCCGACCTGTGTTGTTCGTCAAGGTGATCCCATCTCACCACTGCTTTTCATTATCTCGATATTTGTTCCCTATACTCGCCAAGTTAGGTCTAAATGACCATTGCAAGGGTTTTTTTTTAAAAAGGCATGGCCTCCATGATTACAAATATGTAGTTTGTCGATGGCCTTTTAATTTCCTTGAATATAATGAGGACCAACTCCATGAGGTTTTATACACGCTTAAATTATCCTCCTACCTTTCGGATTTGGAAATAAACAAGTCCAACTCGGAATTCTTCAGGATAAATTTATATGTGGAGCAAAATGCTCAGATCGAACATACTTTGGGGTGGAAACAAGGGAAATTCCCTCTTAGTTACCTCGGATTCCCAATGGGGATGAGGGAAAGTAGGAAAGTAATACCGAAATTTGGTCTAGGTTCATTTCTAAATTCTCCAAGCACTTACAAGGGTGGAAAGAGAAAATATTACCTCTACCGGCTAGAGTCACCCTTATTAACACATGTCTTTCCCCATTGATGATACACGTGATGTCATGTTTAAAAATTCATGTCAGTGTTATTGGAAAAATCAGTAAGATCATGCGGAGTTTCTTATGGAATGGAAACATGACCAGACATACCACTCATAGGATCGCATGGAGTAAAATCACCAGACCGCATTCTAACGATGGTCGGGGTATTCTCAACCTCAGATATTTCAATGGCGCCCTCCTCTCCAGGTTGAGTACCCAGATCAGGAAGTGCAGTCTGCTTCTACATTGAGTCCCTTCATTCTGGATTTAGAGTTCATTAATCTACTACCGAAGTTTTTAGGGGAAGTGCACGATGAGCCGTATCTTCATATATCTGAGTTTGAGGATTTTTGTGGGTCACGAGCATACCTAGATGTCACTTCTAAGGAGCTGATGACCTTCCCTTTCTCACTTCAGGATAGAGCCAAGAGTTGGCATAGACGATTGGGAAGGAAGTTCGCTACGTGGGGAGATTTACAATCATTGTTCTTGCAAAGATTTTACCCCATCGTAGAGCAGATATGATGTGGTCTTTTATTAGAGATTTTACCTTAAACCCCTAGGAGCCATTGCATGATTCATGGCTGAGGTTTATTGACCTCTTGAGGAGATTTCCAGAACATGGAATCTCAAAGATTGTCCTTGTACAGATCTTCTATAGGGGGGATGATCGTCGAGCAGCAGACACTAGATGATGCCTCGTGTGGTGGTTCACACCACAGTCTCGACATGGATTCACTTTGGACCATCTTTGGATAGCTTTCTGACATCTCGGTTACTTCCCAATCTTCACGAGATGATTTTGCCGGGACAACACACGAGAGAGATGCAACACCAGTGATATACTTCATGAGGATTCAGAGAGCACAGACTATTCTGAGGACATGAATTCTAGTACATTTCAGTCGTCCTTTCAGCCATTTCAGTATCTATGTCCGACTGATTTAGTATCCATTCTTCAGAAGATCCTCTCAGATTCACATACACATTTGGATCCATCTCAGCATAGAGAGCCTGATAAGGGACACCATTTTGATTTGACAAACCTAGAGAGTCTCGTCTTTGAGCCATGTGTCCTCTCATTTGATGAGGTCGATACATTTTTGGAGGACCTAATACTTGGCAGCATAGATCCCCAGTTCGATTCTGATTTTGCATTACTCCCCGAGGGTTATCTGTGGGAGGATGCCACATACATGTGTACTCGGTTTCACGTTCAGGGAGTGTATTCGACCTATCGGATTACGAGGCCGAGTCTTCTGATACTTATGTTCTTGCTGAGTCTGAGTTTTCTCACCTCGACGACCCTCGCGAGGATGAGCCGATCTTTGAGGTATTCGATGATTTTACTGATTTATCTACATTACATACATCGGATATCAACCTTTTTAGTAAGTCTCCTGATCTTGATCTTCTTTATCTATTCGAGACGGTGATTGACGTGAGAATTCCCTGGCAGATCCTTCCTTCTCCACGTTCGACTTCTTCAGCTCTGCCCTTTCACTCCATTCAGACCTTGAGCGGATAATTTCTTTTGTGCTACCGGAGCCCGGTTTCATCTTCCCATATCTTTACCCGATAGCAGACACCTGCTTGGTTATTTACCTGGGTGTAATCATTTACTCTATTGAGTTTGTTGTTGTTCTCCAACCGAGACTGCAATGACAGTACAATATTCGCCTCACAGATACCGTCCTGAACCTTGATACTGCGTTATCCTAGCCTTTGCGCCCAGCTAGGGACATAAACTCTAGCGCTTGTTGAGAGGCACCTCAACATTGTTCTACTCGCAGCTGTATAGATCCATCCTGTCCATATTATCCATTCTTTTGTCTAACACCCTATTTCCATCTCATGATTATTCTATACTTAGGGTGTACTTTACCCTAAGTATAGGGGGGTTTCAGACTTTTGATTATTCTTTTGATTCTTTTTTACTTCTGTTTTGCTGCCAATACTTAGCGATATTTCACCCTAAGTATAGGTGAGGTAGTATCTGTACATCCTATTCCTCGATTTTCCCCTTGTGTACAGTCTTCTATACTTAGGATTACTTGATCCTAAGTATAGGCGGATCACCGATCTCTATTGATTTTATTCTTTCATTCGTCGTTGTAGTATAGCATTCTTTTCACTTCCCAATACTCAGCATGAGTTATGTCTTCCTTTGCAGCTATTTCATCACTATGAGGACATAGTTCGAGCTAAGTATAGGGGGTGTCGTATATATTGTATATATACTTTAGCCATAACTCGTACTTTCGTATTTTTAATATGGCTAAAATATTGTATAAATAATGTTAAAAAACTAATAAAAAGATACAGAAATTTGCTCAAAATTCTTTTTGTATATACTGATTAATAAGTCTGGTTAAAATATTTTGAAAATATTTTGAAAGTAGTTTGGAAATCTATTTGAATTTTTTTTGAAAACTATTTGAAAAATGTTTGAAAAATATTTTCAACCTTTGTAAAAATATTTTGGCTTGTAAAAATTTTTTCTTTGTGTGAAATAAAATCATTTTGTAAAACTATTTGCAAATGTTTTGAAAATGGTTGAAAAAATATTTTGAAAATCTATATATTCTATTTGAAAAATATTTGCAAAATAGTTTTCAAATGTGTGTAAATGTTTGTAAAATTATTTGAAAAATTTTGGACTATAATCTTCAAAACTATTTGTAAAATCATTTTCAAATAAGTTTGAGGAATATATGCATCACATAAAAAATCCTAAGTATATGTATATACTTACTCAAGTTGTAAATCTTTTCACCTGATTCCTGTAAATAATTGACTCATCCCTGTGTAAATATGTGTATCTCATCCCTAATCCTTATTTAAAAAAATTTATATACTTGTATATATTACTAACCATTTGTTTAAAAAAACTACAAAACCCAAAAGTCTATAAAAATGTAAAAGAAATTCTTTTTGCATGTGCATCATTTTTTAAAAATCCATAAAAAGTTCAAAATTAGAAAATTATTTCACAAAAAGATTTTATTTTCTTTTCTTTGCATTGTACATATTTCTTGCATTTGCATGTGTATTTTTTTGGCTAATTTTGACATTTAAACTAAATATAAATTTGAAAAATGGAGCTTAGTTGGAACTCAATCCACTTAATTTCAGAGGAACCTTATAAGAACTGGAGTTAAGACTTTTCAGGTCCTAGTGACTTAATTATTTGAGCCCATAAGACTATGTTCACATGTCATCTTGATAAGTCTAAGTAGAATATTTAACAACACACACATGATTCTTTCAGACCGTGGCTTACCTTGGACAAGCACTCTACACGCAGTTCTTCATGGAGGAGGTAGTGAGGGGGCAGAATCTGTTGGCTTGGGGTAGCATACGAGGGTAGTACATCTAGTCGGAACCTCTCGTCCTCCTCTGGGGAGGGAAGTGGGTCTCAACCTGGTCTGGCGATGTTGAGGTCTAAAGACAGGATGCTATGGGGTTGCAATAATGCTTCAAAAGAGGGATAGTCTACTGGCTCAAGAGGAAAAACTCCTTATGTACATGCTGCACCTTGTATATTTTTTCAAAAAAAAGAGAGAGAAAAAAATGCAGAATCTCCAAAAGGGGACATGCCTGATTGAAAAGTAAAATGCCTGCCGTAGTGTATATACAAGTGAAAAAAAGAATAAGAGCTTCAAAGTAAAATGTTTGTAAGCTTGCAACGGATGACGTGGCTACACTCGTCATGCATCCAAGGATAGGTAGCTACACTGGTTACCATCCATTCTCTTCTCCATCCCCTCTTCCTGAGCTGGTTGCACTTGAACTTAGAAGGGAATATCCCCTTTCCTCGAGGAAAGAGTTGCTAGACGGGGGGACTAGAGTTACCTTGTTGAGAGAGGTTGTTTCATTGCTACTTTTGAGATGAGGAGCTATATTTGACTTATATCGTACAAGTAAAGATTCATAGTCATAAGAATTTGTGTATGTAGACTTGTTTTGACCTGACTGTTGAGGAGACCTGAATAGGAGTCTTGTGGAACTTAGAGGCTGTTAGGTTTTAAATCCATTTCCCATTAAGGTTTCAACACAATAATAATCCAAAGGTCCGACAGAGATCTATACTACTATTTTATGAAGATAAGTTTAAAGGTCGACATTGTTCTAACTTCTTTCCTTTTTATTTTCTTTATTTTTATTTTCACTCATTTTCCAACTAAGTGTTTGCTAAGGGACTAGCAAAGGTAAAGTATAGGGGAATGATGAATCCATGATTCATCGTCTTTATTCTTTTATTTTAACTTCATTTCCTTAGTCAAACACCTGTAAATACCTATTAATTTCATGAAATTACCATTTTGCATGCATTTGTTAAATATGTATTTTTAACACTTTTGAACACTCAAATAAAAGAATAAAGAAGAAAAGAAAAGGAACAGAAAAATAAAGGGCGTGTTTATGAAATAAATGCAGACTAAACTAAACTTCGAGAGAAGGTCAAGACTTGACCTGATCGACTAGGGATAAAGTAGGGGGGATAGGATCTTTAATTCAAAAATCCAAAAATATTTTGTAAATACTTTTCCCTATATATTTGTACAAAACTTACATTGTTTTATTTGTACATAAATTGACTTCAATTTAAATATTTTTGTAAACAAAAGTTTTAAATAAAAATAATTTGTAAATAATAAAAATAATTGCAAAATAAAATAATATACAGATTACAAATAATCATACTCAGAAAAAGACGTAAAGTGATAATTGAAAGATCAATTCTGGCTCCATATGAGCTCAAATTGAAACAAACTCACTTCCATCGTGTTCTAAATTAAATTATCTTTCAAATGACTGTGATTTCATAATTTTTGGAGTTACCATTGAAAAGTCAATTTTCTAGGGTGGTTTGTGCAGTTTTACCATTTATTGTATATATATTTATTCATATTTATTTTTTTATACATAATGTACATAATTATAAAATTATCTTCTTCATTAAAAATAAAAAATATAAATAATAAAATTAAAAAATAAAAATATTTAAAAAAATTATTTCCTTATTAATATATGTGTATATTGTATTATATGTACATAATATTTGTATATAACTAATTTCTTTATATATAAATCACCAAAAAAGTAAATATCTAACATTAATTAATTTAATTTAATTACGATATTTTTATTTAATTAATTTAATTATTTAATTTATTCATTATTTAATTTGGATACATACCTTGTATATAAGATATGATTCTATACCTTAAATAGCCACCATTAAGGTGGCTAATTAATTTTTGCAAATTTATTTATTTATTTTAGTTAATTTCGAAATTCATTTTTTATTAATTGATTAATTGATTTATTTAATTATTTTATTAATTCTACCACTAAACACCTTCCTCTTTTGTACATCCTTTCCTTTTGTATTTTTCTTCTCTTTTTATGGGGCTCCTCCTCCCTCACTTATCTTTGATCAATCTTTGGTGGAGAGGAGCCTGATCTTCGAAAGTAATCTTGTCGAAGAAGGGTGTCCAATCTCCGAGCCGTTCGGTGACAGAGAGTCGTCCCTCGTCGAGGCTATCACGGCGTATCCGATCCCGAGGTGAGATCCATTTTCTTTTCCGTCATTTTTCCTATATAAATCTCAGTTTTAATTTTTACGTAGATGTCGTAATTAATCTTTAGATCTTAAAATCTCAAAAAAATTCCACCACACATTTTCCGATCCGACACCAATTTTCCATCTCATTTTCTCGATCTCTACACATTCCCGTTCTACCTTGCACAATCTATCAACTCCGATCACGTATGGTGACCGAAGATCTGGGTCTATCTTCCATATCGCAAGATCTACACCATTCATGCATCCTATTTTGTTTATAAATAAAGTAAATAAAATAAAAAATCCACATAGTTGTTGTTCTCTCTAACATTTTTTCCAAGATCATCTTAAAAAAATAAATGAAAATAAAAAAATTATTTCAGTTCCTATTTACAGTTTCTTTAAAAGAAATTTTAAAAACTCTTTTATTATCAACTCTGTTTACAAAATAAATAAATAAAAAAATAAATAAAATAAAAATAGCAGTAGGCGGCAGCGCCGCCCACCACAGCGGCGCCTCCCAGCAAGTCTTCCGCCGACGCCGCGGCGCATTCGCCACGTCCGACCTGCACCTCCCCGCCTCCCGCAGATCGTCACAGCCTGCACCGCGGCTGCACGGGCGTGCACGACCCTCTACCATCGGCCCTCCGGTACCCCTTTGCCTCCGCCAGGAGGCCAACGACTCCGCGCCAGATCGCCTCCCGCGCCGTTCTCATCCAGTTCCGCTCTTCCCCGGCAGTGCGAGCCTCCGCCACGCCGTAGACTCCGCGTCCCTGAGCTCCACCACATCGTCGATCCCCCCTTTCTCACGTGGAGGCGCCACCGACGCCAGCCTCCTCCAGCCGTTGTCCTCCGCGTACAGGTGTTTGACTAAGGAAATGAAGCTAAAATAAAAAAATAAAGGCGATGAATCGTGGATTCATCATTGGCTCTCTCCTTGATTAACAAGAAGAAGCCATGTGTCACCTCTATTTTGAGTTATGTGGGATTTAAGGGGCGGGGGGTCCAATTTGCTTGCTTAACAAACCCAAAGCAAATGACTCGATAATATGGAAAAGCATTCTCAAAGGTGTGTCTCCGCTGACTCATGTATGGAAAAAAATGTCAGATCCGGTGATAACTCATCTCTTTGGGGAGATCCTTGGAATCGTAATCCTCCCCTCATAACTCTTTTTTCGAAAATTTGGAAGATAGCAAAACACCGTAACTCAACCGCTCGTGGGGGTCTAGCTTCGTAGAATGCTCATTTCAATGGGTTCAAAGGCCTCCAAAATAGAGCCCCTCTTATTGCTTGGCCCGGTATACAAAAACTAAAAGATAAACTTTTGTAGATTCAAGAATCTTTACATCATGAGAATGAGGATTTTCTTTCCTTCCCACCAAAAAGGAGGCTGCTCGCATCTCGGTATGTAAACAAATCTACTCCCTTCTGGTTGATAGTGGTATCCGTCTCAACTCGGATCACAATATCTAAGGAAATCTCTTTGATCTCCGCATCTTGTACTTTGTCTGGCAAATCACTCACAACAAACTTCTTACTCAGGTCTGGTTCGGCAAATTAAATATCTGTAATCTTGATAGATGTCATCTCTGCATTTGCAACCTCGAAACCGATTCCCTCCTTTTCGAGGAATGTCCTTTCACTCACGAATTATTTGCAGAGTGCAATATGCATTCTCGTTTTCTGAGTTGATTGACTTAGTTAGCTTCCCTTCCACCGCATACACTTTCTATGAAAACTGGTTAAAATCATCCGATGTACTTTGTGGTGGTCAATTTGGAACACAAGGTGCGAGAAAGCCTTACAGGGTGTTTCGAGCTCGCTCAACATTGCCTTATCAGGAGCTTCCAATATTTGTAAATTTAGAATTGGTTGGCATTTGGATTCCCAGATTGGATACTTCAAAATTTATGAAACAAATTAACTCCTGCCTTCTTTGCTCAGATGGTGGTCGTCGTTTGTTTGTTTCTCACATGTACTCCAAGATGGGAGTGTTCTTCGATGGCTACATCCCATGCTGAGCGTTTCCTTGGTTTGTTTGACAGATGCTCTTCTTCATCACCAGGGTCGATGCCACGGAAACCTTAAGGGCCCGTTCGGTAGGAGAATAAGCAGGAATAAGGATGGGGAATAAGGGGAATAAGGGTCTATTCTCCGTTCGGCTGGAGGATAAGAATAAGGAGAATAAGGTGAAATAAAGGTAGGTAAGGTGGGATAAAGATAGGAATAAGAGTGAAATAAGATGAAATAATGGGGAATAGTCGTACCACGGGGAAACGTGTTAGGGGCTTATTCCCCTTATTCCAATCCTCCTTATACCCCAAACGAACAGGGCCTAATGATGCGGATGACCTCCTAATTTCTGTTATTTTGTGCTTCAGGCTTGTTTTTGTTAGATGGATTTCTTGTGCGTCGTGCATGCGCGGGTCCCTTCCTTCTCCAAGCAATCCTTCTTAGACAATTTAGTCTACTTAACACTCTACTCTAGTGATGAATGAATTTGAACATTTTATCTAAAAGAAGATGTACTATATTAATTCATCAACAATTAGGACAAAGAGGCCGAGACACAACATCAATTATTGATGTGGATCGATAGGTATACAATACAAGTACTCCTCTCTTCAATTTCATAAGATTGGTATACCAAGTACTCCTCTTTTCAGATATCTCCACACCATGTAGATTGGAACTAATATTTTTGAAACCGAACTGGACGATCGAATTAGATTGGACCATAAAATTAAATCGATTCAACTAGATGACGAAGTGGTCATGTTTTGAACCAAATTAAATCGAACCGTTGAGAAAAAAGTGGTTCAACATTATGCAAATCGAAATAAACAAAATCATGCGTAAAATAAACATATAAATATCGGTGAAATAGTTGATGGAACGAATAAATGAAAATACACTTATAAATATACCTACAAAGATCAATAAATAGATAGGAAAGGCATAAATTTGTAAGTCAATGTATTAGTTGAAATCTTTTTTTTTTGGTAAAAAATGCTTTTGTATGCATTAATATTTTCATCTACATTGGGTCGGCTCGGGTTTGCATGGGCCCGAACCCGAAGCCCACGAGCTGGCCTGGAATCTGACCCGAACCCAGGCCCTACCCACCCGCTCGACTTGGCAACCCTAGCCCTTAACCCTAACCCACCCGACCCTAGGGCCTATTCCCCAAGTCCTTCCATGTAGTGCTGCCTACTGCCCCTCCCTGAGCTCCCTCCCTCCCATGAGTCCCTCCTCTCCCAGCGAAGGCCGCCGCGAGTGGCCCTCCCCAGTCTCCCCTCCTCCACCGCGCGACCGCACCACCTCGGGTTCACCCTCCCTCCCTCACCACCCAACGTCGCCCACCGCCACGGTGGCAATGCGCCACCTCCTCCCTCTCCCTCCTTCCCTCCCCACCCTCAGTCACCAACCAAGCCACCGCCACTGTGCCACCACCTCCCTCTTCATCCCTCCTTCTACTACTAATTGTAATAAAGCATGCCCAATTTTTTGGGATTCATGGGCCGAACCGATACAAGCCCCACCCATCACGCGTCGGGTTGAGCTCGGAATTAGGCTTAGCTGCTGATAAATGAACGAGCCTGGGCCCGACACGTGGGCACGATTTCATAAATAGGCCTGGCCGAGCCCGACCCATGCTCCATCCTAATGTGAAGTAATACAATGTTTACTAGCTATTAAAAATGCATGCATAATGTACGTACCTTGCATTACATATACAATATTTAAGCATATATAACATTAAATACCATATATATAATATTTGAATAAAATACTTTATAACTTTAAAACGGGAAAATAATATTTGGGATCAAATCTTTACAAGAAGTATACGTAGCTCAATTTGTTAGTTATTTGTGTTGAATAACCAAAGGGCACCGGTTTAGCTCACAAATAACACTATTTTTTCAGTAGATTCAAATTTGAATTCCAGTTCAATTTCAGTTGTACCTGGTTGAATCAGATTCCTGATACCCGATTAAACCGGTAGTTTCAAAAACAATTGGAACTGTGTCAAGATCTTGTCCGAATAAATAAGACCTAAGACCTAGAGTTATTGTTCCCTTCAGTGCCATTGCCTAGAGTTTTTTGAGAGCCTTTTGGATCGGTAGTTTTTTTTGGCTATGGAGATCTCGGCAAACAGAGGTCTCATGGGTTTTCCTAGAATTTTCTCAACAAACAAAGAGCTTCAAGTGATGTTAGTCCTAAAATTATGGCATTTATTTTCTTTTTTAATGTGTATTTGTTTTGGGGCTTAATGGATATACTGACTTTTAGATGAATGAAACTTAATCTTTTTATCGAAAAAATTGGCCTAGTGACGAGAAAATAGACCTCGAGGGACGGACCTTCTCTCGTAGATGCATAGATTCGCTTCTTCTCCTTTTTTTTTCTAATTCACATTGGTACTCCAAATTAGACAACGTATACATCTTTGATACGTCTCTTCTCCCTTTTTAATTCACATTCAGACTCCAAATTAGACCACGTTTACATCTTTGATGATTCATCCATTTAGTTATCGGCCATGCGACAAGTCCTGACACAATGCTTGTGTAATGTTGGCTGCTCAGTACCATTAAATATATTATTAGCAATCATGGAAGGTCATACCGTGATATATCGGCGATATATCAACGATATATCGATATCGACAAGTGACCGATTGATCACTAATATGGCCGATATTTGACCTTGGAAACCATTTTCTTCACGAAATCAATTCGATAATGGCGATACGGTATCGATATATTGGCGATACAACCTATCGACACAGTACCGATATCGATACGACCTTCCATGTTAGCAACTACCAATAAATACTCATGAGATTAAAATGAAATGGAGTTTAGACTGCGTGACGGTGATGTTAGCATAGCTCACGTAACTAGCCACGTCGAAATGTTGATCAGCATTGAAGTATGATTGCACTAATATATCTTTAATTGAAAAACCATCGGCTACCTAGGTTTGCCTGTGGGCAGATAAGCCATCGGAATAGGTGTGATTAGAATACAAATAACGTGGATCTCTTTCTTGTTTATGTTGATGTTATAATAATTTCTGGAGGAGCCAACTTTCTTTGACGATGGTTAAATCTTATAGCAGTTAGAACCATGAGCATACGCATGCACATTTCATGCCAAATCTTCGGTTGTTGACAGCTTTGCTTTTACAACAACAATTATATATTCTCCAATGAATTGATGGTTTACTACTATTATTTTTCCATTCTGGACGTTCGATACTTTATATCTATGTGTACATGTAAATTTATGCTGTTCTTATTGGTTAACAGAGGTGATAGTGATAGCTTTAGATTGAATACAAAGCATATGAGAAGTAGTTGTCGCTAAAGGCTATAATGGCCGGTCAATATTGGATGCCTCTTTAAGCCCCCAATCTTAAACTTTACAGAGTTTAACGAACAACATTTATAACCCAAGGAGTATTTGAGCTTCTCTTATATACATCTATTTAAAGGTGGGGGTTGGTTGCTTCTGTTCTTATACAGATTCGTTATTCATCTGCTTTATATCAAAGTTCCGTCCTTATTTCCTGATAAAAACATAAAAAACACATAAAATAATAATAATAAAATAAATTTGGGCAATAAAAATATATCAAATGTATATTACTAATCCATATTTAAGACCAAGAAAGAAAATAACATAAAATCTCCAAAATAAGGAGTCAAAACTACATATAGGTTACATTTGTATATTGTGCAATCTTGTCCAAATTTTTAATAAATTCATGTCATCTCGAATTTACATGAAACCAATTCCATTGTGTACATAAAATAACATTTATAAATCTAAAATCATGAAAAATACTAATTTGTATATATATTATAAACAAACCCAAATTCTAGTTTGGGAAGACGGAAAACTAAAAGATGAATTTCTCCCTCATACAATCTCCTATGAGATCTAATCATCTTTGAATTAATGTAGACTAATTACCTACAAAATAAGATCAAATTTTAAGGAATTATAGTTCATATGTGAAGCTTTGATTTTAGAACCTAACTATATATTGCACATTTGTGCTGACTATAATATATTATTTCATTATACATATTTCATATTTTTAACTAATTACCAAGAAATTAAAATCCAAAAAATATAAAAATAAAGAAAAAGACCAAAAATCACACTATTTATATTGACATAGAACCATGCATATAGAACATGTTTTCATTTTATTCAAGCCTTTTCTTAATTAATACAAATAAAAAAAAGATAAAATTGTAAATATTTTATTAGTATTTTATAAAAAAAATTATGTATAATAAGATAAAATGAAAGAAAAACATAGAAAAATATAAAATCAGGTATTTTATACTTGGTAAATACCTCAAAAAAATTATAGTTTATAAATATGATTTCTTCGGTTTTGGGATCTTCATGAATGTTGTAGATTTCATTTAGATATACACCTTTAATTTTGGTAATTTTCTAATTTGAGTCAATTTAGTATTTTATTTCTATAATTTTATCTCTTGGGTTCCACCTCAGTAGGATACTACTGAGCTCTAGCCAGCACTGCTTTCTGCCCATCCAAGTGCCATCGCATCAACCTAGGGTTTTTCGGACACTGGTTGATGGGTACGGGTGATCGGACATTATGACCTAGATCATTAAAAATAATAAACTCAAACAACCACATCATTACATAGCACTTTTAATCATAAGATAAGAAATCAATCCACAAATGCACATGTATTTAACGTGGAAACCCTCTTGGGTAAATATCACAACTAGAGTCTCTTGAATCGGACTGTCAACCTGACCTTCACGGGTCTTCCACTAACCTGAGTTGCTTACGCGAGCAACCTAACCGTATTATAAAAATTGTTCATAATAACTTACAACTGTATTGCAGCTAAGTAACAAACTTAATAACCTCAATATCAAAGTAAATATACAAAATAAAATATGAGCCCAAACTAAAACGATCTTACAGATCAAGGAACGGGCTCGTAAGAATAATCGCATAACTACAAAGTTGTAAGCATGAAGAACGAAGCAGAAAATATCTCTTTGATCTTTCTCTCAAAGTATAAAGTGAAAAGTAAAGAGAAGATAACTTGTTGCACATGTAAGTTATAGTCCTTATAGCCATTGGCATTCAAATGTAGCAGTTGTGATCAAATTGGGAACGAAATTGCTTTCAAAAATTTTCTTGAAATGGAATATTATCGATCATGATACAAAGTCTGATAGATCATAATTAGATGATTGATCATGTGGATTTAGATGATTGATCAGAATCAGAAAATGATCGATCAGAGATCCATGATAGTGACATTCATCAATGGTTGTAATTTGGATTTGATGTGGCCACCTCCATCTTCTTTTCCCTTGGTCTTCAGTACATGAAAAGTTCTGTTTTTGGTAGCTTTTTGTGATGCCTCGAGATCCGGGTTGCTTTTTTACACAACATTCATGTCTTAATTCACGATAGTTCACATCGAATATAAAAAATGCAGGAAAAAAATTCATGAGATGAATGATGTCACGATAGTGGAATAAACCATATACAATCTCATGTCACCAAAGGAAGAAATGCATTCCACTAGGATAAACATTTCAACCAAAATGTTCAAAATAAACGTCTAGTCCTGTATAGCATAACATGTATCAAAAGCGAATACATGTATCTCAAAAGTCTGGTAAAAGAGAGAAAAAGCACAATAAAAAGACAACTATAAAACATCCTATCATGTACACCGTCAAAAATGTCTCAACACCGTCCACAAAAAGCTAGGAACCTTGCCAACCAAGATACATGACTAGATGTGCCTTCCCTCCATCCATGTTAGGGACAAGGAGACATTAACAGTTGTTGTGTACATACATTTCATATTAAAAATAAACAGAAATTTAAGTAGATACATTACAAGAGAAGCAAGTAAATGAGCAATGATAACATACATGGAATTAACTACTTGCATGAGATTAAGGTTATCCAACAACACGTGACTTTAAGACTTGTTCAGGTTCTAACACCAACACTAAGCACCCAACACACTAGCCAACTCTCTCACTCACCACAGCCCAAAGCCTAAAACTTAGTCAATTCATTTGTTAATTATGAGATGATGTGGAAGTAAAGATCTAGAGATAGGACATGTCCTTCCACTGATTTCATTTGTAGGATATAGTGATGGATCTTATTAAGATATAGATGATTGATGATGATTTCGATGTCGTAATCTTTTTTCTCGCCAAAACCTAATGGTAAATAAGTAACCAAACTCCCTCCAATGGAAGGGCAATCCAGGAGGTAGCTAGGCCAAACTCCAATTACGGTCCTTGAGACGGGTGAGAGAGACTCTCCGGTCTGAGTCAACTCCACTCCTGCCCGAACCAGTGTAGAACGGAGCCAAAGAAGGTCAAAGAAAAACCAAAGGTCCTCCAGCCTAGGAACCCTAACAGAAACTCAGGGCTAGCGGAACAGGTCAAGTGAAGGCATGTGGATCTCAGAGAAACAGGAAAACTATGAGCTCGTGACAAAACCGGGAAGAGACTGGATCCAGACTAACACACAAGATGATTGTTGTCCAATCTAGGTGTCCTAGCTTCATCCCAGTTGAGGGTCACCGCACTCTCGCATGGTCAAGTGTAAGGGATCCCACGGCCGACATAAATATCTGTCATCACTGATTTTCATCAAACAATTATTCTAGTTAACATCAATCATTCATAATTTCCATCTAAGTCCATACTTGTCTACATAAACTAACGTTTCGATTGTCATAATTTTATATTGATCAAAATAGATTAGTTCAGAGTTTAAAGTAAGTCATGCAGCCATTGAGTTATAAATATCAAATTCAATCAGCAAGCACACATAGATTTTGTGCTGCTAAAGTGCTTTTCTATAACTATGGCCACTAGATGCAACAAGGCATCACACTATAAACCTATTTACAAGTAGTATATGGGTGTACTGAAAGAGCTCGAGCTCGAGTCAGACTTGACTTGACAGTGGCTTACAACTTGACCTCATTGAGCTAAGGAATCCAATACACAGTCACAAAATAGACTAAAATAACCACAATGACTCAAGCTCAAACAGAACGACTCAACAACTTGGTTCAATGGCTTGGCTATATAATTATACTATGAATTACATCATAATACACACATTCTTTGAAATTTATATGCGTAATGGGCATTTAAATTATCAAGGCTTCAATTTAATGAGTTCAACAACACTCCTTTGATAGCTAAAAGTAGTGACTAATTACCGAAAGTAACTACTGCAACTTCCCCAGGGTTAGCCTCCAATAAGAAACCCCCGTCTTCAAGATTGGAGCGACCCAACCATCTCCAATATAAGGTGATTATTATACTCCTATCTTGACACATCTTACAAAACTAGTCCACTATCGTTCCATTTAATCATCTTTTAGAGCATCTATCTTTTTAAATCAAAACAAAGATAATATTGACAGGTGATTCATTATAAATTTCATTAAATGAATGGATTTTGTTTTTAAAAAAGAAAGGTATTATTCCATCCACGAACGCATGTGCTATGCACTGACAACAGTGTGCGTCCACCTTAAATTTGAATGACAATAATACAAAAACGATTGCGTCCATCACATTTCAAATAATGCATATTATTAAGTTGTCATTTGTCAGTAGGGACATCTCACGGGTATTGAGACACGAAGTTATTTCATATAGAAAGGAGAAGAGATAATTGTTTCTTCACTTATCTAAGAATTTATTGTTCTTTTAGCATTTCAGGAAATATATGTATGGTTTACCATGCATAATTATCTATTCATTTTGAAAAGCTAAAGGACGACCGTCCATATATATATATTATCACCAAGGAAACCTCCTGCATCTATATCACCTAACACAACAAAATCAAGTTCAACCCCCAAGCCTTAACGCAATTAAATAACATGTAGCCCATGTTGAGGTATTTTGTCAAACATATGGTATACATTATCATAACCATCAAGCTATGCATCAAACCCCCACTAAGCCCTCACTCTAGACCATCTAAATCTCCATTTTAACATCCATATGGGATAAAACATATGTGAAAAATACATGGAGGGCAATAATAGAGGTATAGTTAGCATGGTACTTTTATGCCCTAAAAATAGGGGGAGGGCAAAAGTTGGTTAGGATGATGGAGAGCACCACTACCCATTGGTCGTCGCCTCTCTGGAGTCGTCGCCGATCTGCCATTGTGCTCACTGGATCACAAGGGAAGATGAGGGAGGTGTTGAGCGACAAGGAATGGGGAAGTGGGTCGGCCATGGGGGTCGCGCAAGGGGAGTGCATTGGGGAAATGGGGGAGCGGGTTGGGCGCTGGGCATATGGGGAGCGTGTGTTATTTTTTATTTTATACTCTCATTTCCACTCATAACGAAACACTCAAACGATCGCAATTGTTACCTTGGATCCTCGATTCGGGCGTGTAACGATTCGTTTTGATCATTTCAGAGTGACAATAAATATGAGTACAATATCCATATTTTTCCTACTGGATGAGTCCAGAAACGAGAGAATACTTGTTTCAATTTTATCATTAAATTTTACGATTAAAAATCGATCAAATAACCTTCGATCAACGAACGCTTGATTCCATTGGTCCCAGTTCGTCGAGATGGAGTTAATGATGATCTCCGTACCCCTTAGCTACTCGGATCACATTACGGATATTTTCAACAAAACATGGTACAATGAGATCAACTTTGGTCAATTGCTTCCGAACAAGACTCAATCTACGATTTGCATATCAATCCGAACTCACTCGACATTAATCAGATTTTTATTAGGTCATGCGGACCCAAGGTGGTCAGATTTAGGTTGGGAATCGAGTGGTTGGATCCGAGCATTACAAATATAAAAACTTAAAAGGGAGTCTCATCCTCGAGAATCATATCTAGGTCAGAGTGACTAGATGCTCTATCTAGGTCTCATCTATGGTTTCCCCTCATAAAAACATCAAAGGCTTTCGAACCCATAAAAATTTCAAACAGAGATAAGCCATGTCATAAAACATATGATCAAATGGCTTGTAACAAGAGTTACCTAAGAAGAATTGCAGGTATTGTGCCAGCATATTTGCTTTGATCTCCCACATCACCTCTTCGCCACTCTGTTGGTGCCATAGGACTTTGATGAGGGTAACATCCTTACTGGGAAGCTTCTTCACAATAATATCAAGTATCTACACTAGCGTCTCCACGTATGTCAAGTCAGGCTCCACGTCAAGCCCCTTATAGCTAATGATGTGGCGAGGGTGATGCACGTACTTCCTCTGGTTCAATATATGGAAGTCATCGTGTATGACCAGCATGTGTAGAAGAAGGGCTACTCAATAGGCCACCTTCCTCACATGAGCAATGATCTCGAATGGGCCAATCTATCATGGCGTAACTTGCCGCAAACACCGATCTCTGTAAAAGGCAACCACACGTCTCATGACGCATGATCCATATTACCTTTACAACTCTCTTCAACCATTCCTCCACCTCGTCTTGGGTCCCCGTGCCTACAAACTCGGGCACATGAGCTCTCTGGTATGATGTGAAGACTGATTGACGTCTCTGTAAGGTGGAGTGGTCGCGCCCTGTCCTATCTACAAAAGGCAAGGGATCCTACTCCATCCCATAGCCTTCATCATCTGCTCCGAGCACTAGTGTCCCCCCAAAAGGGACATGCTGAAGAGGTGCTCGCTCATATGGGACGCCAGACTGGGGATGATGAACCCTCCACGGGCTGAGGTTTTGGATACTCCTGTGGCATGAGGGATGGTAGGAGAAGTTAGATAGCTCCTCGAACCTCCTCTCCATATTTGAGTCTGTCGGCTATCTTTGCATGATGGGTCAAGATCTGATCCTTTTAACCTCTCATCTCCAGCTGCTGGTCCCTCGTAGTGGTTTGTTGTTCTCTCATAACAACTTGCTACTGCTGAAGGACTGTAAGTGCAGCCAGTATGCGCTCCAAGCAGTCCACCATCTCCTGACCGACCTTAGACGTCATGGTTTTGCACAAGAACCAACATCATTAGTCATAATGGTGGGTGTTCCCAAGGACAATTGATTGTACTTTTCTCTTCTTGAGATAATATATGGACATTAGATGCAAAAAGTAGATTGTTGGTGGCACATATGGTTATTCAATTTGAATGTAATTCATTCCATCTCAAACTCGTGACAAGTCAAAGGATTGTCGTTATCTGAGAACTCAATATGATCGGAATTACTGTGATTGTGTGTAGAGAGGTACCTCTGCTCTAATACTATCATGTGATGTCTCAGGATCCAGGTTACCCATTTTCACAATATTCGCATCATTTAATTCATAGTAGTTCGCATCAAATACAAAAATGTAGGACAAAATTTTCGCGAGATGAATGGCATTCACAATAATGGAATAAGCCACAAACAATCGTATGTCACTAAAGAAGAAATGCATTCCACTAAGATAAATATTCCAATAAAGTGTTCAAAACAAACATCTTGTCCCATATAACATAACATGTATCAAAAGAGAACTAAGTGCTTAATACATATATCTCAAAAGTCTGGTAAAAGAGAGAGAAAGTACAATAAAAAGACAACTATAAAAGATGCTAACATGTACATCATCAAAAAATGTCCATGTACCATCCACCAAAATATAGGAACCTTGCCAACCAAGCTACACTACTAGAGGGGTGATGAACCTAAGTTTCATCATCTTTATTTCCTATAATTAACCCCCTTGCTTAAAGTTTTGTCAATAAAACCCAGTTAATATCCTGTAATTAACAGAGTCCTAAATAAATTAAAAATCACAAAAAAATTGGCAAAATCAAAATTTGTGGTATTTTTAGACTTAAATACCTTCAAAAAAATTTCGGGCCTTTGTTTGACTTCATCTCCAGTTTTGGCCAACATGAAACTTGTAAATCTCGTCAAGATCTACAACTTTCATGTTTTGAGTTTCTCAAATTCGGCCATCTAGGCCTTCAAACATCAACCGGAAGATTGAATAAATCTGATTGGGCCACGTGGCCCATTCTGGGGGCGCCACGTGGCCCCGCCTCTTTTGTCTCATCCGCCCACTTCCTTGGCCGTCAGATCTCCTCTTGAGATCCAACGGTTGTATCCCTTCTAAGCACGCCTCAATTCTATGCCGTCCGATCATCTCCCACCCTTAATCTGCACCACACATCCGCGCTTAATCTCCAGAACGACACGTGTCGTCTTCCGCAGCCCTGCGATCACATATTGGCCTTTCCATCGCCACTGTTATCTCCTGGGCCATTTTCAACCGCTCGATCACCTATAACTTCTCAATCTAAGCCGTTTGTCAGCGCTGAGCGCACAGCGCACCACGTGGCGCGTTGTGCGCCCTTTGATTGCGCCCCAGATCTCTCATCCAAGCCGCTTACTCCGCCCTCTGTTTCCAATCGATCGATCAACTCCAGCAACCCATCTAGGCCGTCCTTTAGCGCCCCGTTCTCTATCCGCCACGTGGCCGCTCAGAAGCCCTCCGATCATGTCGCTTCCGATCTAATCCTAACCGTTCCTACGCACCCTCACCAGGACCGTTGGATCTCACGATCCAACGGTCCGGACCTCGTCTTCCTCCTCCCACAAGCTCCGCCCGAGCGTCCCGCTTCGCAGACCTCCTCCACCCCTCTAATTTTAGCCCTGGTCATCCTCGCCATGCTCTAACCACCCCACGGCCGAGCCCATCCTTCCACGATCCTCGCGTGCACGTCCTCCATCCACAACCCTCCTCCAGTCGCTCCATAATCCCCTCGCAATCCTCAGCTCCAAACACCTGGACCATCACCCCCTTCCTTTAAATACACCTCCTCATCCCTCGTTCATCCTCGTCCATCGACCAAGGGGATGAAGCCCAGCCCTCCAGCTCCTCCCTGTGACAGGGGGAGGAGCTTGGATCGAGCGACGACGACTGTCACTCCCGATGAGACCCGCCGACCTCCAGGCGGCGTTGCGGTGGCCTAGAGCCCCGCTCGAGCTCGCTGGCACGGTCGACCAGTACGTGCGACGACCCGAGCATCACCGGGATGCTCAGCCCAGGCCAACACCTCTATCTCCGGCCAGGTAAGTCCTCCGATCCTTCTTGTAGTTTTTCTTTAATTTTGCATAATTTTCTAGGTCTCTTCAAATACTATCGACCTCCATTAATCCACTGCCGACCTTTGCCATTAACCCATCACCTTCGCCATCCACTCCGATCACTCCGCCACAACCTCCTCCATCCCAGGCATCATCCTCCGCCGGAGGCGGAGGAGGACACACTACGGGTTCCGCTTCTTCGCCCCTAAACCCTCCGTTCGTCTCGCATCGCACGCACACACACCGCTAACCACTTTTGCAGGTTAACCATCATCATTGGCCGGACCTCGGGCGGAGCTGAGTTCTAGAGCTCCGCGTCCGGCGATCAGGCGATGACAGAGCATCCCAGGTACCCCCGCGTCTTCTCTGACCTCGGAACTTCATCGCCGGATCTTCAGCGTCAGTCCTCGAGTTTCATCGAGCACGGCAAGGCAAGGAGGAGCTCCAGGCCTCACGCCGGAGCTCCAATCACGCCTCCACCCTACGGAGGAGAAGATGGAGCAGATACCGTTGGATTTCGCCCCCCGACGGAGATCCAACGGCCCTGGAGCGGCCACGTCGACTACTCCGGAGCGCGGAGGCTCGGTGGAACCGAGCTTCGCCCGAGGCAACCTCGAGCCACCACGTGGCCCGAGCCACCTGCAACGGCCAACCAAAGCAGCGCCGAACCTCGCCCCCATCCGAGCCTTAGCTCACGTGCCTCACGCACGTGGGTGTGGGCTTTTTGCATCGGCGCCCTCGCACCTTCTGCATATTACATCCAGGTCCTGATACCACGTGGCGGTCCCTGAGCCCTCGCCGAGCCTCATCGTCACCAAGCCTGGAGGCTCCTGTATCCCGAGCCAACCCGAAGCAACAACGAGCCTCTGCCAAGCCCGAGCTGCCCTCCGAGCCTAGATAGCGCGTGCGTGGCACGTGCTTCCTGGGTTATTTGCAGAGTCACCCATGAAGTTCGTCAAAATTGCAAACAGGTCCTGAGCACGTGCAGCACCTGCGCGCCTGGGGCTATTTGCTCTCATACCCTTACGGGTTTCAATAATTGCAAATATGCCCCCGCGCGTATGGTTTATTTACAGGGAAGGCCCCACACTTATTTTTATTGCATTTTAGTCCTTCCCAGGGACTGGTTTGTAGATATCTTTTTATGTTTTCTTTCATTTATGCCCTTGCCTTTGATCTTGCATATCTTGAGCCTCGTATGTCCGATTGAGGTGATTTCAGTTTCATTTCGAAGCTCTTTTCGTCATCTTTATTTTGGCATGCTTAGATTCTCACTTTGACACTTCGATCTGTACTGCTCTATATTGGTCAACTAAGTGTCCTGATTTTCTTGTTTCTCATGCACGCTTGCTATATAAATGAAAATTGCTTCATTATCTGATTCTGTTCAACTCGTACATTTTATGGCTTTAGTAATGATCATTTCGGGCATAATATTTCCATCGCATCTCATGGCATTTATTTGCATGATAAAAATGATAAAAAAAATTGCATGTTTATTCTTAATGCATTGTTGTGTCCCCTTGCCCTTCATGCATAATTTGACCTATATTGTCTCTTATTCAACACTTAGTTAAATAAATAGAAATCCGATTAATACGAGAGAAGCGCGTGTCCCTGAGTTCGACCTTGGACTTCCACCAAGTAAAAAAAATCTGCCGCTTAAAATTAACTTAACATTAATTGATAAGTGGTTTTTGACTAGCCTCTCGTATCCGACTGCAAAGAACGATTAACATTAATTTGGACATTAAGCTACTGTGAATTTTTGAGGATTTTTGGAACCACAGAGAATTAAATACAAATTAAAAGGTGTCACTGGGCAAAAAATATTCCACAAGTCTACCAATTAATTCATTAAAAATTCCACTGAAATTACAAAAATGTGACACGTGGCCCAATAGACAGAGGACAAGTTTCTCAACAAAATGCAATTTTTAGAATTGAAATATGATGTAAAATGTAACCTAGGGATGCGTGCAAACACAGGGGTGTAAATGCAATACATGAAAATAAAAATACATAAAGCAAATATGCTGACAGGGACTAAAATGCAATTACCTATAATGCTGGGGACTTAAGTGCAATTTCTCCTCCAGGCACGTGCTCCTCACGTGGGCTCAGCTTCACAGGGACCTCTTTGTAATTATGAAAAGTTCCAAGGGCCTCGATGAAAATTTCCCAGGCCGCACGTGCTCCTCACGTGGGCGGCCTAGGCTCGGATAGCTGCGGAGGCTCGGATGGTGGCTCGGAGTTGCTTCGGGGATCCGAGCCTAGTGGTTGGGGAAGAGGCTCGGATCGGGCGACTTGGACAGATCTCGACCGTGGGATCGGTGATGATCCAACGGTGATGAAATGCTGGCACGTGGCATGGATTGATCCGTTAGATCAAGGATGATCCAAAGGCTCCAGGGCGAGGCGACGTGGCTGAAGATCCACCGCTGAATCAGATGGGATATCAACGGCTGAGATCTGCTGCGGATGGAAGACGCGTGGCGCTCGAGGCACCGTTGGATCTAAGTGAATCCAACGACTCCTGGGAAGCCCGGCTGAGAGGCGACGTGGCTCGCTGAGGGCCGTTCGATTGACGTGATCGAATGGCAGCTGTGCGTCTGCTCCGATGATCCTCCGCCGCCTGCGGAGGAGATGGTGGGGCTCCGGCGAAGATGCCTTAGCTCCGCCCGTCCTTCCTCGTGTCGCTGACGCTCTCCGACTTGTCGGAGATATCCTAGAAGACGCGTGGCGATGCGGCGAAGATCTTGGTGGTCTCAGGAGCGACGGAGGGTGGTCTGAAGTCGATGGCGATGAAGCTCCGAGTCGGCTCCGGCGAACTTCCGTTCAATGAGCAGAGGGGCACCTGCAGGTGTTAAAGATAGATCCGGAGCTCGTGCGTGCGCTCGTGGAGAAGTGAAGGTGATCGGAGAGGCCTAAGGGGTACTGAGGGTGTCTGGCGAAGGAGCTCCGGCCAAATGGCGGAGCTGGAGATCGGGGTGCTGTGAGGTGCGTCGTCGGAGGTCGTGAAAAGTACCGCGAAGATGGGAGCTTCGACGCGAAGCTCGGCGGAATGAAATGGAGGCGTGGGAGTGACCGGAGGCGGAGAATAAAAAGCTAGAAATTCAAAGAAGAAATGAAGAGGAGATCGGAGAAGAATGGAAGAGTCACCTGGGGTTTGGAACTCCTTCTTGGATTCCAGGTCGTCGCTCGAGGGGCCGGTGGTGTCCCGAGCTCGTGCAGCGTTGCGGAGGGCAGCTGCGACACGACGGAGGTGCCGTGGATCTCGCCGGAGAAGAAACCCTTCTTCGCTCAACGATTCGTCAAATCGTTGTCACCAATTGGAAGATCGGAGCTCAGGGAAGCTCTCTGGAGTGGCGAATAGGTGCGACGATGGCCAGTGGTGGAGTATTTAAAGGGTGAAGTAGATGAGCGGTCTGGTGATGGAGCGAAGTTCATGGAGGTAGTGGGGCATAGCTAGTGATCGACGTGGGAAATGAAGTGACTGGCGAGGATGACGGATGAGTGGGGAAGGACGTGGAGTGATTGGTGGTCGGAGATGGTGGTAGGCGTGGTGGCGAAAATAGAAAGGGGGCGGCTTGTTACGCAAGGGTGAGATCGTGGGAGAGAGGTGATCGGAGGTAGGAGACGAAGTCTCCATCATTGGATCTTGTGATCCAACGGTGGTGATCGAAGCGATAATGACCGGGTAGGATTAGATCGCAAGCGATTCGATCAAGGGTTGCGATTGCGCCACGTGGTGCGAGGGGAATAAGGCAGAAATGAACGGTGCAGATGAAAGGCTGGGGCACGATCTGACGGTGGGAATAAAGAGAAGATCGAGCGGTTTGGATGAAGGGATCGAAGGCGTGATCAGGCGGTTCTCAAAGCGCTACGTGGCGTGCTCAGCTTGCGGCGCAAACGGAGGGCGGTGATGGAAAGCTGAGGTTGATCGAAGGGCTGAGGGGCGCCAAAGGAAGAAGCGGCTGTGATGGACGATCAGGGATGCGATCTAGCGGTGTACAAGCCGCCACGTGGCGAGCTCTGGTGAGGGCGCTAACGGACGGTTAGGATCGGAGATGGAGATGATCGGATGGTTTAAAATCGAGGCGTACGTGGAGGCAGCTAAGCCGTTGGATCTAGAGGGCAATCCAACGGCTGTGGCTGCGGGCGGATAAGGCAAGGGCAGCGGGCCACGTGGCTCAACCAGAGGGCGCCACGTGGCCTGCTGTGGATGGCTGGAAGAAAATACATGTGTAGAGAGAAGAGGGGGCCGAATTTGGAAAAACTCAAAACATGAAAGTTGTAGATCTCGATAAGATCTACAAGTTTCATGTTGACTAAAGACGGAGATGAGGACAAATATGATACATAAATACAAAGATACAAATATACATATATGTAGTATACAAAGTGGCCCAAAAACCCAACTTTCTCATACGAGCTCCAAATTGGATGAAATTAGTCTCATTTTAAAGGTCTTTTAATGTGGAGTATTCTAAGAGTGAGTAGACCTATTTTGGAGCTTGTGTGAGGGTCTTATGTGCATTTTAGTGTACAGGGGTTCTAGGGCTTTATTGACTAATTTTCACGGGGGATTTTTGGCCTTCTTCCCTATATTATTAACTAAGGAGTACTTTTTATAGGGAAGAAGTTATTTTAGTAAGTGGATATTTTACAAGGGATTTTTGGCTTCTTATTTAAATGCAAATGCACTGCTAAAATGTATGTATTATGTATGCATGCATGAATGCTATTTATGCATTATAAAGGGAAATATGCCTCTATTTACTCGGGAACAAGACTCTATTTTCAACTTTTAGAGTGATGAATCACAGATTCATCAAGGAGCCTTTCCTGAAATCCATGTTAGGGACAAGGAGACGCCAACAATTGTTGTGTACTAGCATTCATATTAAAATTAAACAGGAATTTATGGGGATACATTATAAGAGAAGCAAGTAGATGAGAAATGATAACATACATGGAATTAACTACTTGCATGAGAATAAGGTTATCCAACAACACATGACTCTAAGACTTGTCCAGGTTCTAACAACAACACTAAGCAGCCGGCACACTAACCCACTCTCTTACTCACCACACCCCAAAGCCCAACACTTAGCCAATTCATTTGTTAATTATGAGATGATGTGGAAATAAGAGATCTAGAGATATGTCATGTCTTTATATTGATTTCATTGTAGAATATAGTGATCGATCTCATTAAGATGTAGATGATTGATAATGATTTCCATGTTGTGAACTTTTTCCTCGCCAAAGCCTAATGATGAAAAAGTAACCAAACTCAAAGCGGTGAAGGAGCCCCCATAAGGGAACCATCTATCTCACTACCCAAGTGGAATAAGCCAGGCCAAACTCCAACTGCATCCCCTGAGATGTGTGGAAGAGACTCTCTGATCCGATTCAACTCCACTCCTATCGGAACTGACATAGGAACGAGATCAAAAAAGATCAAAGAAAAACCAAGGATCCTCATGCCTAGGAACTCTTACGTAAAATTTGGCTAGTGGGACAGGTCAAGTGAAGGCACATGGATCCCAGAGAAGCGGAAAAACTGTGAGCTCGTGACAAAAAACATGGGAAGATACTAGGATCCCAGACCCACACACAAGGCGGTTGCTGTCCAATCTGGATGTCCTAACTCCAACCCAGTTGAGGATCACCACACCCTCGCACGGTCAGGTGTAAGGGGCACCTCGACTGGCACAAATATTTGTCATCACTGATTTTCATCAAACTAATTCTCCGAGTTAACATCAATCAATTACAATTTCCATCTTAAGCCTTACTCATCCACATGAATTAACATTTAGATTTGTCATAGTTTTAAATTGTTCAAATAAGATTAATTCAGAGTTTAAAGTAAGTCATGTAGCCATTGAGTTATAAATATCAAATTCAATCAGCACACACATATTTTGTGATGCTAAAGTGCTTTTCTATAACAATGACCACTAGATGCAACATTGCATCACACTATAGGCCTATTTACAAGTATTATATGGGTGTACTAAAAAAGCTCGAGCTCGAGTCGAACTTGACTTGACAACACTTACAACTCAACTTAATGAGCTAATGAATCCAATACATAGTCACAAACCATAACGCCTCAAGCTCAACCAGATCATGACTCAACAACTTGATTCAATGGCTTAGCCATATAATTATACCATGATTTACATCATAATACATGCATGCTTTGAAATTTATATGCGGAATGAGCACTTAAATTATCAAGGCTTCAATTAAACACGTTCAACGACATCGTTTGAAAACTAAGATTAGTGACTAACTATCGAAAGTAACTACTACAACTCCCCCAGATTTAGCCTCCAACAAGACATGCCCCATCTTCAAGATTGAAATCCCTCGACTCAACAACATCCAATATAAGGTGATTATTATGCTCCTATCTTGACACATCTTACAAAGCTAGTCCACTGACTACTCTTTCCATTCAATCATCTTTTAGAGCATTTATCTTTTTGAATCAAAACTAAGATGGCAATGATAGATGATTCATAAAAAATTCATTAAATGAGTTGATTGTGCTTTTGAAAAAGAAAGTTATTATTCCATCCACAAGCACATGTGATGTGCACCAATGACAGTATGCACCCACCTTAAATTTAAATGATAAGGATACATAAATGACCGCATCCATGATATGTCAGATAATGCATATTATCAAGTTGTCATTTATCAGTAGAGACTTTTCACAAGTATCACGCCAATTGAGACACAAAGATATTTCATATAGAAAGGATAAGAGATAACTGTTTCTTCACTTATCTAAGAATTTATTGTTCTTTTAGCATTTCAGGAAATATATGTATTGTTTACCATGCATAATTATCTATTCATTTGGAAAAGCCAAAGGACAATCATCCTTATATATTATCACCAAGGAAACCACCTGCATTGACATCACCTAAAACGACATAATCAAGTTCATCCCCATCCCCAGGCCCTAACGCAAGTAAATAACATGCATCCCATATTGAGGCATTTCATCAAGCATATAGTATGCATTATCACAACCATCAAGCTATGCATCAAACCCCCACCAAGCTCTCATTCTAGACCATCTAAATCTCCATTTTAGCATCCATATGAGGCCAAAAATGTGTAGAAAAGACATGGAGGGAATCAATAGAGGTATGGTTAGCACGGTATCTTTGTGGCCTAAATAAATGAAGGGTAAAAGTGAAAAGGAGGATGGAGAGCACCACCACCCGCTAGCCGCCACCGCTCCAGAGTCATCGTCGATCTACCGTCGCGATCGCTTAAGCACACGAGAAGAGGAGGAAGTGGCTGGGTGGCAGGGAATTGAGAGGAGGGGGGTCGACCAGGGGGTCGCGCAAGGGGAGTGCATTGGGGAAACTGGGGGTGTGGGGTGGACTCTGGGGATATGGAGGGAGCTGTTATTTTATTTTTATTTTTTTATACTTTCATTTCGACTCCTAATGAAACATTCAACCCATCACAATTTTCTATCTAGATTCTCGATTCAGACGTGTAACAATCGGTTTCGATCATCTCAGAACGGAGTCCAATATCCATATTTTTCCGACATTGGATGAGTCCAAAATCGAGAGAATACATATTTTGATTTCTGAAGTATCTACAATTCTTATTCTTTATTCTTTTATTTTAGTTGTATCTTTTAGCAGAAACACCTATAATTATATGTAAATACAATAAATTAACATTGTATAGGTCCTTGTTAATACTGCATAATTACATGTTTTTTCCAAAAATAAAAGAATAAAGAGAAAAGAGAGAGAAGGACCTATTTAGAATAAATACAAAGTGACCCAAACCCCGAGAGAAGGTCAAACCTTGGCCAAAAAATATAAGTAGGGGGAGATAGGGCATATTGTACATAATACCTATACAAATAAATATTTGTATTCATTTTACATTGTATGAATACCATGTTATTTTAAACACTTATATATAGTCCTAATAATAATAAAATAAAAATAAAATAAAAATCAGAAACATGAAATGGAATAAAAATAAAATCCACAATTCATTGTACAAAAAACCAGATGTGTGTATATGGTATACAGTCCCTATTTATTTAATATCTTTATTTAAATTACAAGAATAAAATAAAAATATTTTTATAATCCTTAATTTATTTTGTAAATAAATAAAATATAAAATAAAACATGTTTTTTGAAAAAATAATACAATAAAAATACTTGTATATAATATATTAGTATATTATACCTGTATATAATACATTATACTCTATATTTCCTGCATATATTTTTCATAAAAATAATAAAAAATCACAGAAAATAGTTTACAAAGTAATAAATATTTTTTATTTTATTCACTTTTATTTTAGAATCATTTTCTATTTTATATTTAATATCCTTTTATTTTGTATATCCTAATTTCTGATTGGTCCACGTCAGTTGTTGATTGTGGCCAACCGTCTCTTCCAGCTGACTCGACCCAACAACCTATTTTGTCGTAGCTTCTTCTCCCCTTTTTTCCGATCGGGTCAAACATCCATTTACATCGATTCGCGCGCCCGAATATACTCCTATGATCCATGATCCTCGTGGATCCCTAGGTGTAGCCGGATCGCGCTAAGATTTTACCGAATCTTCCGATTCTTCTAGACCCTAGCCTTCCCTTATATATAGTCTCTTCCACCTCCCGAGCTCCGTAGCTCGTGCCTCGCACCACCATTACCTCTTAGCCACCTCTAGTATAGTGACAGCTCCTCGAAGGACCCCTTTGGAGCTCTCGTGAGTGCCTGGTTGCATCTGCTCAGCTCGTGACCGGACATTTCCACCACAATAAGCCTCCCGGCCTTCGCAGATTGGTTGAGGCCACAACCTCGCCGACCGCCTCGCCTGAAGTTCCTGAGCACGTCAACAACTCCAGATACCCCCTTTCCTCGCTTCCATATCCTGTTTCACTTCGATATAGCCATACCCTCCGCTGCCACTATGCCTGCTCCGACCACCAGGTCTGGAGCTCTGTTACGCAATCCTCCCCGTACAGATCGATACACCGACTCACCCATCATCTTATGATGCAGCCTAAACCCCTTAGTCAAGCTCATCAGAGCAGATTAAGGCCTGATCTCCCTCTCCCATGTATGCCAAAGATCGATCAGTTGAAAGTTGACTTTTTTGACTTTTTTGTCCAACATGAAAGTTGTAGATCTTGATGAGATCTACAAGTTTCATGTCTTGACTTTTTCCTAATTTTGCCTCTAACTATTTCTTTTAGATTTATCTTTGTTTTTGTGGTTTCTGAATTTTCTGATTGGGCCACGTGGCGACCTCTGGGTCGCCCACGTGGCTTGCTTCTTCTTCTACCACCCACTTCCTCTTCTGGCCATTTGATCTCCTTCAGGTGCCCTCATCTCCACCACTCATTACACCTCTCCTCTCCACCGTTCGATTAGGACCCCTTGATCTGATCCCAACCGCATGCACCCTCTTCCATCTTGGCCATTGTATGGATCATCATCCGAAGGATACGCAACCTCCACGTCATAAAGCCTCTTCCCACAAACCGATCTCCCTCCTATCCTATGGCATCGCTCTCCCACGTCCCCCTCTTACTCCCACAGTAGGATGGGACTCCAAGTCCCATCTGAACTGCCCACCACCGCTCTCTTCCTAATCCCACGATCAGTCCCCATCCAACGTCTCCCCTCGCTCCATGCCACACCCTTTTTCCTTCACCATTGGATCATGCCTCACTTTTCATCCCAACCCTTCACCTCCGCTCACCTTCTAGCTGTTCGATCAGATCCGAAGGTTCTGATCGCTGCCCTCCACCCGCGCCACCATCTGGACCTTTGGATCGCAAGATCCAACAGCCCGCAAGCCTTCTTCCTCCTCTAGTCGCTTCCTTCCTCAGGCGCTACCCCCGACGCCACCTTCTTCTCCCTTTCCATTTTAACTCCGCCATCACACAACCTCCCCCCTATCTTCATGCATCCTCGCGCGCCTCATCAACACCACCTCTATTACTCCATTCCCTTAAATTTGTTCGTTCAGAATCATGCCGCACCTCTTGAAACGGTCGGACACCGCCTATAAATTACTCCGCTACGCTGCCTTCTCACCCTATCCACCACTCGACGGCCGTTGGCCCAGCTTGCCCCGTCCCTCGGTGATAGCGGATGGCGGTGGGCTAGGAGAAGACGACCTCCAGCCCCCAGTGTGATCATTGGCCCTCCGACCATGTAGCGGCTACCCCCTGGCACCACGGAGCCCCCTGGAATGATCGTCTAGGTCGAGCGAAGACCCCGAGGCCCAATGGACCTCAGCCTAGATCGCTTGCTCCGCCCCTTTTTCCCCCTTGTTCCGACCGGGTACTCTCCCTTCTTCTCCTTGCATTTTTTTGGATTTATCCTAACGCATACACCCAACTTCACCACCCATCGACCATCCTTCAAGCTTCGCCCCGATAACATCATCCACACCATCCCCTCTGCTCGACCTCTTCCCTTCTCCAGAACCTCCTCACTTCTGCCCCTTTTCTCTTCGACTCGCCAGAGAGGATCCCACCTGAGACCCCGCCTCCTCTACCTCCTCGGTCTCCCGCTCCACCTCACTTCACTCCTTTGGCACTCACACATGTTTTGGCTAAATGACTAACCCATGCAGGTTCTCAATTGTCGGAGCTCGAGCCCCCTCGCTGATCTCGATCTCCACCTCTAGTGACGCTTCATCGATTGCTTGCTCCAGTTAACCCTCGCGGCTTCATCTCCGGTCAACCACCTCCGCCAGGTGGCTACGATGCTCAAGCGATCGTCTACCACTACAGAGGTGCACGACAGGGCTCTGGCGAGCTCGCCAGAGCTCCAAATACGCCGCCTCTCCTCCGACTGGCAACAAAGTACATGTGCCGTTGGATGGCGCCCCTGTGGTGGCCATCCAAGGACCTATAGCAAGCCACGTAGCACCATCCGGAGCTGCTGGCCCACGCTATCCAGGCCTCATGCCGAAGCCCTCAGAATAGCCACATGGCCTGAGCCTAGGTCCCCTCCCGAACCTAGCCCCCCCCGCATGCCCCAACGTGAGGGGCTGGGTAATTTACACTACAGACCCCGTAACTTCCAGATATTGCATTAAGGTCCTCTAGGCACGTGCCTCATGTGCGCGCCTCGGGTAATTTATAGGGAGGTCTAGACGGGTTTGATTAATTGCAAAGAATCCCCTGCGCTTATAGACAAATTACAGAGGGCCCATGCTGGATTTTGATATTTGCAAATGGGTCCCTCCAGGGACCATTTGCAATAGTTATCTTTTATTTTTAATGCATTTTTATTACATTTATGTCATTGTATTGTTTTGATCATATCTTGAGCATTTTAGATCCAAATTGCATGATTTCAGCATTGTTTTGAAGCTAATTTAATTCTCTATCTACTTGCATTATCAATTTTCTGATTTGACACTTAATTAATTGCGATAAATTTTGATGACATATAGTGTCCCATGCTTTCTAAATTTCTAACATTGATAGATACTTATTCTTGATTTTGACGCTCAATTTGACTCTGAAAAAGAACCATAACATGTGCTTATTAAATTAATGTTTTGTAGGGCATATTTGTATTTTTTGTCTTGCATGCATCACATCATGCATATTTTATCTCTTATAATTGCATCGAAAAATAAAATAAAAATTGCATCTCTTTCATGCATCATTACTTACATTGTTTTTCCAGCATTTTGTTGTGCATCAGCATGAAGACCTAAAGACTTGAAAATAATCACACATAAATTAAATAGACAAAATTTGATAAATAGACGAAGAGGCTCGTGTCACTGAGTTCGACCTTGGTAAACTTGCCAAGTAAATTAATGTCCACATATTCGAAGGTGTGGTCCTTGATGACTGAAATCTGCCTCCTGTACTGCTACAAATACACATTATTAAAGAGGCAGATTTTGTGTTCATCAAATGGCGTTGTTGTCGGGGACATGGCTCGCCTTTATTTATTTGTCAAATTTTGAAATATTTTTTTGTTGCGAATATTATCAAAATTTGCATGTCTTCTCATCACGTATTTTTGCATCAATTTTTGTTGATTATTTTTCATGATATTTTTCTAACATTTTATTTTGTGGCAGAGCCCATGAAGATCGAGGATGCTTGATCTACATGGAGGCATGGAGTTGGGAGCTCTTGCTGCGAGGAGCCATGAGAGAAAATCAAGGAAAACTCAAGGAGTTGTTAATCAACATTTCATGCATCATGTTATAAAAATTGTAGCATGTACATTTCTAGCAGTCCTCGTTCAAGGGCTCACGTGTGTAAAAAAAGAAAAAAAAGAGAGCGGATCACTAGATGATCTACCCCCCTTCTCTCTCTCTCTCCCACACACACACACCTCATATCTGTACATCCACTCCACCATTTCTGTATATTCACACACTCACATACACATACACATACACCCTCTCATCTTCTTCCTAGTCATCTGTAAAAATCCTCACCTCCCCTCTCTCCACTCAGCTGTATAAATCACCCTATAACCCTAACAGCCACGGAACTCCCTCCCCCTGTCTTAAAATTCCAGATCCTTTACTTAGGCTATTTTCAACCTAAGTATAGGGTGGTCTGGCCCATCATTCATCCCTCCATCTGTCTTCTTATACTTAGGTCATTTTTTGACCTAAGTATAGAGGGATCCTCCTCCTCAGTTCTGCTATATCACCCTATATTTAACCAGAGCTATGGCTTCATATCACTTGTGCTTTGAGGACATAGCAAAAGTTAAGTATGGGAGAGGATATACCGTATATTACTGTATATATACTTTATCCATAGCTCGTGTTTTAAAAAATTTGAAAATCTTTTTGGGCTTGGTTTAGGTTGACTTGTGAACTATTTTTGTAAAAACTCTTTAAAATCTTTTTAAAATTAAGGGGTTAACTTTTTTGTAATTAACCTTCTTCAAAAAACTCCATAAAAATCTGAAAAAAAATAAAAATTTTCTTTTGTAAAGACTCTGACTACTGGGCTTAAAATGAGTAGCTACTTTCAGTGAGGGAGCTTCGGTCTCCCTTAGCAGAGTGAGTGATTTAGAGGATACTGTCTTTGGCTCCGTGATGAATCCACATTTCATCATCTTTATTCTATCATTTTGGCCTTAAAAACCCTAGTAAATGCGTGTAAATAGGCTTAATATAGGCATTTTAGCATTCATGTATATGTATGTAAATATTGTATAAAATGCGGTTTTTAAAGCCAAAATTATAGAATAAAGAAAAGAAAAGAAAAAGAATAAAATATTGTAAATATTTTATGACCCGAAACCCCGAGACCTAGGCATCTTGATGAATAGGTCGACAAGGAATAAAGTAGGGGGAGATAAGGGCCAAATACCTATATTTTCTATTCATTCTTTATTCATTTTGGGACCTATTTTTGATTCCACTTTTTATACATCAAATAAAGAAACTTTGTACATGAAAGTTGTAGACAATTTTATAAAGAAAAATACAAAATTTATTTCACAGAAAACTAATGTACAGATAAAAAGTTATGGTCTGAATAAAAATCCAGAATGCCAACTTCCCAGACCCGTATCTCATAAACGACAACTCCAAATGCAGCATACTCACCTTTAATTGTATATAGAAGAAAATAAGCTAATTAATGGCGGTGGTTTCGCATTTGGCGGAGCTACGGGTTGAAAGTTGACTTTTGGACCCCTATTGTATACTTGTACATATTAAAATATTCAATTTATTATTTATTCATTATTTTTATATTTTTATATTTTTTATAATGTTGTAAATATTACTTATGATAATTGTGTATATTAAAATCAGAATAAAAACATCATTAAAACTCAAAATAAAATACTTGTATACACAGGTAAAATACATACACATATACCTATACAATATATTACTTTATTAATTATACAAAGAACATCAATAAATTAAAATAAAAATATAATTATGTGTATAAAAGTGTGTTATAATTATATAAATTAATAAACATAATTAATAAAATTAAAATACACAAAATAAAAATAGAATACTTAAATATATATATATATATTATAAAGGGTATAAATGCAAATTTGTAAAAATATAGCTCATAAAAATAAACAAAAATCACCATAAAATACTTCATAAAATTACAAATATTTTTCATTTTATAATCAAAATTTAATTAATTCACCTGCTATTTTTAATTCATTTTATAAGGGTTTTTTGCCAAGGAATTTTCTGGTTGGTCCACGTGGACCAACCAGAGCACTCCATTGGTTGACCTCGGTCAACTCCCTGACCGAGGTCTGTCCCTTGTCAGAAGCGGGTTTGACCCTGCTTTCATCCTTTTTTCGAGGAGGCCTCGATCACCATTTGGTGATGGCCTCTTCATGGAATCTCTCCCTCGGTCAATGGTGATTCACGCCCAAGTGATTCCTTGGGCTGTGGATCACTGACCGAGGCGGTTGGGCCTCGTTCTTCACGCCGCCCGTCAACCCCTCAAAAGAGTGCCCCCATCTTCGATTCAAGCCTAATCCTTCTTCCGCCACTTTCATTCGCAAACCCCTACTTCTTCGTGCTCCTCGTGACAGGGGGAGTTGAATTGACCCGGGGTTCGTGAGGATTGGTGTAGAATCGAAGAGATTCGACCCTCGCCGGAGCTCCGCCGTGCTTCCACGCCCGTCGTCTCTGGTGAGTTTCTTCCCCTTTTCTTTCCATTTCCTTGTAGCCTTAGCATAGAATAGCTTAGATCTATAGCAACTTTGCGTTTCGTCTAATCTATCGCCGTGAAATCTCGATCGAAATCCACGGCGGAGCTGAGCTCCGCCTCCATTTTCCGGCCACTCCCGTGATCGACCGCCGCCAGGATCACCTCCATATCCTTCCCCTCCGCTCCGTCATCACGTCGCACCCTTCCAGATCCCTCGATCTCGCTCGGATCGAGCCATCGAGCTCCCCTCTCCGCCGCTCGCCGGAGCTCTTCACCCGAACCGCTTTTCGCCTCATCTGAACCATCGGACCCCACCGTCTTGTTCGCCTGGATTTTGTGCGCTTAACTTTGCAGGTCTGAGCCCAAGAGAAGGCTCGATCGACCTTCGACGACCCCAGGACCAGCCGCCCAGGCCATCTCCGCCGTTCGAGCACCTCCGGCCGCCTCCGTCTTGTCGGAGGCCACCAGCTGACGCGGAAGGGCCCCAGGATCATTTTGCCTCTGATCCTAGGGCCGGAGCGGCCGTGTGTCGGCCGCAATCTCCGCCCGAAGTTCGCCGGGGAGGAGTTCTTCATGAACCCCTCCCTGCCGTTGGATCGAAGGCCTGCTCCAGACGCGTCATCAGCCGTCCAATCACCTGCGCCTCCCCGCCGTCCGATCAAGCTTGAAGATCTAATCTCAGCCGTTCGCGACGAAGGGGTACGCACCGTCAGATGTGCGCCACGTGGACAAGTGGGTCGCCATCGAACGCTGGATCGCGCCCCGTCGGTATTTTGCATTTTTAACCCACGATTTTTGTATTTACTTTTTAGTCCAGTAACTTTTAGTTGTAGTTTAAAAAGTTCTGTAATATTTGCACGCAGACCCTCACGTTCTCACTATTTGCACTTCAGTCCACGCCGCGTCACCTCACGTGACGGTGGCGTGTGACTTTTGGGTATTTTGCAAGTTAGGCCCAGAACTTTTGTGTATTTGCAATTTCGTCCCTGTGCGTAGGATATATCATATATTTTGGGAAATTTTGCATGTATACCCAGCCGGTTTTCTTTAATTACAATTATGCCCCTGTGAATGGTGTTTCACGTGAGCTGTGCGTGTCTTTTTGGTGGAAATTGCATCTGAGCCCCTGAATGTTTTCATAATTGCATTTATGCCCCTGCCAGGCTTAGGATTTTTGTATGCTTAGCTCATTTATTTAAAACCTCTTTTAATCGTGAAAAATTCTTAAAAAATAGGGTTAAGCTCCTGTGTGCTTCTATTTTCACGTTATATTTTTAGTTTTGGATTTTATCTTATTTTCATATTTATTAAAAATCAAAAACATGCCTTTTCTTTACTGTCTAGCTTAGAAAATGCCAAAAAAATATTAAAAAGTCTCGAAAAATTCCAAAAAAATTCTCTAGTGTCTATTTTACTATATTTTAGTTGCAGACCAAAAACCACTAAAAATCTCAAAAGAAAAACCTTAAAAATTTAAAAAGACTCTAAAACTTCAAAAAAAAATTTATAAAATCAAAGAAAACTCTAAAAAATACAAACTCAGTTCCTGTTTGCCCTTTATTTTGCTCTTTTTATTTGAAAAATAGTGTGAAAAGTTTTGATTGCTATTTGCTATTTTTAAAATTCATTTTGTTTCCAGCCAGCCTATTTTTCACTGTTTTCTATTACTCGGTATTTAAAAAAATACCAAAAACACTTAGAAAAATCCCCAAAAATCACAAAAACAGTAAAAAATCATAAAAATACTAAAAACATTTAATTTCTGAATTTTTAGTTATTTTTGTGCATTTTTAGAAATAGTTGGCCTCGTCTTTTACTCCTTTGTTTTTATTTTCCAATATTGAAAAAGAAATAAAAAATATAAAATATAAAAAGAAAATATAAAATCAGAAAACTAAAAATCAAAATACAAAAATACAAAATTAAAAATTAAATAAAAAAATATAAAATTAAAAACCCACAAAAATTCTAGATTGTTTGAGTTGCTTGTTAGACCCAGGATTGGATTTTTTTATCTATGCTCTACACCTTTGCTTCTTGAGTTCGACCCCTACTTGCTTGCCATTGTACATCTTTAGTAGGGTATAATAAAGTTTAATCCTTGCTGTTCATTCTCTGATTGGTTGTGTGGGTTAATTGTTGAAGACCGAGGAAGTTTGAGCAGTCGCATCAGCGACAGTGAGTCTGACTTGTCAGACCGCTATTTAGCGGCTCTCGCTTTCTCGCTTTTCAAATGGCGCCGTTGCCGGGGAGCATCGGCTTGTAGAGTACCTTTGGGTCTTTTCAGTTACTTAGCCATTTTTGCTTACTTGTCTCTTGTGTATTATTTATTTTGAACTATCTGACATCTCTTTTGTTTTCTTGTGAGGGACCGCCGACCGAGGAGGATCGCCTAGGGGATCCTGAGCAGCCTTGGGAGGAGGAGCCGGCTATTCTACCCTAGCCGGCAGGAGAGAGCAGGAGAACTAGAGAGAGAGAGAGTTGCTTTTATTTTTGAGAGAGAGAGTATTTGATTAATTTGTAATAATACAGGACTTGGACACTTGAACACTTCGGGCCTAATTTCCGGGTGTTTGTTCATCGGGGGGCTCACCGCAGCTTTTTCGTGTTTTCTCGACCGTCATTTTCCGGTTTTGTTTTCTTTTTCATTTCTTTTGTGGATTGAGCTCTTAGAATTAGGTCCTGCTTGATTCGAGTAACCTAGGTCCAAACACCCTAATAACTCTTGCATGCTCCTATAGTTCGTATTTGGACTTAGATTAATTAAGTAGTTAATCATTGGCTCTTGATCCACGCGCCGCGAGCTCACTCCACACAAGCGCTTTCTCCTAACTCAAATGTGTTGAGCAGAGGAGGAGTGAGCCTAGACCGGACACTAGGATTGGGAGTTAGCGGTTAACTCGTGGTTCTTCACGCTAGCAGTTTCCTGTTCTAGGATGATTTCCGCATTGCATAACCGGCATGTAGATTAGGTTTATAAATTTCCGCCTTGCATCCCGCATGGAGAGAGCTGGGATTCACTATAAGTCTTCTCACTTTGCATTCATCATATAGGCACAAAGGTGAGATTTCCATCTTGGTGCCGACTTGCATTGGCTTTTTCCGACTCTTTTCTCCCTCTGATTTTGGACACATTAGGATAAAGAAAATACAAAATCGTTAGGCGCTTGTTTGAATCTACTCAAAAGAAGCGATAACACAAAAAAATTAAAAAAGGGACTGCTAAGAAAACTTTAACCTAAATAAAAATTGGTAATTGGACTCATTGATTGGGGAGAGTAACACCCTCACTTGTTTTCAGGTTGCATGGGAAGGTCTCCTTCCAAGTGAGGTGAGCGTTCGTAAGGATTAGAGCCCAAAACCCAACTTGTGGCTGCCTTGTGTATTGCCTGGATTTCCGAAGTATTGGCGCTACTATCGTACGTAGTCGAGTAGGGCTTGGTCGCCAGTGGTGACTCACTATTGTGTGAGCGCCGACCTTGTCCGAAGTACCGAGCATAGGCCACGCCTTCACGGGGGTGTCTGTCTCACCGGCTGCGTCCGAGTAGGATCTTGCACGCTCACGGGTGATTCCGTTGCGAACGAGATCCGAAGTATCGGTTTCGCCTATCGGCTTCCTCCCTCTATTTCTTTGGCTGAGTAGGGATCCAGGAAGGGTTACAAGGACCTTAAAAAGTGCAAGTTACATGTTACACAGGAGGAGGACAAGTACGGGAATACTTTTCCGGCAGTACTCTCGCTCCTATAGGCGTAGCGCTCTAAGGACTCGTTGAAAGATAAATTCCTGAAATCAAGATAAAAATTACAAAGATAAAAGCCGAACCTTCACGGCTTCACGCGTTGAGTTGGTGAACTCCCTTGTCTTGTGTTTGATTGCCAATCACATTTAGGTCAAGATCAAAAATATCGCGCCGTTGTGCAATTTTGTTTTCTCTCCAGTTGACCCTCGCTCATTGTGAGCCTTCTACTGTTTTACATTCCTTTTGTTCCTTGTTGACCCCCGTATCTTTCATCCACATCGATCTTCCTCTTGATCTTCGAGATGGCGACAAATGGACAGTTTAGTCGAGGCTCTGTCGGCACCCACATCGGCTCCATTCGCTCACCCTCTCTAATAATTCAGGGCGATTCCCGAGACACCGGTTCAAACCCTATGAACCGACCTCCAGACTCCCTGCCTTCTTCAATAAACCGGGACCACTCTCGTCCCGAACTCTGTCCGTTTTGGATGGCCATTGATTTTACTCCTTACACATCGCCATCCTTAACAAAGTTCTGTGTCGACCTTGATACAGACCGCATCTCTCTATCTGGTGCTGCAATTCAGACTGATCGGGGCATTCTACCATGTGCAGACTTAGAGCTCGAGCCAGTCAACCAAGCAGAGACAGAAATGGCAGGAGGAAGGGGAAAAGGACCACAGCCCCAACAGGAGCCTGAAGACAATGCAGCGGAAGGACAATACACTACACAGGGTGAGGTTAACAGTCAGCTGCTGGCTTCCATTCAAGCCATTCAGCAGCAATTGACTAACCAGGCCCTGGCCCAGACAGCCTTCCAGGACATGCTGAATGATCTGAGGAGAAGAGCCGATGTGAGAGACGGCCGACGGGAGGATGATCCGAACTACGATCCCAATGAACATGAAATCAATTATGAGTTTTCAGTGGGACCCGAATATGAAGCAGCAGAAGAAGATCCACCGCAGCCCAAGCCCACACTCAAACAGACATACAACCCAGGAGCAGGGCGCATCACTGAGTGGATTCAAATTCCACGAATGCATGCTCACTTCGAGCTAAAGCCACAGTTTCTGTCATTGCTTCCCACTTTTCATGGGAACACCACTAAAGAACCATATATCTTTCTTAAGAAGTTTAACCGCATCTGCTCCACTGCTCACTACCCCGGAGTCCCCCTGGATGTGATTAAGATGACCGCGTTCTCTTTCAGCCTTCAAGATAAGGCCCTTTACTGGGTCGACCATCTCGGGAAGGTCGTCACCACCTGGGAGGAGTTGAAATCTGCCTTTCTCCATAAATTTTATCCCCTGGGGAGATTAAATCAGATGCGTGCCCGGATCTCCAGTTTCTGCCAGCAGCCCCACGAGACTATCCATGAAGCGTGGGAACGATTCAAAGACCTCCAAGAAAAATGCCCCCACCATGAAATACCAAAAACCAGTCTCGTACAACACTTTTTCGGGGGGCTATCATTTGAGAGCCAAAAGCTCGTGGATGCAGCTTGCGGCGGTTCCCATTTTAACAAGGACGAGGATGTAGTATGGAACGTCTTCGAAGAAATGGCTGAGGGAGAAGCAGCCCAATCCTCGTCTAGAGTTTACATGAAGACACCAACCGCCATCAGCAAGCCAGTTAACATGGCTTCTCACACCGAGGACAAAGATGAGAGCTCCAACTTGAGCATCATCGGGAGCCACTTGTCCAAGGTGGACATCATCGAGAAGAGGTCACAGGATCTCGAAAAGCTGGCGGTTATAGAAAAGAGGACCCAAGGTCTGGAGAAGCTCGACCAGATCTCCCAGCAGCTGGAGCAGCTCGTCCGAGCATTGAATGCAAACATGTGCAACACTGTGTCTACCTCTGCCGAGCCGAACGCTGAGAAGAAGGAGCCTACAGTGCAGCAAAACCCTCAGCCGACTCCACCGCCTCCCCAGCCTGTCCAGCACGTGTACTACGTGCAGGTTCCGGAGCAGCCACCGCAGCCTCAGACGCAGATGGTTGTATACCAACCAGAGCACCAGCCCGCATACTCCGAGCAGTTCTCTCCACCCCCGCCGCTGATCCAGGAGATCAATGGCGTCTGGAACAACGAAGCACAGCTGACCCGTCCTCAGGGACACTCTCTGGGTCAGAACATGGGCAACAGGCCCTTCCAGCAGCAACATCAGGGGGGGAGACCCTTCCAGCAGCCATACCAGTACCAGCCTCCCTCACATGGAAACACGTGGAGGCAGAATTACCAACATGGGCCTCAGCAGTCCGGATATCGTGGACAAGGTTACCACCAGCAACCGGCTGCACAATACAATCAACACCACTCGCAGTACTCCTCCAATCCCCCTCCTCAACAATTTGCACAAGGATACCAGTCACAATCTCAACCGCCATATCAGCAGTCTAGACCCCAGCAGGGGGAATCTTCTGAGATTGTGCCGGTCAATCCGGCCCTGGCCTGTTTGGAACAGGTGATGAAGAACATGGCTGAGATGAACCAGAAGATCGACGACCTGACGGCAGCCAAAACCGTCATACCAGCCCAGGTCGAAGCCAATCCTAATAATTTCCGACGCAAGGAGCAGGTAGCCGGCAGTGTCCAACCCGAATCAGGTGAATTTAATTGTTTTTTATCTAACGCTGTTACTCTCAGGAGCGGTAGGACACTCCAGCCATCGGCGACGTCGAAAGGAAAGCACCAGGATCCAGAAAATCACAAAAAAATGAAGAAAACAGAAAAACACAAAAAGATAGCAGCAACCTCGGTGGAGACCGGCCGGCATTGGAGACGCCTGCACCCGCATCACAGTCAGCTCCTGACAGGGGGAGCACCGCACCTGCAACGAGTCCAACGCCAGCACCTGAAGCCGAGCCTGTCATTTTTGGTCCACAAATTGTAGATGAATCCATTCCTTTTTGTCATCTACCTGTAAACAACAACACGGACACTATTTTGAATGAAATTGGAGAAGAGTTTGTAAATATTCCTTTTCCTGAAGCAATGAAAAAACACAAAAAAATGAAAAATTTGAAAAGTGCTTTGTCTGATCCTGCTATCATAGAAATCATTTAGAATTTGGTGTTAAATATGCCATTAATGAAGGCTCTTTAGTACATGCCAGCCGTGAAGAAAGGACTTAAAGAGGCATGTACAACCAAGCACAGCCAACCCCCCATAACTCCAGAAGCAAAGGTGGTAAATCTGAAAAGCACATCCTCACTATGGCCACCGTCAACGCCATCAGCAACCTCCCGGACAAGAAGCCAGATATGGGAGCACCCCTTGTTCGTTGCCAGATGTTCGATCAAGAGTTCGAGCAAACACTTCTTGACAGCGGGTCATCTGTCAATCTGATGCCAGCCTCACTACTCACGGAGTTCAAGTTGGGACCGCTCAAACCTACAAAGATGATTCTGCAGTTTGCAGACAAGTCAGTCAAGCGGCCTAGGGGCCTGTTGGAGGACGTGATCGTCACGGTTCAGGGAAAGTCTTTCTCAGCCGATTTTGTGGTCTTAGATATGGACGTCCCCGCTCCGTTGCTCCTTACCCCGATCATACTCGGAAGGCCTTTTCTGCGGACGTCAAACGCAGCAGTGAATTATGGGACAGGAGAAATCACTTTTGGAGCTGGCAATGAAATTATCCGAGTAGAGACCCTGTCTGAGGAAACGCCCGTTGAACCAACATCTGTATCGTGTGCAAGGGTGGTTGAGAATGATGAAGACTGCGATTTTCTAGCCGAGATTCAAGACACCAACCTCTTCCTGGATGATAATGAGATCCACGGACTCCTCTGTCCAGAGGAGGAAGTGGAGACCGCAGTCGAATTTCCGTGTATCGATCAAGATGAGGACCTTGCTGATGCACTACAAGATACTACCGTGGGGTCGTTATGCCTTCAAAACCAGGAACCGAATCCAGAAGCATTTTCGGATGAAGATGTAATCATTGAAGAATTTTGTCAGGATCTGAGAGAAGAGACAGAGCAGATTATGGTGGATATTGCACAGTTGAAAGAATCACCACCTGTATTAATAGCTGAGGTCACCACTGAAGCAGCTCAGACACCGCCAGAGCTGAAACCCTTACCCTCCAATATGAAGTATGCCTTCCTTGCAGGAGAACCGAACATGTACCCGGTCATCATCAATGCACATCTGACCGAAGATCAAGAATCTCGTCTGATGGAGGTTCTTGAACGTAACCGCAAGGCGATAGGCTGGCGAACCTCCGATCTCCACGGGATCAATCCGTCACTCTGTTCGCACCGCATCTTTCTGGAAGACGATTGCAGACCCTCTCGAGAACTGCAAAGAAGATTAAACCCGAATCTGCGAGAGGTGGTTATGAAAGAAATCCAGAAATGGTGTGATGCGGGATTCATTTATCCCATCTCCGACAGCAAATGGGTGAGCCCTCTGCATGTTGTGCCCAAGAAATCAGGGATCACCATTGTGAAAAATGACAAAGGAGAGGAGATCGCAACCAGAGTACCGACTTCTTGGCGAGTGTGCGTAGACTACAGAAGACTCAATCTCGCCACCAAGAAGGATCATTTTCCGCTACCCTTCATCGACCAGATCTTGGAGAGATTGGCCGCGAAGGAATATTTCTGTTTCTTGGACGGATACTCTGGATATAATCAAGTTGCTATTGCTCCTGAAGATCAAGAGAAGACCACGTTCACCTGTCCTTTTGGCACATATGCCTTCAGACGAATGCCGTTCGGGCTTTGCAACGCCCCAGCCACATTTCAGAGGTGTATGCTTGCAGTTTTTGCCGATATGGTGGGTAGCTTTCTCGAGGTCTTTATGGACGATTTTTCGGTCTATGGGGATTCGTTTGATCAATGTCTGGATTATCTAGACCGAGTCTTACGGAGGTGCTGCGAAGTGAATCTTGTGCTCTCCTGGGAGAAGAGCAATTTCATGGTGACCGAAGGAATCGTGCTGGGTCACGTTGTTTCTAAACGTGGCATGGAGGTTGACCCAGCCAAGGTGGATGTAATTTCTAAGCTGGAGCCACCTACAAACATCAAGCAAGTCCGGTCATTCTTGGGCCATGTCGGTTTTTACCGACGATTTATTAAAGATTTCAGCAAACTGGCCAGACCGCTGACTGAATTGCTTGGCAAGGACAATGAATTCATTGTAGACAACCGTGTGCTCCTTGCCTTTAATCAGTTGAAAGAGCTCATCACGCAGGCCCCTGTCCTACAGCCACCGATTTGGACTCAGCCTTTCGAGATTATGACCGATGCGTCGGATTATGCCATCGGAGCTGTACTGGGACAGAGAAAAGACAATGTACCGTTTGCAATTCACTACGCTAGCCGAATACTCGATGAAGCTCAGCGAAACTATACTGTTACTGAAAAGGAGCTGCTAGCGGTAGTCTTTGCTTTGGAAAAGTTCAGATCTTACCTTCTTGGGTCCAAAGTTATCATTTACACTGATCACTCAGCCATTCAGTATTTACAGCAGAAGAAGGATGCCAAACCACGTCTCATCCGGTGGATCCTTCTCCTCCAGGAGTTTGACATGGAGATCAGAGATAAACCTGGGGTAAAGAATGTAGTGGCCGATCATCTATCAAGACTTCCTGAACCGGAGTCTCCTGAGCTAAACTTGCAGCCTATCACAGAGACCTTTCCAGATGAATCGATTCTGTCTGTCGCCTCACTTCCTTGGTATGCGGACATTGTGAATTATCTAGTTGCCAAGAAAATCCCACAGGACTGGCCTAAGTTGAAAATAGACAGATTTTTGTCTAAAATCCATTTCTACCAGTGGGAAGACCCGTATTTATTTCGTGAGGGAGCAAATTGCATTTGGAGAAGGTGCATTCCTCAGGAGGAAGTTCCAAGTGTCCTCGCTTTATGTCATGATCAAAATTCTGGAGGACATCATTCAGGAAAACGGACGGCAGCAAAAGTTCTCCAAAGTGGCCTCTGGTGGCCTTCATTGTTCAAAGATGCAGATGAATACGTAAAAGGTTGCACTGACTGTCAGAAGATGGGTGGAACCATAGGAATGAGAGATACGATGCCTCTGAAGTACATTCAGATCTCAGATGTCTTTGACGCATGGGGTATCGACTTTATGGGCCCATTTCCTAACAGTCAGGGTTATGAGTATATTCTGCTTGCTGTCGATTATGTCAGTCGATGGGTGGAGGCTATCCCCGCCCGAGCCGCCGATAGTCGGACTGTCTGTCGATTCTTACGCGATCACATCATAGCACGGTTCGGGATTCCCAAGATTCTCATATCTGACGGGGGCAGTCATTTCATAAACAGAGAGGTGAAGAAGCTGACCCAAGAATTCTGCATCGAGCATCGTGTTGCTTCACCCTATCACCCGCAGTCCAATGGCTTAGCTGAATGTTCAAACAGGGAGATTAAGACAATCCTACAGAAACTTGTGCGTCCGGATCGCAAGAACTGGTCTCAGCTGCTTGATTCCGTTCTTTGGGCTTACAGAACAACATACAAGTCACCCTTGGGAATGTCTCCCTACCGCCTGGTGTATGGCAAGCCATGCCACTTGCCCGTGGAACTTATTCACAAATCTTTATGGGCTATTAACATCTGTAATTTGGACTCTAAGCAAGCAGGACAGAACAGGAAACTGGATCTGAACAGATTACTGGAATTCAGAGATTATGCATATGACAACAGCCTGATGTACAAGGAAAAGGTCAAAACATGGCATGACAAGCACATCCGCCACAATTCCTTTGATCCAGGTCAGAAGGTATGGTTGTTCGATGCGAAATTAAAGATCTTTCCAGGCAAATTGAAGAGCAAATGGACTGGGCCGTTTTTAGTTAGGCAGGTGCATGACAACGGAAGCGTCTTGATATCTAATCTGTAATCTGACGCACATCCTTTTGTAGTCAATGGACAGCTTCTGAAGCCATACCTTGAACATGACACATTCATGGCTGTCATTGACTCCATTCAAGTAATATATGAGAATGAGCTAAACAGCCCGGGACAGGCAGAGGAAGGCGAAGCACATAAAAATATTTTTGAATGATTTTCCTTTTCGTCTTTTCTTCTTTTCTTCTTTTCAAGTTCTTTCATCTTGTTCTACCGAATTGATGCCATCCCTTTCATCATTGCTACACTTGGGATGTACCTTATCCTAAGTATAGGGGGGATGTGCATCCCGAGTGTTCATATCCAATCTCATCTCTTTCTTCTTTTCTTCTTTTCTTCTTTTCCTTTTCTATCTTCTGTATCTATCAAAAAGGTGCCACCCCTTGTAGACAGTTTTCTATACTTCGGACGCACTTTGTCCCAAGTATAGGGGGGTGTGCACCTAGAGTTTCTCTATTTTTTTGATCCTCTCCCTTGTCTCCTCTTCTTGTCTATACTTAGGGATATCTTACCCTAAGTATAGGGGGAGACAACCTGAGTACGATCTGTTCATTCCCACCCTTGACCCTCCCTGCTTTGTATACAGTCTGCTATACTTAGGATTATTTGATCCTAAGTATAGGGGGGACGGTCAACTTCTCATTGATTCATTCATTTATTCTTTAGATTTTCCTATACTTAGTACGAGTTATGTCTTATCTTTTCTCTCCGATCTATGAGGACATAGCTCAAGCTAAGTATAGGGGGGTCGTATATACTATGTATATACTGTAGCCATAACTCGTACTTTCGTATTTTCCTAATAAATATGGCTAATTATTCTTTAAAATTCATTAAAAATCCTTAATAAAAAGATGTTATCATTCCTCAAATTCTTTTTGTAATTACTGATTAATAAATCAGGTGAAAATGTTTTTTGCAAAATGTTTGAAAAATGGTTTGAAAATTTTTGTGAACATCTATTGAAAACTATTTTGAAAATGTTTTGTTACATGTTTTCAACCTGTGTAAAAATGCGTGGTTTGTAAAACTTCTTTTCTTTGTGTGAAATAAAATGTTTGAAAAATGATTTGCAAATGGTTTGAAAAATGGTTGCAAAAATGTTTTGAAAAATCTATCTATACTGTTTTGAAAGCCTTTGCAAAATGATTTTCAAATGTGTGTACATGTTTGCAAAAATGTTTGTAAAAACTATTTTGGACTATAGTTTTCAAAAATTGTGTGAAAAGCTTGTGTCAAATAAGTTTGAGGAATACTAACATCACACCAAAATCCACTATGTATATATGTATAAAATTGACCACTTACCCTGTAAATTCTAAAATCCACTTCTTGTGTATATAAGAAAAGCACTCCCGTGTACATATTTTAACCTATTTTTCAGCCAAAATCTTTTTGTTTTCAAAAAGCCCAAAAACATTTGCAAAATTAAAATCCAAAAACATCTGAAAAATCTTTTTGAAAAATACAAAAAAATGCATATGCATCATCATCATCTTTTCAAAAATCCATAAAAAGTTCAAAATCTTGAAAATTGCATCACAAAAATATTTTCTGCATTGCATGTGCATGGCATTCGCATTTTTCGGATTGAGTTTGATAGTTGAACAAGTCTAAGTAAAATCCGAAGATTGGAGCTTGATTGGACCTTATAATCTACCTAATAACAGGAACCTTATAGGAACTGGGTTTGAGGTACTTCAGGTCTAGTTGACTTAATTCTTTGAGGATCACGGGACTTGGTTCAATGGATTCTTGACTGCCTAAGTAGAGTATTTCGGAGCACACACACGACTCTTGTTGATAATGACCTAACTTGGACACCTGCACCTTTCACATGGCTCAACTCAGTTGGAGTGGTGAGGGGATTGGATTTACCGGTATGAGACGCACACAAGTGGAAACATTTGTCCTCCTCTAGGGAGGGAAGTGCACCCCAACCCGTCCAGTGATTAGGAAGTCTAAAGACAGGAGGCTGTGGGTTGCGATAAAGCTTCAAAAGAGGGATAGTCTACTGGCTCAAGAGGAAAAACTCCTTATGTAAATGCTGCTGTGAATAGTATTTCAAAAAAAAAGAGAAAAAGAAAAAAAAAAGTTCAGGCATGTACAAAAATAAAAAGCCTGCAAAGTATGTGAATATGTTGTATAGCCAATAAGCAAGCTTGAGTTCCAAGGTCATATCATGTGAGCCTGCAGCAGGATGACTTGACTACACTGGTCTTGCATCCCAGGATAGGTAGCTACACTGGCTACCGTCCATTCTTCTCTTCACCCCCTCCTCTTGAGCTGGTTGCCGCTTGAACTTAGAAGGGAATACCCCGCTCCTCGAGGATGGAGTCATTGGATTGGGGAATCATTGGGTTGTCATACTGGAGAAGTCAGTTTCTTTGTCATTCTAGTTGGGGAGAGCCACCATCACTTACACTGTACGAGTCAGATTCATAGTCGTAAGAGTTTGCGTATGAGTTGAGATATTTCTGACCTGGTTATTGAGGAGACTTGGACAGAGTCTTGGGATTCTCAAGGACTGTTGGATTTCAAATTCGGTTCTCATTAAGGTTCCGCCCGCACTAAAATTCCAAAGGTCCGACTTAAGCTCCAAACTTCGATTTTGTGAAGACAAGTTTGATAATTAAATTTAGTCCATCTTTCTTCTTTTTCTTTTCTTTATTTTTCTTTTTCTGCACTTATTGCATAAGTGTTTGCTAGGGACTAGCAAAGGCAAGTATAGGGGGATGATGAATCCACGTTTCATCATCTTTATTCTATCATTTTGGCCTTAAAAACCCTAGTAAATGCGTGTAAATAGGCTTAATATAGGCATTTTAGCATTCATGTATATGTATGTAAATATTGTATAAAATGCGGTTTTTAAAGCCAAAATTATAGAATAAAGAAAAGAAAAGAAAAAGAATAAAATATTGTAAATATTTTATGACCCGAAACCCCGAGACCTAGGCATCTTGATGAATAGGTCGACAAGGAATAAAGTAGGGGGAGATAAGGGCCAAATACCTATATTTTCTATTCATTCTTTATTCATTTTGGGACCTATTTTTGATTCCACTTTTTATACATCAAATAAAGAAACTTTGTACATGAAAGTTGTAGATAATTTTACAAAGAAAAATACAAAATTGATTTCACAGAAAAATAATGTACAGATAAAAAGTTATGGTCTGAATAAAAATCCAGAATGCCAACTTCCCAGACCCGTATCTCATAAACGACAACTCCAAATGCAGCATACTCACCTTTAATTGTATATAGAAGAAAATAAGCTAATTAATGGCGGTGGTTTCGCATTTGGCGGAGCTACGGTTTGAAAGTTGACTTTTGGACCCCTATTGTATACTTGTACATATTAAAATATTCAATTTATTATTTATTCATTATTTTTATATTTTTATATTTTTTATAATGTTGTAAATATTACTTATGATAATTGTGTATATTAAAATCAGAATAAAAACATCATTAAAACTCAAAATAAAATACTTGTATACACAGGTAAAATACATACACATATACCTATACAATATATTACTTTATTAATTATACAAAGAACATCAATAAATTAAAATAAAAATATAATTATGTGTATAAAAGTGTGTTATAATTATATAAATTAATAAACATAATTAATAAAATTAAAATACACAAAATAAAAATAGAATACTTAAATATATATAGATATATATACTATAAAGGGTATAAATGCAAATTTGTAAAAATATAGCTCATAAAAATAAACAAAAATCACCATAAAATACTTCATAAAATTACAAATATTTTTCATTTTATAATCAAAATTTAATTAATTCACCTGCTATTTTTAATTCATTTTATAAGGGTTTTTCGCCAAGGAATTTTCTGGTTGGTCTACGTGGACCAACCAGAGCACTCCATTGGTTGACCTCGGTCAACTCCCTGACCGAGGTCTGTCCCTTGTCAGAAGCGGGTTTGACCCTGCTTTCATCCTTTTTTCGAGGAGGCCTCGATCACCATTTGGTGATGGCCTCTTCATGGAATCTCTCCCTCGGTCAATGGTGATTCACGCCCAAGTGATTCCTTGGGCTGTGGATCACTGACCGAGGCGGTTGGGCCTCGTTCTTCACGCCGCCCGTCAACCCCTCAAAAGAGTGCCCCCATCTTCGATTCAAGCCTAATCCTTCTTCCGCCACTTTCATTCGCAAACCCCTACTTCTTCGTGCTCCTCGTGACAGGGGGAGTTGAATTGACCCGGGGTTCGTGAGGATTGGTGTAGAATCGAAGAGATTCGACCCTCGCCGGAGCTCCGCCGTGCTTCCACGCCCGTCGTCTCTGGTGAGTTTCTTCCCCTTTTCTTTCCATTTCCTTGTAGCCTTAGCATAGAATAGCTTAGATCTATAGCAGCTTTGCGTTTCGTCTAATCTATCGCCGTGAAATCTCGATCGAAATCCACGGCGGAGCTGAGCTCCGCCTCCATTTTCCGGCCACTCCCGTGATCGACCGCCGCCAGGATCACCTCCATCTCCTTCCCCTCCGCTCCGTCATCACGTCGCACCCTTCCAGATCCCTCGATCTCGCTCGGATCGAGCCATCGAGCTCCCCTCTCCGCCGCTCGCCGGAGCTCTTCACCCGAACCGCTTTTCGCCTCATCTGAACCATCGGACCCCACCGTCTTGTTCGCCTGGATTTTGTGCGCTTAACTTTGCAGGTCTGAGCCCAAGAGAAGGCTCGATCGACCTTCGACGACCCCAGGACCAGCCGCCCAGGCCATCTCCGCCGTTCGAGCACCTCCGGCCGCCTCCGTCTTGTCGGAGGCCACCAGCTGACGCGGAAGGGCCCCAGGATCATTTTGCCTCTGATCCTAGGGCCGGAGCGGCCGTGTGTCGGCCGCAATCTCCGCCCGAAGTTCGCCGGGGAGGAGTTCTTCGTGAACCCCTCCCTGCCGTTGGATCGAAGGCCTGCTCCAGACGCGTCATCAGCCGTCCGATCACCTGCGCCTCCCCGCCGTCCGATCAAGCCTTGAAGATCTAATCTCAGCCGTCCGCGACGAAGGGGTACGCACCGTCAGATGTGCGCCACGTGGACAAGTGGGTCGCCATCGACCGCTGGATCGCGCCCCGTGGGTATTTTGCATTTTTAACCCACGATTTTTGTATTTACTTTTTAGTCCAGTAACTTTTAGTTGTAGTTTAAAAAGTTCTGTAATATTTGCACGCAGACCCTCACGTTCTCACTATTTGCACTTCAGTCCACACCACGTCACCTCACGTGACGGTGGCGTGTGACTTTTGGGTATTTTGCAAGTTAGGCCCAGAACTTTTGTGTATTTGCAATTTCGTCCCTGTGCGTAGGATATATCATATGTTTTTGGAAATTTTGCATGTATGCCCAGCCGGTTTTCTTTAATTACAATTATGCCCCTGTGAATGGTGTTTCACGTGAGCCGTGCGTGTCTTTTTGGTGGAAATTGCATCTGAGCCCCTGAATGTTTTCATAATTGCATTTATGCCCCTGCTAGGCTTAGGATTTTTGTATGCTTAGCTCATTTATTTAAAACCTCTTTTAATCGCGAAAAATTCTTAAAAAATAGGGTTAAGCTCCTGTGTGCTTCTATTTTCACGTTATATTTTTAGTTTTGGATTTTATCTTATTTTCATATTTATTAAAAATAAAAAACATGCCTTTTCTTTACTGTCTAGCTTAGAAAATGCCAAAACAAATATTAAAAAGTCTCGAAAAATTCCAAAAAAATTCTCTAGTGTCTTTTTTACTATATTTTAGTTGCAGACCAAAAACCACTAAAAATCTCAAAAGAAAAACCTTAAAAATTTAAAAAGACTCTAAAACTTCAAAAAAAAATTATAAAATCAAAGAAAACTCTAAAAAATACAAACTCAGTTCCTGTTTGCCCTTTATTTTGCTCTTTTTATTTGAAAAATGTGTGAAAAGTTTTGATTGCTATTTGCTATTTTTAAAATTCATTTTGTTTCCAGCCAGCCTATTTTTCACTGTTTTCTATTACTCAGTATTTAAAAAAATACCAAAAACACTTAGAAAAATCCCCAAAAATCACAAAAACAGTAAAAAATCATAAAAATACTAAAAACATTTAATTTCTGAATTTTTGTTATTTTTGTGCATTTTTAGAAATAGTTGGCCTCGTCTTTTACTCCTTTGTTTTTATTTTCCAATATTGAAAAAGAAATAAAAAATATAAAATATAAAAAGAAAATATAAAATCAGAAAACTAAAAATCAAAATACAAAAATACAAAATTAAAAATTAAATAAAAAATATAAAATTAAAAACCCACAAAAATTCTAGATTGGTTGAGTTGCTTGTTTGACCCAGGATTGGATTTTTTTATCTATGCTCTACACCTTTGCTTCTTGAGTTCGACCCCTACTTGCTTGCCATTGTACATCTTTAGTAGGGTATAATAAATTTTAATCCTTGCTGTTCATTCTCTGATTGGTTGTGTGGGTTAATTGTTGAAGACCGAGGAAGTTTGAGCAGTCGCATCAGCGACAGTGAGTCTGACTTGTCAGACCGCTATTTAGCGGCTCTCGCTTTCTCGCTTTTCACTCCGTCCTCAAGTAACACAGGTCCGTCTAACGGTCCGTACTTACACACATACTGGCTAGGAGTAGATACAACTATTCATATGAGCCTGGACCAGTCATTGTCTCTCAAATGAATTAAAAAATGAAAAAAAGAATTAAAATTCATAAAAAATTTGCAAAAGCTACAAATCACAAAAATTCACTAACTTTGGAGTTGGTGTATTCCTGACACATTCACATTCACTCAAGGCTTAAGGATTTTGAGGACACTTGATTTCTGTGATCGATAGAGTCTACGTTAGCCAGCCTTAGTCATTAGAGTTTTAAACTTAATAATCCACACTTCCCTAGCCTGAAAGATTTGAGCGCTATATTGCACTCTTCATCTCTACCTTAAAAAATATGATCAACACAACACAATCACAACTACATGATTGATGAGATGAGTTGAGTTATCACTTGAGGAACTACAGCTAGAGAATTGAGTCTAGAACCGATCTATGATGCTCGAGGATGGTTAAAGTTAATGAAGGTTTCAAGAAACCTGAGTGTCATCAAAAACCCTAGCCAATACGTGAACAAGTTCATATGCTATCTTTGATATTTATCTATGTGCCAGAGAGTAATGAAATCTAATTAAATTGTTGATCATGACACGCCAACTCTTGATAAAAGCAATGGAGCTAGCCAAAAAGAAAAGAAAAGAAAAGAAAAGAAAGAAATATATCGAGAAAAAGCTCTATGCTTCAAAGTCAAATTTCAAAAGAGCTTCCACCAATGGCGAATGCTCTCAACCATTTTCAAAGTGTCCACTTGGACCAAATGCTATTAGGACCAAGGAGTCAGACTAGCACCATAAAAGGGCTCTACATCGTATAGTGATACAAGTCTGGGTGTCGAAGGTATCTTAGATACTCAAAAGAGACACACCCCGTGTACTCCTAGAAAAACAAGTGCAGATGAATCCAAATTCTCTTGACGGAGACATTGATCAACAAAATAAAAATATACTTGTGTTGAGCAATAAGGCACTCGAGAGTCTCCTTGTTCCAATATGAGGGAGAGAAAAATAGATACAATCCTATGCCCCCATAATCTGGTCGTCCATCTACACTTTCAAGTCCGACAAACTAATGAAACGGTTGACTAAAGCAATAATAGACTTATTCCCTAGTGTTGAGGATTAGGTCCAGAGGAGAGTCTCCTGGACTGGAACTTTGGGTGTTGTCTTGACTCGATTCTCATGAATGCAGTACACTAAAAGTCATATCCTTATATTTTATGTACAAACAAAGAGTCTGATAACTAGAGAAGTTGGATTCCTTCTGACTAGAGCATGGTTGAGCCCATAATTTTAGGATCACTTAAATTAAGGGTCTTCAAAGAAGTGAGCTTTGAAATTTCACATGTACTGTTAGGAATTAATCAGATTCCTTCATTCTTTAGATGCTCGAGGACGGGCATAGTTTAAGTATATGGGTATGAGGAATCTCAGATTCATCATGTTAAAATCAAATTATTAATCTCCTTTCTTAAATAATTCAATAAAAATCACTGATAATTCATTGTTCTTAACTTGTATTATATTGTATAGATTCTGTGTATAATTAACACTATATTTAATTACTACTATTTTCTTTGTTTTTAATTCTTAAAATTCCCTAAAATTAGATTAATAATTGTCTATATTTGTTTTGACCTTTAAAAGAAATTTAAAATACAAAAAAATCTCAAAAGACTAAAAACGATGTTTTTATTAAAAATGCACCCAAAAATACACTTTTGTACAAATGACCTCTTTTGACTTTTTGTCCAACATGAAACTTGTAGATCTCATCAAGATCTACAACTTTCATGTTTTGATTTTTTTTCTAATTTTACCTCTAACTATTTCTTTTAGATTTATCTTATTTTGTGGTTTCTGAATTTTCTGATTGGGCCATGTGGTGTCCTCTGGGCCGCCCACGTGGCCTGCTTCTTCTTCTGCCACCCACTTCCTCTTCTAGCTATCTGATCTCCTTCAGGCACCCTCATCTCCAACGCTCATCACGCATCTCCTCTCCACCATTCGATCAGGACCGCTGACGAGCGCGGAAATACCCTTTGAATGTGGTCTGATTAGACTTGTGCGTTGCAGTCGGATAGATCCGCGTCGGTCAAAAATAACCGCACAAATCGATTAAACGTCGAATGAAATTAAGATACGGTTTTATGTTTATTTAGCCTGGGCAAGCCCCAGGGTCGACTCAAGGAGGAAAAGGAACAACTCGGGATCAAGTTAGATGAATTAGATTGCGGTTTTCCAAGTGGTATATTTTTTGATTTTTTATGCTATAAAAATGCAGAATGCAATGTATGAATGAACTAGATTATTAAGAAAATAAGCGACTTAGCCAATTTTAATTTTAATGTGAAATTAATCCAAATTAGCCAAATGGTAATTTTTCTAAGAACCTAATCCAACAATGAATGCAAATGTATTTTTTTTGGAATTTTTGGATTTAAAATGCACACATGAAAAATGCCAATTTTTTTGGGGTTTTTATGCAATTTTTCGTGCAAATGGTATGAAAAAATTACTGGAAGTTAAAAATGATGAAATAAAGCTACACTAATATTTTTGGATTTTTCTGACACTTTATTATTTTTTATGATTTTTTTTACTGAAATCAGAGCGATAACGAGTATTTAATTCCTAATAAATCCACGAAATCAAATTATCAAAAGTCCTATTTATCTCAAATAGATATTTCAATAAAGAATTCAGGAGAGTTGAAATTTCTCAAAAATGTTATTCGTGGAATTAATTAAAAATCAATTACACAAATAGCTCTAAAATTTATTTTATGCAAAAGACAACTCTGAATTGCACGAAACTTGGACAGTAATTAAAGCACACTAAAAGGCATCATTCACAATTTTTTGGAGAATTAAATAAGCCTGTGTGAATTTCAGAGTATAAATGGGTAAAATATCACTCAATTTCAATCTCTATTTTTTAATAAAATATCCAAGGCTCACAAAAATGCAATTAAATAGCTGAAAGATTAAGGATTAGTTGCGCTACAACATGCTATTTTTTTGATTTAAAAATGATGCAAAAATAATGTCCAAAGAAACGCTTAAAGTCAGGGATATCTTTGCAAAGCTGAAATAGAAACTAAATGAATTGAAACTGTGCCTAAGGGCACTTTTGTGATTACAAAAACTTGCAGGGACACAAATGCAATTTTCTCAAAATAAAATAAAATTAATGTAATGGGAGAAGTCGACCTCTAATCCACACGCTAGGGCACAAGGGGTCCAGGGCGCGTGCGGCGGGACACCAGGGGCGGCGACGCTTGGGGCGCGTGGCACGCGTGGGGCGGCGCACACGGCGAAGCTCGGGGCGGCTCAGCGGAAGGCGGACGGGCGGAGGGACGAACACGGCCGCGGAGCGCGAGGAGGAGCACGAGGTCACGCGCGGGTGCGCGTGGTCGGCGGGGGTCCAGGGGCGCGCACGCCGCGAGCTTGGGAGATGGCAGCAGGCCGATGATGGAGGGGGGGGGGGAGCTGGTGCGGCGGCCTGGGGACGGACGGGCTTGGAGGCTTGGTGGAGGTACGGCGGAGCTGCCGGCGACGGAGCAGTAGCGCGCGGCGGCGCGAACGGCTGGTGCGGGGCTGACGCGTGGAGGAGGTCGGCTTGGAAGCAGGGCGCCGGAGGGGCGCGCTTGTGCAGACGCGTGACCGGTGATGAAGATGGCGGAGAGGGGGTGGCGTGCAGGTCGTGGGGGCTGAGGAAGACGACGGGGCCGCGCGGCGCGAGGCACGCACAACAGCGCGCGGTGGGGCGGAACGAAGTGGCCACGCGGGCTGCGCGCAGCACCGCTGAAGGTGCTGCGAAGATCAGCCGCCGGTGGCTGATGCTGGAGCGACGGCCTGGAGCTCCTGTTACTTTATTATTTTTTTAACTTTCTTGATCTTTTTTTTTGTATTTTTTTTGTGGTAAACAAGAAAATAGATGTAAAAATAAAAACAGTGGTGATGGTGTTGGTAGTGATGAAATAAATGAAGATGGATGATGGTGGGAATGATGGTGATAGATGAATGAAATGTGGTGATGGTGATATGATTTTTTTTGTGATGAACAAGATAAACAAATAAGGTTAGATAAAAATGAAAAGGAAAAAGTCGAGAGATACTTACCTTTGATTCGCCGAAAATGGAGCCGCGTCGTGCGGCTTCCGTCGTGGCCTCAAGGAGATGGCGGATGCTCCGAAGCTTTGGCAGCCGATGTGGAGTTCTGCTGCAACGTGAATAAAAAAAATCCACGGATCTCGCCGAAGGAAATAGCCGTCGTTGCTCTACCTGAACGTGTCGCAACTGTCACCTACAACACGTGGGGGCTGTTGGCTCTCGTCTCTCAATTGGCGGATAATTGTGAATGGAAGAGGTGAGGTGAATATAAAGAGGAAGAAAGGGAAGTTGGAGAAGGATGGAGAGAATGGAGGAAGTGGAGATAGTGGGGAGTCATTGGCTTGGAGTGGAAGAAAAGAAAGGGAGAAGAGGTAAAAGGGGGATATAATAAATAAAATAATATAATAATATAATAGGCTACTAAAAATAATTAAAATAGTAATAATAAAATATTAATAATAATAACTCCGAAAATAATAAAATAAATTCGAAAATAAAGAAAATGGGGTGACATGTGGCGGCTCCAGGAGCTGCCACATGTCGCTCCCAGAAAATTCAAAGATTAAATGTAAACAAAATCAAAAAGAAATAACAAAAAGGATTAAATCAAAAAGTGGTCAACACGAAAGTTGCTCGTCTCGACGAGATCTACAACTTTTGTGAAGGGCTGAAAATCAAAGGAAATCATCTGTACAAAAATGCATTTTTGGGTGGTACCTTATAGATATAAAATACCGCATTTTATCTTTTGTAATTTTTTTGTCATTTTTAAGAGAGAGAAAAATCAAAATAAAAATAGAGAAAATATGAGAAGAATTTTTACAACTTAATCTAATTTTTTTGGATTTTTAATAATTAAGAAAATAAAAAGATAAAATATAGGGGTAAAATGGTCATTATGTACATTGTACAAAAGGGGCCCAAAACTCAAGTTTTGCATACGAGCTCCGATTTTAATGAAATTGGTCTTGTTTCGAAGGTCTTGAAATGTATATTACTTTAAAAGTGAGTAGACCTAATTCGGAGGCTGTATGAGAGAGATATGTACATTTTAAGGTTCCTAGTCTCAAACTTGGATTGGGGTTTTATTGGGTGATTTTGCAAGTTAGTATTTTTTAGATATTTTTCTTTAATTAGTGTTAGTAATATATACACCATGGAGTTGGTTTTATTAGCTTTGGAGTTAGTATAAAATATATACAAATAGGCTATTTTAACTAATATACAAGTGAATATTTACAAATGAAATTGGCTTCTTATTTAATGCAAGTATGAATGCTAAAATGCAGATATTATGCTTGCATGCATGAATGCTAATTTTACAGTATAAAGGGAAATATGCATCTATTTACTCGGGAACAAGACTCTATTTTCAACTTTTAGAGTGATGAATCACAGATTCATCAACCCCCTATACTTAAACCTTGCTCGTCCCCGAGCAACTAAAATGAAATGCAAGAGTGAAATGATTTTGGGTTCCATACCAAGGTCATGAACAAAAGTTGAAAATGGAGATTGACTCGACCTTTGGATTAATTGTGTGGCGGAACCTTATTGGGACCTGAACGTAAGACCTAACAGACTTCAAGTTCCACAAGTCTTCTATTCAAGACGCCTCAATAGTCAGGTCAGAACAAATCCTCCAACGCAAATTTCTGATGACTATGATTCTTACTTGTACTGTGTAAGTGAGATATAGCTCTCCACATCAGAAATGACTCGGAACCAGCCTCCTCTAACAAGGTAACTCAATAACCCGGTCCAGTAACTCTTTCCTCGAGGAGCGGGGTATTCCCTTCTAAGTTCAAGTGCGACCAACTCAAGAGGAGGGGGTAGAGAAAAGAATGGATGGTAGCCAGTGTAGCTACCTATCCCGGGATGCCTGACCAGTGTAGCCAACTCATCCAGCTGCATTTTCTTTGCTAATATACATACTCCGACAGGTATTATTTTTTTCTTGGACCTGTCTGATTTTTTTGGAGTTCTTTCTTGCATTTTTTCTTTTTTTTTCTTTTTTTTGGAACTATATACTAGGTGCAGCATGTACATCAGGAGTTTTTCCTCTTGAGCCAGTAGACTATCCCTCTTTTGAAGCATTATTGCAACCCACAGCATCCCGTCCTTAGACGTCAACACCACCAGACTAGGTTGAGATGCACTACCCTCCCTAGAGGAGGACTGATGTTTCCACCCGTGCGCTACTCCAAGCTAAAGGATTCTACCTCCTTACCATCTCATCAATGAAGAGCTACGTGCATAGTGCTTGTCCAAATTAGGTCATTATCTAAAAGAATCCTGCGTATGCACGAGATATTCTACTTAGACTAATCAAGATGACATGTGAACATAGACTTGCGGACTCAAAGAATTAAGTCACTTGACCTGAGAAATCTTAACTCCAGTTCCTACAAGGTTCCTCTGAAATTAGGTGGATTAAGGTCAAATCAAGTCCATCCTCAATATCTACTCATAACTTGGTTCAGAACCCACTAGCTTTCCACCTTGCATATGCAAGATATGCAGATGAGATGTAGATTACATGCTATGAATGAAATGCAAGACTTTTTTTTTGGAAAATGCAAGATAATATGCAAGAGTAAATAAGAAGCCTTTTTGTTTTATTTTTTGGTACACAAAATTTATTTACAACAATTTTTAGTTGATACAATTTTTACATAGTATACACGAATTTTTTTTTGGTATACAACCTGTTTTACAACAAATTTTACAAGAATTTTACAACTTTTTATACAAGTATTATACATATAGTACATATTATACAAGTATACAAAATTTTACTTTATTATTAATTTTTTAATTTTTACAAAAGGTTTACAAGTATTATACAAGTATAAATTTTTTTTTTCAATTTTTACCCACCCATAATTATTGCAAAATATGTACAAAAATACGCGAAAATACGTGAAAGTACGAGCTATGGGTATATATATATGTAATATATACACGCCCCCTATACTTAGCGTATGCTATGTCCTCAGAGCACGAAAGCGACTAAAAAGACATAGTTTGGGCTAAGCGTAGGAGAGCTAAAATTACAAAAGTATAGAAGTCGTCTCGCACCCCTATACTTAGGCTCTGGCAGCCTAAGTGTAGAAGAAGATCAAAAATGGGGCGGACGAGGGAAAGATGGGAAATGGATGAATATATACACGGCGGGCATCGGTTCCCCCTATACTTAGGCTCTGCTCAGACTAAGTATAGGACAGGAGTGAGTATGAGAACCGATGTCATCTGGAGGATGTACAATGAATAGATGCGGGTCACTCTCCCCCTATACTTAGGATGTGGTTATCCTAAGTAAGTCATGAGATGATATGGAACCGGGGCGAGTGATTCGAATCACTGGGGAGGGAGGGAGAGAATTTATGTACAAGAAAGAGTTAAAATATACAAGGATTAAGAAGGTTTGTGACGAACCTTCTTGCGGACGCGAGGAGGTGGATAATATACATATGTGTCGCTGTCGGAATCGTCCTCAGATGAATAATAGTGAGGTGTAGGGATCGTCCAACGAGGGTCGACACATGGCTGCTTGCTTAGATAAGGCTTAAGAACAGCCGAACTGAGCTCACTCATATAAATCACCTTATCCGGACCAGATGAGGATTCCTCTGAAGCTTCCTTCTCCGGAGTGGTGAAGGAGACTTTCTTAGTCGATTTTCTAAAACCTGAATCATTGAGAGGGAGATGAGAGCGACGCGCCTTGAGAGGTTCGGGGGAACACCTCGAGGAATCAATTCTCAACTTCCTCTCACTAGATAACCGACTAGAAGAGGGAGCAACCGTGCTTTTATGTGGAGTCAATTTTGTCTGGGTTGTTTCCTTAGAAGGTCTGAGTCGTGGTGTGGTGCTGACTATGGGTTCCTCATCAGACGAGTCACCATAAAGATTGTAATATTCCTGAAGGGTCAGCACGCGTCTCGGGAAGGAGCTAGTGGTCTCAGTTGGCTTGGCATTATTGGGCTCTTGTGTCGGATCATTGAAATGATCAAGGCGATCCTCAAATATCGTGTCCGACTCAATGATAGCTTCCGGTCGTGAGTCCTCCTTAGAAGCTGTCATGGTGGTGGTACAAGCAGTTGATGAAGTGGAGGTGTGGGGAGTCTCTGATCCAACGATCGTCTGGACAGTCGGTTTCTCAGGTGTAGCAGAGAGGTGAGACTCATCTACCTCTCGATGGTCATGATTGTCAGCAGATGTGCGGGTCACCTTAGAGTAAAGTTTATCAAAGAATGGATGAGGTCGAAGCGCTCCCAATGCTGAAAAATCGATTTCTCGAGTCTCGCAATCTATAGTCGCCTTAGTCAAGGCTAAGAACGGCTTCCCGAGAATAATTGGAGACTGGGAAAACTCTCCTCGATGCTCGATATCAATGATCATGAAGTCCACCTGGAGTAGAGCACCTTGGAAAGTAACGATGACTGAAATGTTTCCTCTCGACCGTTTGATGGATCGATCAGCCAGCTGAACGATCTCTCTCGATTTTCTGATTGGCCTGAGTTTGAGCTTGTCAAACACAGAGGTCGGGAGGATATTTATCGATGAGTCACCATCGATTTTTGCATGGGTAAAGATGATGTCTTTGATTTCACATTCAACTCGGGGCAACCGCTTCACTCTGCGGCTCTTGGTCTTTCTCCCCATCACCAAGGAGGTGGCCATAGACACTATGTATCTTTCAGTCCTTGTCCTCTTATTACCCGACCTCTTGGGCATCAATTTACTTCTCACAAATCGTTTGAGGTCGGGAAAGTGATCTATGACCTTTATTAAGGGAAGCTTGAAAATCAGTTCTTCATCGAGTGCTTCCCTTAGGGCAGGATCCAATTTTTTTAGGTCATTTTCAAATTCAATTTTTATGTGGTTTTTTGGTTTTTCAATTTTTTTGGTATTTTGGATAGATGAATGATCGGACTCTGGATTGGAGGGCAAGTGGTTAGTAGAAGAGGGAGATAGAATGGACTCCAGCTGTACAGACGGTGTGGGTTTCCTAATGTTTGCTTGGCTTTCAACCTCAAAATTACTCATATCCTTTTCCACTTTCATTCTCAAGCTGGCAGAAATTGAGTTCAATATTTCCATGACATTTCTCAACTCATTACCGAATGATTCACTTTTCTCAATAAGTCTGGAAATGTCATCCTCCACAAAATTCCCATGACAATTCATGGGAGAGTTCTGCTCAATTGGAGGAGACTGCTGAGATGTTGAGGTCTCATACTCAACATACCTATACTCTGGCATGTATTCCTGGGTCGAGTATGGATCATCCGAATGGCAGATATTGGTCAGAGCCTCATATGATGGAGTCAATGAACGAGGGACTATTAAGTCTAGCTCATTAGTCCACTCCTGTGAATGTATAGGCTCTCCGAATGAAAGCTGGTTAATGGAGGCTTGATCACTAAAGTCAATCAAGTCTGGAAAATCATGATATTCAGGCCCCTCAATTCGGGTTGTTTGATCGATCAAATGATGCCCTAAGGTCAAGTCAGGAGGTGTATATGTAAATTGTTGTATGGTCCCTACTTGAGGTGAGAATGAAGTAAACGGGGGCATATAATTCTGCCAATCATCTGTCTCAGCCGTGGCTTGCTCTTCATTTAATCCTTTAATTCCTGCAAGCTCTTGAGAATAAGGACAGTCAGCCCAAGATGGAAGTGGATCCGGAATGTCAGAATATGGAGTAGGTGAGAAATGCGAAGAAGTGGAGAAGTCAGTCGGAGTTTTGACTTCAAGATCGGGTTGAGGAGGAGCCGGCCACGGGTAAGGGTCTCCCGTGGATGGCGGAGGAGAAAGCGAAGATGAACGGTATATGATCGAGGAGGAGTGACCAGAGGTCACGGTGTATGGGGACCAATATCCCGACATCTTGAGGAGGAAATGATGAATGCAAGAAGATTGAGGTAGAAAATGTGCAATTACACAGGATAACACACACGACAGACACAAAGACAAACGCAAGAGCAAAACCCCGAGTTCACACTAAACACGGTGAAGGACCCGAAACCGAGTCCAATTAATCTTGTAAATTTTAAGTGTGGTTTTCAAGCAAGATAGCAAGGATTACGCGACCTAAAGGGAAGTCGGCTCAGAGCCGGATGCGTCTTCCCTGTTTAACCTGTCGCCTAAGATACCGCCGCTCCTTCCTTTCTTCGCTCCTATCCCAAGTCGATGGATTCAATGACCACACCCCTATCTACCTGCAAGCAGGCGGAGGCTGACAAGGCCGGAACTTCACCCCTGGGGGTTACTGGCAGCTTGTCGCAGAGTACCGCAATTTCGCCCCTATCTACCTGAGACAGGCGGAGGCTACTTGGTACTAGTCAATGAATCTGAAATTATTTGACTTGTGATATTTGCTAGGATTAGTTAGAACGTGATATGGAAGGCGGGGATTTGGGCTCTGCCTTAAGGTGTTCACACACACTCAATTACCCTCACTAAGCCTGAAAACAAGGTCGGGGTTACTCTCCCGCAAACAAGGGTTAATTTTAGTTAAATTTTTTTGGGTCCAATTCAATTAGCAGCCTTGATTTTAGAGATTAGTTATCACTGATATTAATCCACACAAGCAATCACGTCTACCGTCCAGTCCCAATTCCTTTATCCTAGGTTAGAAAACCGAGAGAGAGAATCGGAAAAAGCCGATGCGATCGAGAAAACGATGATGAATGCTTGGGTAAGAAGACTTACAGTGCCTCCAGCTCTCTACAATGCAGGATGCAGTACTGAATTGAAATTTTACACTATATGCAAATGCAAATGAGAAAAGCCGCTCCTAGACAGGCAGTTCTATTATCGAGTGAAGAACAGATTATTTTTGGCTAAGTTCTGCGGTCTAAGTGTGTCTTTTAAGTGCAATGTGTGGTCCTAAAAGTTACGAGCACAAGCAAATCCTAAATTGGCTCGAGGAGCCGCTAGTGCAAGCTAAGTTACAATTCACCCACACAGCACACGGGGACACGGTTCCACTATCTTTACAGACGCGAGAACCCAAACGGGAACCGCTGGAAATGATGCGGACACTTTTTACAAGTTAAAAAAAAATAGAAATCTTTCTGGCGTCTCAACAGCCGACTTGATCCACGAATCGTCGGCCTCCGATGCACTTCGAGATGCGTCGACTTCAAGAAAGCCGCTCCAAGTCCACCGGGCCCTCGCACAAAAAGATATAAAAATGTCAGAAAGATAAAAATTAAATAAAAAAAATGAAGAAAAAAATGGAATAATTACAAAATGGTTCGGGGATCAGACTACCCGAGTGAATGGAAAATGCAAATCTAAATTTCTAAAATGATCCTAAGCCGTTTGCCTCCCCGGCAACGGCGCCATTTGACGAGCGCGGAAATACCCTTTGAATGTGGTCTGATTAGACTTGTGCGTTGCAGTCGGATAGATCCGCGTCGGTCAAAAATAACCGTATAAATCGATTAAACGTCGAATGAAATTAAGATGCGGTTTTATGTTTATTTAGCCTGGGCAAGCCCCAGGGTCGACTCAAGGAGGAAAAGGAACAACTCGGGATCAAGTTAGATGAATTAGATTGCGGTTTTCCAAGTGGTATATTTTTTGATTTTTTATGCTATAAAAATGCAGAATGCAATGTATGAATGAACTAGGTTATTAAGAAAATAAGCGACTTAGCCAATTTTAATTTTAATGTGAAATTAATCCAAATAAGCCAAATGGTAATTTTTCTAAGAACCTAATCCAACAATGAATGCAAATGTATTTTTTTTGGAATTTTTGGATTTAAAATGCACACATGAAAAATGCCAATTTTTTTGGGGTTTTTATGCAATTTTTCGTGCAAATGGTATGAAAAAATTATTGGAAGTTAAAAATGATGAAATAAAGCTACACTAATATTTTTGGATTTTTCTGACACTTTATTATTTTTTTATGATTTTTTTACTGAAATCAGAGCGATAACGAGTATTTAATTCCTAATAAATCCACGAAATCAAATTATCAAAAGTCCTATTTATCTCAAATAGATATTTCAATAAAGAATTCAGGAGAGTTGAAATTTTTCAAAAATGTTATTCGTGGAATTAACTAAAAATCAATTACACAAATAGCTCTAGAATTTATTTTATGCAAAAGACAACTCTGAATTGCACGAAACTTGGATAGTAATTAAAGCACACTAAAAGGCATCATTCACAATTTTTTCACAATTTTTTGGAGAATTAAATAAGCCTGTGTGAATTTCAGAGTATAAATGGGTAAAATATCACTCAATTTCAATCTCTGATTTTTAATAAAATATCCAAGGCTCACAAAAATGCAATTAAATAGCTGAAAGATTAAGGATTAGTTGCGCTACAACATGCTATTTTTTTGATTTAAAAATGATGCAAAAATAATGTCCAAAGAAACGCTTAAAGTCAGGGATATCTTTGCAAAGCTGAAATAGAAACTAAATTAATTGAAACTGTGCCTAAGGGCACTTTTGTGATTACAAAAACTTGCAGGGACACAAATGCAATTTTCTCAAAATAAAATAAAATTAATGTAATGGGAGAAGTCGACCTCTAATCCACACGCTAGGGCACAAGGGGTCCAGGGCGCGTGCGGCGGGACACCAGGGGCGGCGGCGCTTGGGGCGCGTGGCACGCGTGGGGCGGCGCGCACGGCGAAGCTCGGGGCGGCTCAGCGGAAGGCGGACGGGCGGAGGGACGAACACGGTCGCGGAGCGCGAGGGAGGAGCACGAGGTCACGCGCGGGTGCGCGTGGTCGGCGGGGGTCCAGGGGTGCGCACGCCGCGAGCTTGGGAGATGGCAGCAGGCCGATGATGGAGGGGGGGGGGAGCTGGTGCGGCGGCCTGGGGACGGACGGGCTTGGAGGCTTGGTGGAGGTACGGCGGAGCTGCCGGCGACGGAGCAGTAGCGCGCGGCGGCGCGAACGGCTGGTGCGGGGCTGACGCGTGGAGGAGGTCGGCTTGGAAGCAGGGCTCCGGAGGGGCGCGCCTGTGCAGACGCGTGACCGGTGATGAAGATGGCGGAGAGGGGGTGGCGTGCAGGTCGTGGGGGCTGAGGAAGACGACGGGGCCGCGCGGCGCGAGGCACGCACAGCAGCGCGCGGTGGGGCGGAACGAAGTGGCCACGCGGGCTGCGCGCGGCACCGCTGAAGGTGCTGCGGAGATCAGCCGCCGGTGGCTGATGCTGGAGCGACGGCCTGGAGCTCCTGTTACTTTTTTATTTTTTTAATTTTCTTGATCTTTTTTTTTGTATTTTTTTTGTGGTAAACAAGAAAATAGATGTAAAAATAAAAACAGTGGTGATGGTGTTGATAGTGATGAAATAAATGAAGATGGATGATGGTGGGAATGATGGTGATAGATGAATGAAATGTGGTGATGGTGATATGATTTTTTTTTGTGATGAACAAGATAAACAAATAAGGTTAGATAAAAATGAAAAGGAAAAAGTCGAGAGATACTTACCTGTGATTTGCCGAAAATGGAGCCACGTCGTGCGGCTTCCGTCGTGGCCTCAAGGAGATGGCGGATGCTCCGAAGCTTTGGCAGCCGATGTGGAGTTCTGCTGCAACGTGAATAAAAAAAATCCACGGATCTCGCCGAAGGAAATAGCCGTCGTTGCTCTACCTGAACGTGTCGCAACTGTCACCTACAACACGTGGGGGCTGTTGGCTCTCGTCTCTCAATTAGCGGATAATTGTGAATGGAAGAGGTGAGGTGAATATAAAGAGGAAGAAAGGGAAGTTGGAGAAGGATGGAGAGAATGGAGGAAGTGGAGATAGTGGGGAGTTATTGGCTTGGAGTGGAAGAAAAGAAAGGGAGAAGAGGTAAAAGGGGGATATAATAAATAAAATAATATAATAATATAATAGGCTACTAAAAATAATTAAAATAGTAATAATAAAATATTAATAATAATAAATCCGAAAATAATAAAATAAATTCGAAAATAAAGAAAATGGGGTGACATGTGGCGGCTCCAGGAGCTGCTACATGTCGCTCCCAGAAAATTCAAAGATTAAATGTAAACAAAATCAAAAAGAAATAACAAAAAGGATTAAATCAAAAAGTGGTCAACACGAAAGTTGCTCGTCTCGACGAGATCTACAACTTTTGTGAAGGGCCGAAAATCAAAGGAAATCATCTGTACAAAAATGCATTTTAGGGTGGTACCTTATAGATATAAAATACCGCATTTTATCTTTTGTAATTTTTTTGTCATTTTTAAGAGAGAGAAAAATCAAAATAAAAATAGAGAAAATATGAGAGGAATATTTACAACTTAATCTAATTTTTTTGGATTTTTAATAATTAAGAAAATAAAAAGATAAAATATAGGGGTAAAATGGTCATTATGTACAATGTACAAAAGGGGCCCAAAACTCAAGTTTTGCATACGAGCTCCGATTTTAATGAAATTGGTCTTGTTTCGAAGGTCTTGAAATGTATATTACTTTAAAAGTGAGTAGACCTAATTCGGAGGCTGTATGAGAGAGATATGCACATTTTAAGGTTCCTAGTCTCAAACTTGGATTGGGGTTTTATTGGGTGATTTTGCAAGTTAGTATTTTTTAGATATTTTTCTTTAATTAGTGTTAGTAATATATACACCATGGAGTTGGTTTTATTAGCTTTGGAGTTAGTATAAAATATATACAAATAGGCTATTTTAACTAATATACAAGTGAATATTTACAAATGAAATTGGCTTCTTATTTAATGCAAGTATGAATGCTAAAATGCAGATATTATGCTTGCATGCATGAATGCTAATTTTACAGTATAAAGGGAAATATGCATCTATTTACTCGGGAACAAGACTCTATTTTCAACTTTTAGAGTGATGAATCACAGATTCATCAACCCCCTGATCTGATCCCAGCTGCCCGTACCTGCTTCCATCTTGGCCATTGGATGGGTCATCATCCGAAGCTACGTAACCTCCACGTCATAAAGCCTCTTTCCACTAACCGATCTCCCTCCAATCCTACGACCCCGCTCTCGCCATGTCACCTTCTCACCCCCGTTGTAGGATGGGACTCCAAGTCCCATCTGAACTGCCCGCCACCTCTCTCTTCCTAACCCCATGATCAACCCCCATCCAACGACTCCCCTCGCTCTATGTCACCCCCTTTTTCCTTCACCATTGGATCGAGCCTCACTTTTCATCCCATCCCTTCACCTCCGCTCACGTTCCAGCCATTCGATCAGATCCTAATGATATGATCGCTGCCCTCCAACCGCGGTACCATTTGGACCGTTGCATCGCAAGATCTAATGGCCTGCAAGCCTTCTTCCTCCCCTAGTCGCCTTTTTCCTCAAGCGTTACGCCTGGAGCCACCTTCTTCTCCATTTCCATTTTAACTCCGCCATCACACCACCTCCCCATGACCTAACCATCCTCGCATGTAGCCCTATCTTCCTGCATCCTCGCATGCCTCATCAACACCACCTCCATTACTCCATTCCCTTAAATTTGGCCTTTCCAAATCATGCCACACCTTCTGTAACAGCCAGACACCGCCTATAAATTACTTCACTCTACCGCCTTCTCACCCATCCACCACTCGACGACGTTGGCCCAGCTTGCCCTGTTCCTCTACTGATAGTGGAGGGCGGTGGCCTAGGCGAAGGTGACCTCCAACCCCCGGTGTGGTCCTTGGCCTCTAGCCATGTAGCGGCTGCCCCCTGGCGCCACAGAGCCCCCTAGAAAGATCACCCAGGTCGAGTGAAGACCCCGAGGTCCAATGGACCTCAGCCCAGATCGATTCCTCCGCCCCTTTTTCCTCCTTGCTCCGGTAAGGTACTCTCCCTTCTTCTCCTTTCTTTTTCTTGGATTTATCCTGACGCATACACCCAACTTCACCAGCCATTGACCATCCTCCAAGCTTTGCCACGACACCAGCATTCAGGCCATCCCCTTCGCTCTCTCTCTCTTCCCTTTTCCCTAACCTCCTCCACTTCTGCCCCTTTTCTCTTCGACTCACCTGAGAGGATCCCACCTGAGACCCTACCTCTTCCACCCCCTCGGTCTCCCACTCTAACTCACTTCACTCCTTTGGCACTTACACACGCTTTGGTTAAATGACAAACCCTTGCAGGTTCTCAATGGTCGGAGTGCGAGCCCTCTCGCGTTTCTCGATCTCCACCTCCGGTGATGCTTCATCGATCGCTTGCTCCAGGTACCCTCGTGGCTTCATTGGTTAGCCACCTCTGCCAGGTGGCTACGATGCTCAGGTGATCGTCTACGACTACAGAGGAGCATGGTGGGGCTCTGGCGAGCTCGCTGGATCTCCAAATACGCTGCCTCTCCTCCAACCGACAACAAAGTGCAGGTGTCGTTGGATGGCCTAGAGCAAGCCATGTAGCACCAACCGGACCTGCATGCTCGCGCTATCGAAGCCTCATGTCAAAGCCCTCAGAACTGGCCTGAGCTTGGCACCTCTCCCGAACCTAGCCCCCCTCGTGTGCCCTGCACGTGAGGGGATGGGTAATTTACACTACAGACCCCATAACTTCTAGGTATTGCATTCAGGTCCTCCAGGAACGTGCCTTATGTGCGCGCCTGGGGTAATTTATAGGGAGGTCCAGACGGGTTTGATTAATTGCAAAGAAGCCCCTACGTTTATGGAAAAATTACAGAGGGCCCATGCTGGATTTTGATATTTGCAAATGGGTCTCTCTAGGGACCGATTTGCAATAGTCATCTTTTATTTTTAATGCATTTTTATTACATTTATGCCTTGCACTGTTTTGATCATATCTTGAGCATTTTAGATCCAAATTACATGATTTCAGTGTCGTTTTGAAGCTAATTTAATTCTCTATCATATTATCAATTTTCTGTTTTGACACTTAATTGATTGTCATAAATTTTGATGACATATAGTGTCCCATGCTTTATAAATTTCTGTCATTGATAGATACTTATTCTTGATTTTAAAGCTCAATTTGACTCTGAAAAAGAACCATAATCTGTGCTTATTAACTTAATGTTTTTAGGGCATATTTGTATCTTTTGTCTTGAATCACATCATGCATATTTTATGTCTTATAATTGCATCAAAAAAATAAAATAAAAATTGCATCTCTTCCACGCATCATTACTTACATTATTTTTCCTGCATTTTGTTGCGCATCTGCATGAAGACCTAAAGACTTGAAAATAATCACACATAAATTAAATAGATAAAACTTGATAAATAGACGAAGAGGCTTGTGTCTCTAAGTTCGACCTCGGTAAACTTGCCAAGTTAATTAATGTCCACATATTCGAAGGTGTGGTCTTTGATGAACGAAATCGGTCTCCTATACTATGACAAATCCACATTATTAAAAAAGATAGATTTCACGTTCATCACTCCTGCTTAGGAACCCTAACGTAAAATCGGGGCTATCAGAACAGGTCAAGTGAAGGCACATGGATCCCAAAGAAGCGAAAAAACTGTGAGATCGCGACAAAAAACATGGGAAGATACTAGGATCCCTTACCCACACACAAGGCGACCGCTGTCCAATCTGGATGTCATAACTCCAGCCTAATTGAGGGTCACCACACCCTTGCACGGTCAGGTGTAAGGGGCACCTCGACCGACACATATATCTATCATCATTGGTTTTCATCAAACCAATTCTTCGAGTCAACATCAATCAATTACAATTTCCATCTTAAGTCCTTACTCGTCCACATGAATTAACATTTAGATTTGTCATAGTTTTAGATTTTTCAAATAAGATTTACTCATAGTTTAAAGTCATGCAACCAATGAGTTATAAATATTAAATTCAATCAACACACACATATTTTGTGCTGCTAAAGTGCTTTTCTATAACAATGTCCACCAGATGCAACAAGGCAAAACACTATAGGCCTATTTAGAAGTAGTATATGGGTGTATTAAAAAAGCTCAAGCTTGAGTCAAACTTGACTTGACAACGCTTACAACTCAACTCAATGAGCTAACAGATCCAATACATAGTCACAAACTATAACGACTCAAGCTCAACCAGATCATGACTCAACAACTTGATTCAATGGCTTAGCTATATAATTATACAATGAATTACAACATAATACATGCATGCTTTGAAATTTATACGTGGAATGAGCATTTAAGTTATCAAGGCTTCAATTAAACGAGTTCAATGGCACTCATTTGAAAACTAAGAGTAGTGACTAACTACCTACAGTAACTACTACAACTCCACTAGATTTAGCCTCCAACAAGGCATGCCCCATCTTCAAGATGGAAATCCCTCGACCCAATCACCTCCAATATAAGGTGATTATTATACTCCTATCTTGACACATCTTACAAACTAGTCCACTGACTGCTCATTCCATTCAATCATCTTTTAGAACATTTATCTTTTCAAATCAAAACCAAGATGACATTGATAGATGATTCATAAAAATAATTCATTAAATGAGTTGATTAAGTTTTTAAAAAAGAAAGTTATTATTCCATCCACAAGCACATGTGATGTGTACCAACAACAATGTGCACCCACCTTAAATTTAAATGACAAGGATACATAAATGATTGCATCCATCATATGTCAAATAATGCATATTATTAAGTTGTCATTTATCAGTAGGGACTTCTCACAAGTATCACGCCAATTGAGAGACAAAGCTATTTCATATAGAAAGGACAATAGATAACTATTTCTTAACTTATCTAAGAATTTATTGTTCTTTTAACATTTCAAGAAATATATGTATTGTTTACCATGCATAATTATCTATTCATTTTGAAAAGCCAAAGGAAGATCATCCTTACATATTATCACCAAGGAAACCGCCTGCATTTACATCACCTAAAATGATAAATCAAGTTCAGCCCCACCCCCAAGACTTAACACAAGTAAATAACATGCAACCCATGTTGAAGCATTTCGTTGAACATATAGTAGGCATTATCGCAACCATCAAGCTATGCATCAAACCCCCACCAATCCCTCATTCTAGACCATCTAAATCTCCATTTTAGCATCCATATGAGGCCAAAATGTGTAGAAAATACATGGAGGGCATCAATAGAGGTGTGGTTAGCATGGTATCTTTGTGGCCTAAATAAATGAAGGGCAAAAGTGAAAAGGAGGATGGAGAGACCACCCCCCACTGGTTGTCGTCGCTCCAGAGTCATCGTCGATCCGCGGTCGTGATAGCTGGAGCACAAGAGAAGAGGAGGAAGTGGCTGGGTGGTAGGGAATGGAGAGGGGGTTCGACCAGGTAGGTCACACAAGGGAAGTGCGTTGGGGAAATTGGGGTGTGGGGTGGGCTCTGAGGATATGGGGGAGAATGTGTTATTTTATTTTTATTTTTTTATACTTTCATTTCCACTCCTAATGAAACATTCAACCTATGACAATTATCTCTCCAGATTCCCGATTCTGGCTTGTAATGGTTTGTTTCGATCGTCTCAGAACAGAGTCTAATATCCATATTTTTCCGACATTGGATGAGTCCAAAATCGAGAGAATACAGATTCTGGTTTCCTCATTAAATTTTGCGACTAAAACTGATCAAAGAACCTCCGATCGATGAATGGTCGATTCCATTGGTTCCGGTTTGTCAAGACGGGACTAGTGGTGGTCTCTGTAACCCATTGTTGCACGTATCACATCGCAACATTTTCATCGAAACGATGTACAATGCGATTGACTTGGGTCAACTGCTTTTGAACGGGACCTGATATGTGATCTACAGATCGATTCAAACCCACTCGACATTAGTCAGATATTTATCGAGTCATGCGGACGCAAGTCAGGTCAGATTCGGGTTCGCTATTGGGTGGTTTGGACCCGAGTGTTACACCTTTCTTTTTCGGCTCCTTCAAGGTTAGGATACACTGTTCCGTTCTTTTTCCAAACTCGTTTTCTTTTCTGGAAAGAATTGAGCCAGAAGCATGATTTCTATCTTTCCTTTTCTTTTTTCATTGGTAGGTAGAAAAGTAATCTTTCTTTTAAGCTCAACAATGTATTTTTCTAAACTGGTAATTTTAAAACTAGTAAGATCCTTTTTAAGCAACTCATTTTCTTATTTAAAACATCGAAGTCATTAAGTAAAATAGATTTATCTTCTACTAGCGTCTTGTGAACCTTTTCAAGCTTCATATTTTATCTAACAAGATCTTGAGAGGTATCGTAAAGCTCAATATAAGAAATTTTTCCTACATCATAATCCAAATTTGAATTGGATTCGAATAGTTCGACAAATTCCATGCAGGGGATTTTGCTTTCTTCCTCATTGCTGTTTAATTCATCCCAAGATGCTTGTAGTGCTTTCTTATTGGATTTCTTATCGAACTTCTTGTCATGTCCGAAGTTTTTTTGTAGCCATGGATAATCTTTCTTTGCGTGCTCCACCATATCACATTAGAAGCATTTGATTTCTCTTTCCCTTTTCTCTTCTTTTTGAGGAACGACCTGAGCTGTTGGTCATGAATGCGACATCCCCGTCGCTCTTGGATCTCTTAGTTGATCCCTTATTGGCTGCAAGATCTAGATTCTTCATTGTCTTTTCTTTTCCTTTCTTCTTGTACTATATTTTTTGTTTCATAAGCAAGACGGTTACCTATGAGATCTTCCTATGGAGTCATGCTAAAATTTATGGGTACTTCTATATCATTGTCCTTGTGTTCTCATACATCTAATAGAGAGATGATAATATTGCTGGAAAGTTCTCGGGGAGAAAGTTTCTTCTCAAATTTCTCAGTCGGTTCATGATTGCAGTGAACTTGACATTCATGTCCTTGATAATATCCTCTTTATCCATCTTGAAGGTTCCACACTCAAGTGTAAGCATTCTAAATCGAGATTCCTTCACCTTAGTTGTATTATCGTAAGTTGTCTCCAAGCACTTCCATATATTGTAGGCTATCTTCAGGTGTGAAACTCGATCCACTAAAAATGTCAGAATTCCCTACTATTGAGAAAATTGAAAGGAAACTCCAAGGATGGAAAATAGACATCCTTTTTCTCCATTCTAAGGTAGCCCTCCTAAACTCATCACTCACGCCCCAAACTACACATCTTCCTCTAATTTTCTAGAGGCGACGAGCTCAAATTTTGAATAATAGCAACAGTAAGAATTTCTATATAGAGCATTACAAATGATATAGCAACGGACATGAATTTCTTAATTAATTTCTAGTATAAAAAATTATTTAACGATCAATAATTTCCATCAATATATATTTAACAACGAATGATATAGAAACAGATTTAAAATACACATCAATATAGACCCAAGTAGTGTGTCTTGATAGTCACACCCTATGCAAATGAGGATAAATTTTATCTAAGTAAAATATTTAACAAACATTTTAGTGGTCTCTAAATAGTTATCTGATAATTAATTCGATACAATAATAATTCTAGCAGTAGTAGTATTTCCTTATTTTGCATATCTCTCTTCATATATATGATCAATAACTGATTAAGAACATCTAATTTAAATTTCACCAGAGAACCCCTCATTAATGATAAAAATGAGAAAGATTTAATTCCTAGGGACATTTAATATTCTCAGAATTTTATCTTACTAATTTAGCATCAACTAAGTAGTTGATGAATAGTCATTCATCTACCTTTATTCTCCTATTTTTGCTTTAAATCCTAGTTAAATACATGTAAATATCACTAACTTGCTTGAATTAATATCTAACATTAATAAACAATTAGTGTGTAAATACCTCTATTTAAAATCCAAAATAAAAAAATAAAAAAATAAAAGGAAAAAATGAAGTATCAAAGATACTAAATGGCCCTAAATCCCGAGACCAAGTCAATATTAACTAGGTTGACAAGGAATAAAGTAGGGAGAGATAAGGACAAATTAACACAAACAAATATACACAGATCCCTAGAAATCCTAGGTGTTCAATACTCTCTATACAACCATACTCACACTATTTTATATACACTCATACACACATCAAATAAAGATATTTTCACGTGAAACTTGTACAGAATAATGTGTATAATATAAAAATAATAGCCAATAAAAATCATGCATCGTGCAACTTGTACACACGGATGAAAAAACCGTAGACAAGACTTCATTGATCAATATCAACTTCATATAACTCAAAATTTATCAAACTCACCTTCATTGTATTTCAAATCAAATTATCTCTCTAATAAAAGTGATTTTGTTCAAAAATGAAGTTAAGATATAAAATCTTACTTTTGGGGGAACTATTGTACTGTTTGTCTATGTATAAAATTAGTATATTTATTCTTTGTATTTTTACTTTTTTATAATTTTAAATAATTGTATATTTTATTCAAAACATACTAAAAATATAAACATAAATTTAAAAAAATAAAATAAACCCAAAAATAAACAATAATGTGCAATAGATTGGTACATTATACATATAAAACGTATATATGTAATTAATTACATACATAAGCAAAATAATAAAAATAAATAAGAATATACAAATAACTATTACATTATAATGTAAATATATAAAATATATAAATACAATAATATGTACATAAAATACAAAATAAAAATAAAATATACGAAAAATAGGTAGATATACCTCTATTTATACATGAAAAAATTGACCTATAATAAATAAGTTAATAAAATAAACAAAAATAATCTAAAAATAGTACATAAAATAAGAAACAACTTTTATGTTTTAAGATTTATTTAATAAAATCATTTTCTATTTTCCCCTTTTACTTCCATTTTCAACCCTATTTTGTCCTGACTTGGTCCATGTGGACCAATCAGGTCACGCATGGAGTTGACCTCGGTCAACTCCCCATCCTCTCTTTGGACCGATGCATGGCATGCGATTTCCTCTTCTTTGCCAATTTCTTCTGATCGATCCAGACCTCATTTGTCCTCGACTCCTTCAAGAAATGTTCTTGCCAGAAAGTCATCTTTCATGCACGTCAAAGGGTTCTCTTGGTTAATCCTCGAGTTGAGTGCAATTAAGCAAAGGAAGCATTTCCAATCAAAGCTATATAATATCTCCTTCATCTTCAAGTCAATATCAATCTTTTATCCACCATCGTAACCCCTAAGATCTAGTCTTGGAGTGTGATCCTTGTGATATGAGGAGAGCACCGTCGATTTAAGGCGAGGAGAAGGTGTTAGGAATCAGATTCTGCCATCGCTGGTGAGCCTATGATGGTTTTCTACTCCCAGGTTCTCCGACCAGGTGAGCTGTTTTATCTTAGTCTTTTTAACTCCTAGGATAATCAGTAGTATATGTTAGATTTTATCTTGTTTGATTTTATCTTCCAATATAGATATGTTTTAGGATAACGTGGTTGCTTCTGTTCTTATATAGATTTGTGATTCATCTACTTTATATCAAAGTTTCGTCCTTATTTCCTGATAAAAAACATAAATATGCATAAAATAATAAAAAAAATAAATCTTGGAAATAAAAATATATCAAATGTATATTACTAATCCAGATTTAAGACCAAGAAAGAAAATAACATAAAACCAAAAAAAGGAGTCGAAACTACATATAAGTTACATTTGTATATTGTGCAATCTCTCCAAATTTTTAATAAATTCAAGTCATCTCTAATTTACATGAAACCAACTCCATTGTGCACATAAAACTAACATTTATAGACCAAAAATCATGAAAAATACTAATTTATATATATTGTAAATAAATCCAAATTCTAGTTTGGGAAGACTGAGAACTAAAAGCTGATTTTCTCCCTCGTACAACCTCCTATGAGATCTAATCATCTTTGAATTAATGTAGACTAATTACCTACGAAATACGATCAAATTTAAAGGAATTGGAGTTTGTAAAGCTTTGATTTTAGAACCTAACTATACATTGCACATTTGTGCTGATTATAATCTATTATTTTATTATACATATTTCATATTTTTAACTAATTACAAAGAAATTAAAATCCAAAAAATATAAGAATAAAGAAAAAGACAAAAATGACATTATTTATATTGGCGTAGAACCATGCATATGGAACATGTTTTCATTTTATTCAACCCTTTTCTTAATTAGTAAAAAAAGATAAATTTGTGAATATATAAAAAATAATTTATGTATAGTAAGAGAAAATGAAAGAAAAACATAGAAAACATACAAAATCAGGTATTTTATACTTGGTAAATGCCTCAAAAAAATTTATAGTTTATAATTATGATTTCTTTTGGTTTTTGGGATCTTCATGAATGTTGTAGATCTCGTTTAGATATACAACTATTTTTGTGATTTTCTAATTTGAGTTAATGTAGTATTTTATTTTTATAACTTTATCTCTTTGGTTCCATCTGAGTAGGATACTACTGAGCTCTAGTCGACACTGCTTTCTGCCTGTCCTAGTGCTGCCACATCAACCTAGGGTTTTCCGAACACTGATCGATGGGTATGGGTGATCGGACATTATGACCTATATCGTTAAAAATAATAAACTCAAACAACCACATCCTTATGTAGCATTTTAAATTACAAGATAAGAAATCAATCCACAAATGCAGAGGTATATAACGTGGAAACCCTCTTGGGTAAAAACCACAACTAGAGTCTCCTGAATCGATTGTCAACCTGACCCTCACGGGTCTTCCACTATCCCGAGTTGCTTACGCGAGCAACCCGACTGTATTACAACAAGTTGTTCAGAATAACTTGTTGACAAGCACTCTACCCATATACCCTAGGGGTAGATTAGTCATCTCATGTACAAATTATATTGTAACCTTAGCCCTAACCATAAGCCTTTCTACCTATATAAAGATCCCCAGGGATTCCCTTTCTCAATAAGAAAATAGAGGTTCTCCTTTCAACTTGGTATCAGACGCCCCCCTCCCCCCCACCCCGCCGCCCGCCTCCATCCCCCCACCACCGTCCCGACCCCCCAGCCCGTCCCTCGCGCTCCAGCGAATCCGTCATCGGCAAAGTCCGGCCACACCTCCGCCCGTCCCAACCCCTCCCGCATCCCCGACCGCAGACCCCCCTCCCCCCGTGGAAGCCCCAGCGACCCTCACCGACCCATCACTGATTTCTTCTGGCACCATGTCACAATCAGATGTGACATCACCAGGATATGATGGAGGGAGCACCCGACTACCCTCATTTGGGTTGATCCCTAAATTGGACGACACCAACTATCCCAAGTGGTCCTGCATGTTCCTCATGATCGTACGAGGATACGATAAGGAACACATTTTATTGGAGTCAGAACCTACTGAAAAGATAGGAAAAAATGCAACTTGGAACAAAGACGATGGAATGGTCAGTTCTTGGATTATGGTAAGTGTCATTGACCGGATTGCTGATGAACTCGTTTATTACAACACTGCCCACGATATGTGAACCTCTCTTCAAGACACATATGGTCAGGATAAGAATTCAACCAGGATGTATCATATGTACTTTGACATGCTCAACATGAAGCAAGCAGGACGCTCACTACCTGAGTATTTCTCTCTCTTTTCTTTTTGAGCGATATAATGCTTGTATTCCAGGTTGCACATGTCCAACTCAGAAACAACATCGCCAGCAGATGGCAGTCCTTGTATTTCTTGCTGGACTCGATTCTGACTACTCAGCTGTCGTGATCAAATGATCACAGCAGCCACTCTCCCCACCATTGAAGAAGCCTACAATACCCTGAGTCGTCTTGTTATTCCTCATACAAGTGCTAAAGGCACTGATCAAGGGTAAATCTCTGCTCTCGCTGCCCCATTTGGAAGAGGAAGTCATGGCTCTTTCAAGAGCCATGGTCGAGGATGCTTCACTCCAGGATGAGGTCGCAGCACAATCCAGTGCTATTACTGTCATAAATTTGGCCACACAGAAGCTGTATGCTATAGCAAGCCGGGGTACCGTACTCCTAGTGCTCGAATAGCCAATGAAGGAGATAGTCCTCCAATGGAGGTTCCTAGACGAGACTTCGATGATCTGATGCAGCATCTTAACAGGTTGCAATTGAACGGGTCCTCTACCTAATATCAGGACAATACTATAGACACTGCAGCAATGGCACGATCAGGTATCTTTATTGCGTCTGCCAATAGATGGTTGATTGATACAGGGGCTTCCACTCATCTGTGTGGTGAATGAACTCTCATACAACAGATGCGTAATGTCCCCCCTGGACGGTCAGTACAGGTTGCTGATGGATGATTTTCCCTAATAAAAGGAAAAGGTGGCGTCCATCTAACTCCTAATATCAGACTTAACAATGTTTTATTTGTTCTGGATTTTCTCATCAGTCTTCTTTCAATTAGCCATATTTGCAAAGAACTCAACTGTTGAGCAATATTTGACGATGTATCTTGTGTGTTTCAGGACATACTAATTGGGAGGATGATTGGTGCGGGCCGTGAAGAAGGGGGAGTATATCACCTTGTCCAGTCCTCTGACACTATGGCTTACTCTGGGACCACTTTCTCTGCATCCTCTGGTGCTCTGTGGCACCAATGTCTGGGTCATCCTTCCGTTCACAAGCTTCAACAAGTTCTTCCCCAGCTCCCTCCCACTATCAACCTAGAGTGTGAGGCCTGCCAACTGGGGAACATCACCAGAGTTCTTTTCCTTCGTCGGGTACCATTCATTCTAGTAGTCTATTTGAAATTGTTCATCTTGACATATGGGGACTTAGTCATTATCCTGATCGACTGGGGAATAGATATTATTTGGTTATTATAGATGATTTTTCTCGTTTGTCTTGTTCTTTCTTAATGAAAAATATGTTTGATGTCTTTCAAATCAATGTTCATTTCATACATGAAATAAAAAATCAGTTCAGTACCACCATAAAAACCCTAAGATCTGACAATGCTAAGGAGTTGGTCTCACATGACATGCAATCATTCTTAGCATCTCAAGGCATTTTGCATCAAACCACATGTCCTCATACATCCCAGCAGAATGGAGTGGCGGAGCGTAAACTTAGACATATTCTTGATATCGCTCGCACAATACTCATTGACTATAATGTGCCATCTACATATTGGGGTGATGTTGTACCAACTGCCACGTATCTTATTAACTGCATGCCTTCTACTCCCATTGACGAGCAAATACCTATTTAGATTCTTTTCCCAGGAAAAGACATATTTCATGTCCCTCCAAAAATCTTTGGTTGTGTCGCCTTCGTTCATTTTCTTGATCCTGGTCGGGATAAACTATCAGCCAGGGTAGTCAAATGTATTTTCCTGTGATATGCTCGAAATCAGAAAGGTTATAGGTGTTATGACCCACGTTCCAAGAGACAATACATAAGTGCTGATGTTACTTTCTTTGAATCTCTCCCTTACTACTCCCTATCTGGCACACATGTATCACCTCCCCCAGCTACCAATTCTCCTCTTTCTATTCCTCTTCTTAGGTTGATTACACCCCTTCTACGCATGCACCATCTCCTCAGGTATGTCCATCGACTGAGTTATTACAAACTAAAGACACAGATGCAGATATAGGTATCTCCGCCAACCCAAGGGAAGCTCCAAGTGACATACCTATCGCTCTTCAGAAGGGGACCAGACAATGCCCATCGCGATACAGCACTAAGCATCCAATCTCTGTTGTTGTAACCTTCTCCAGACTTGGCTCTACATACAGACAGTTTGCCCAAGCCATCTCGAGTACCATTATTCCTCGTAATCATACAGAGGCCATTCGGGACTCGAAATGGCGTCTAGCAATGGAAGAAGAGATGTATGCCTTGATCTCTTGGAACACCTGGATACTTGTAGATCCACCAGGCGGTAATAAAATTGTTGAGTTCAAATGGGTCTTCACGGTAAAGTACAATCCAGACGGGTCTATTTCTCGCTACAAAGCCCGGCTTGTGGAAAAAGGGTTTACACAAACTTATGGTGTTGATTTCTTTGATACCTTCTCGTCAGTTGCTTGTCTATCCACCATAAGAATTCTCATGATAGTAGCAATACATCTTGATTGGCCCTTGCATCAACTAGATGTGAAAAACACGTTCCTTTATGGGGACCTCCAAGATATTGTGTATATGCAGCAACCACCCGGGTTCGAGTTTCAAGGGGAGTATCAGAAAGTTTGTTTACTACGCAAGGTCATATATGGTCTCAAACAGAGTCCTCGCGTATGGTTTTAAAAATTATCAGAAGCATTAGAGAATTTGGGCCTCATCCGATCTTCAGCAGATCATTCTTTATTCATACAGAAGAATGGAAAAGGAACTATGGCTATGCTAGTATATGTGGATGGTATTATCCTCACAGGAGATGACCATGATGGTATTATAGAAGTGAAGAAACAACTGGCAGAACAATTTGTGATCAAGGACTTGGGACCTCTAATATATTTCCTAGTAATTGAAATAGCAAGATCCAAGAGAGGAATTGTCATGTCTCAACGAAAGTACGCTACTAACCTCCTCAAAGAAACAAGGATGCTAGGATCCAAGCCAGCTCAGATACCCATGGATCCTAAGGGACGCATCTACAAAGCAGGCGATGTTGAGGATAGTGGTCGATACAGACGTCTAGTCGGTAAGCTATTATATCTTACCATCACCCGACCAGATATCTCTCTTGCTGTCAGAAAACTTAGCCAGTTCATGAACTCACCTACTTCAGCCCACTATGATGCATGCTTGATGGTCTTAAGGTACATTAAATCATATCCAAGAAGAGGACTACTTTTCACCAAAGGCAATAGCTTTGACCTCATGGCGTATTCAGACGCAGACTATGGATGAAGCCTGATTGATAGAAAGTCTACTACAGGGTTCTGCACTTATCTTGCAGGAAACTTAATCACATGGAGAAGCAAGAAACAAGCCATGGTTTCTCGCTCGAGTGCTGGAAGTGAATACCGAGCCATGGCTCAAGCTGCAGCAGAACTTGTATGGGTCCGACCTATTCTTCCTGATCTTCATATCACTCTTGGAAATATCATGGAACTTAGATGCGACAACCAAGCAGCAATGCACATAGCCAACAATCCTATGTTCCACGAACACACCAAACATGTGGAAATTGACTGCCACTATACTAGAGATTTGATACAGAAAGGGCTACTTCGTACTCAGAGCGTACCTTCCTCGGATCAAAGACAGATATATTCACCAAGCCACTTGCACACATACAATTTGAAAAATATTGTAACAAGCTGAGCATGATTGATATATATACTCCAGCTTGAAGGGGAGTGTTGAGAAGCACTCTACTCATAAACCATAGGGGTAGATTAGTCATCTCATGTACAAATTATATTGTAACCTTAACCCTAACCCTAGACCTCTCTACCTATATAAAGAGCCCTAGGGATTCCCTTTCTCAATAAGAAAATAGAGGTTCTCCTTTCAACTACTTACAACTATATTACAACTAAGAAACAAACCTATTAACCTCAATATCAAAGTATTTATGTAAAGTAAAATATGAGCCCAGGTTAAAACGATCTTATAGATCGAGGAGCGGGCTTGTAAGAATAATCGCATAGCTACAAAGCTGTAAGCGTGAAGAACGGAGCAGAAAATAGTTCTTTGATCTTTCTCTCAAAGTATAAAGTGAAAAACAAAGAGAAGAGAACTTGTTTCACCCATATGTTGTAGAATGAGGTATGTGGTCCAATTTATAGGGTTAGAGTCCCTATAGCCATTGGCATTCAAAGGTAGTTGTTGCGATCAAATCGGGAACGAAATTACTTTCAAAAATCTTCTTGAAATAGAATATGATCGATCATGATACGAAGTCTGATCGATCAGAATCAAATGATAGATCATGCGGATTTAGATGATTGAGAATCAACTAATGATCGATTAAAGATCCATAATAGTGGCGCTCATCCATGGTTGCAATTAGGTCTTGATGTTGCCACCTCCATCTTATTTTCCCTTGGCCTTCAGTACGTGAAAAGTTCTATTTTTGGTAACCTTTTGTGATGCCCTGGGATTTGGGTTACCTGTTTACACAACATTCACATCATTTAATTCACGATAGTTTACATCAAATACAAAAATGCAAAAAAAAATTCAAGAGATGAATGGTGTTCACAATAATATAATAAACCACATATAATCTCATGCCATATAAGGAAGAAATGCATTCCATTAAGATAAGCATTTCAACCAAAATATTTAAAATAAACAACTAGTCATGTATAACATAACATTTATTAAAAGCGAATACATGTATCTCAAAAGTCTGGTAGAGAGAGAGAAAGCACATAAAAAGACAACTATAAAAGTTTCTATCATGTACACCATCAAAAAATGTCTCTGCACCGTCCACAAAAAGCTAGGAACCTCTCCAACCATGCTACACGACTAGAGGCACCTTGCCTGCCATCCATGCTAGGGACAAGGAGACATCAACAATTGTTGTGTAGAAGCATTTCATATTAAAATTTAACAGGAATTTAAGTAGATACATTATAAGTGAAGCAAGTAGATGAGCAATGATAACATACATGAAAATAACTACTTGCATGATATTATAGTTATCCAACAACACATGACTCTAAGACTTGTCCAGGTTCTAACACCAACACTAAGCATTAAGCACACTAAACCACTTTCTAACTCACCATATCCTAAAGTCCAACACTTAGTCAATTCATCCGTTAATTACGAGACGATGTGGAAGTAAAGATCTAGAGATAGGTCATGTCCTTCCATTGATTTCATTTGTAGGATATAGTGATGGATCTTATTAAGATGTAGATGATTGATGATGATTTTGATGTCGTTATCTTTTTTCCTTGCAAAAGCCTAATGGCGAATAAGTAACCAACTCAATGCAGTGAAGAAGCCTCCTTAATGGACTCATCCGTCTCACTCTCTTAATGAAAACAGTCCAGGAGCTAGGCCAAACTCCAACTACATCCCCTGAGACGGGTGAGAGGGACTCTCCGATCTGAGCCAACTTCACTCTTGCCCGAACTGGTGTAGGAACGGGGCCAAAGAAGGCCGAAGAAACCAAGGGTCCTCCTGCCTAGGAACCCTAATGGAAACTCAAGGCTAACGGGATATGTCAAGTGAAGGCACATGGATCTCAAATAAGCGGAAAAATTGTGAGCTTGAGACAAAAAAATCAGGGAAGAGACCGGGATCCTAGACCAACGCACAAGACGACCGTTGTCCAATCTGGGTGTCCTAACTCCAGCCCAGTTGAGGGTCATCGCATCACCTCGATCGATACAAATGTATGTCATCAGTGATTTTCATCAAACAATTATTCGAGTCAACATCAATCATTTATAATTTCCATCTTAAGTCCATACCTGTCCATATGAATTAACGTTTCGATCGTCATAGTTTTAGATTGATAAAATTTGATTAGTTTAGAGTTTAAAGTAAGTCATGCGACCGTTGAGTTATTAATATCAAATTCAATCAGCGCTCACGCACGCACACACATTTTGTGCTGCTAAAGTTCTTTTCTATTAATATGGCCACTGGATACAACAAGGCATCACACTATAAGCCTATTTACAAGTAGTATATGGGTGTACTGAAAATGCTCGAGCCCGAGTCGGACTTGACTTGACAGTGGCCAACACAGCCTCAATGAGCTAAAGAATCCCGTACATAATCACAAAATAGTCTAAAATAACCAGAACGACTCAAGCTCAAACAGAACGACTCAACAACTCGATTCAATGGCTTGGCTATATAATTATACTATGAATTATGTCATATTACACACATGCTTTGAAATTTATATGCGGAATGGACATTTAAATTATGAAGGCTTCAAAGTATCTACTGCGGCTCCCCCAGGTTTAGCCTCCAATAAGACATACCCCATCTTCAAGTTTGGAATCCCTCGACCCAACCATCTCCAATATAAGGTGATTATTATGCTCCTATCTTGACAACCCTTTGATAGCTATGAGTGGTGACTAATTGGAGGAGCAACGACGTGGTCAACGATGGTTCAAATAGATGGAATCGAGGTATCTTTGAGGGCGGATTTCTCGCGCCATTAAAGTATGCGTTGAACCCTTAGAATTTCAATCGATATATCATCGATCATTTCTTGACCCTAATCTTGTTGATTATGTTTCTATTGCATGAAGTTGCATAAGTATGCTTTTTTGCTCGGTACTTACTAGCGGTTAAAAGAGAGATTACTCAGTTTGCATCTCGCCACACTCAAAGACGCTACCTTAATACGAGCAGATGCCGAAACTCGTTGTCATCTTAGGAACTTAATGCCTGAAAAGATTTATTATTCTATTAATTGAGGATGATGAACATGCATATTACATGATCCTTTTTTCTCCAATTGATCTCTATGTTGGTTGGTTACAATTTGAAGGATGCGTATTATCTATGACTTACCATTAACGATTAAACAGCTACGCGGTATAATAATTAAATAAAATTTACGTCGATAACCACATATTTTAGTAATAGTTATTTGTATAAATAATACCTAACTTAGGTATACTATAATCAAGTACAGTATATAAGACAATTCCTGGGCTAACTCTACTCCCTGAATTACGAAGGAAATACAATTAATATTGTCACTTCCTCAACAATGATTTATGATCACATTTCAGAAAAAAACTATCTAATCAATAATGGCCCATTCGATGTTGTTATAAGCTCGATAGCAACTGTATTATAAACTCGATAGCAAATTATGTGTGCTTGGAGCTCATAATTTCTTTTGAAGTGCTCTCTAAAAAAATCTATATGAAATATTTTCTGATGAGAAAATAATGCCAACATAACCATAATAAGTACATGCACACAAATGCTCTAAAAGAACAATTTGGTTTCTTATAATATTCATTTGGGGTTAAATACATTATACGCATATTATATATATAATTAATTACATACATAAGCAGAATAACAAAAATAAAACAAAAATATGTAAATACATAATAAATTATAATGTAAATATATAAAATATATAAATACAAAAATATGTATATAAAATACAAAATAAAAATAAAATATATAAAAATAGGTATATATACCTAAATTTATACATGGAAAAATTAACATATAATAAATAAGTCAATAAAATAAACAAAAAACATCGAGAAATATTACATAAAATAAAAAACTTTCATGTTTTAAGATTTATTTAATAAAATCATTTTCTATTTTTCCTTTTTACTTCCATTTTCGACCCTATTTTGTCTTGACTTGATCCACATGGACCAATCAGGACATGCATAGAGATCGATCAGCTCCCCATCCTCTCTTTGGATAGGTCCATGGCCCGTGATTTCGTCTTCTTTGCTAATTTCTTCTGATCGATCCATACCTCGTTTGCCCTCGACTCCTTCAAGAAATCTTCTGGCCAGAGAGTCAGCTTTCATGTGCATTAAATGGTTCTCTCGGTCAATCCTCGAGTTGAGCGCAAACCTTAAGCGAAATGAGCCTTTCCGGTCAAAGATATATAATATCTCCTTTGCATTCAAGTCAAGATCAATTTTTTATCCACCATCATAACCCTAAGATCTAGTCTTGGAGTGTGATCTTTGTAACAGGAAGAGACTCAGGAGAGCCCTGTCGATTTGAGGCGAGGAGAAGGCATTAGGAATCAGATTCATCCATCGTCGATGAGCCTCCGATGGTCTTCTGCACCCAGGTTCTCCGACTAGGTGTGATGTGTTATCTTAGTCTTTTTAAGTGATAGGATAATCAATAGTATATGTTAGCTTTAATCTTGTCTGATTTGATCTATAGTCACTTAAAATAAAAAATCCCTCGCCAGAGCTCCAAGCTCCAACCATCGTTCGCTTGTGAAACTACCTTTGTTCTGACCACATATCGCTTCATCTTCTGTCCCCTCATGTTCTATATCATCCCACTCCATCAAAACTAACCTCGATATTGCAAAGATCATGTGAATAGTCTCCTTTCGCCATCATCGCTGGAGACCTATCCCCCCATCACAATCCTTGTGTGTTTTGTTCATTTTGTGGGTCAAGGGAGTGCCCCTCGAGCACATGTTCATTTTGAGCAGGTCCTTGGACTTCAAGATGCCTCCAGAAGGTGATTTGGTCACTTGGAACCCATCCCAGGTCCGCTTGAGCGTCGAAGAGCCCATGTCTCTCTCAGTGAGGCCTGGAGACTTGTGAGGCCCACTATCGGTTGCGAAAGTCGTCAGGAAGTTTTTGAACCATATCTCTTATTGAATGATCAACTAAGGAGCAATGATTCATGGATTGAAGGATGGGGGAAAACTTGTTCTTCCTCGTTCCTCGTCATAGCCTCAATGTTGTAAAATTAGGTGTTGCTTCCATATTTTGTCAGAGTTGTCCGATCTTAGGTGAAACAGTGCGTGTCTCGATCGTCAGATCTCCACTGAGATCTAATCTAAGATACGCGATCAACAAAGGGTTATGCGCCCATCTGAGTCGTTGATGCATAAGTGAAGGCACGTGGAGCATCGTCGAACGTTGATCATTGTGCCTCTTGGATATATAACATGTTTCACCCTGCGCTCTTTCGTATTGAATATTAGTATTTAAAGTTTCATCAGTAGTTGTAAAATTTTTGTAGTATTTGCATTTGGACCTTGTTATTTATTTTAATTGCATGTAGGTCCAATGTTAGGTCACCTCACGTAGCTCTCTACCTGAGGTGTCTGGTTTTCTTGCACATAAACCCCTTTGGGTTTAGGTATTTTGTTTTAATCCCAAACTTTGCTAAATCAGTGTAACACTTTTAAGCTAATTTGCATGTGTGCCCTTGGAACTTATTTTATTTGCACTTATACCCCTGCCAGGAATTTTAAATATAAAGTTTATTTTTAATTGGCAAATTTCTTGATTGGCCCCTGGTTTTTGTATGTATGTTATTAAATGCCTAAATAGTTCCTAGAATTACATTTTAGTCCCTCTATTGTTGATTCATTTCCTTGCATGTATTTTAAATACTTTAAATAATATTTTGCATCCAAAAATTATAGGAAATAATATTAAGCGCTTGGAACTCATATCTATCACATATATTTTTCACAATGCAATTAAAACTATTTTCTCATTTATAAAAATTCAAAAAAAACGGGTCAAGTTCTCCCTTACTTTTGAAAAACCATAAAAATTACAAAATATTTTGACAAAATCCAAAAAAGACATGTATGTTTATCTAGTCAAATTTCATCTCCTGTACAAATATTTTTAAAGATATAAAATAAAACTCCTAATAATTGTGGAACCCTAAAAACCTTACAAGTTTTGTAAAAATTCTAGAAAATTCCAAAAATATTTCATGTTTTTGAATTTTCTTTGTGATATATAGTATATATTAAATTTAATTTACGGTTATTTCGACACTATTATATATTTATTAAACCCTAAACAAATCTAAGGATTTTATCATAAACATTGTTTTGGCTTTTCTCAATATATAAATATCCATGAAAGTTTTAAAAATTTTCAAAATCACCAAAAATATATAAAAATACTAAAAAACCAAAAGATTGTATTTCTTTTATTTTGACTTTATTTAATTTATTTAAAAAAACTAAAACAAAGTTTCTCCTCTTTTTAACTATATAATATATATTAACTATATTATTATATATTTTATTTTCAAGATTAAAGATTACAATTTTACAAAAACTAAATATAAAAAATTATAAAAATTTAAAACCCACAAAATATAAAAAGAAAAATAAAAAAGCTAAGTAAATAAGAATTAAATAGAGATTAGTTAGCAATAGTTGGTTGATATTTTGTTCTCACTCTATCGTATTTTGCTATCTATGGTTCGATACTCTACATACTTATACTATACACATATTTACAGGGTTAATATAATAAATTTTGATTCATATATTTACATCGCTTATCCTTAATTGTGGGTTGATTGACGCTTGACTTGGATTTTGCGTTTAGTCACACAACGATTGCTATTTTGTTTGTTAGATTAGCAGACTGGCCAAAGTCCATATTATGAAATGACGTCGTTGTTGGGGAGCAATGGTTGAGTAGAGTTTTTATAGTTAGATTATTTTGTTGATCAGTTCATCATGAGATTTTATCTCTTTTATTTTATTTCTACATCAACTATTCTGACCATCTTCTTATTTGACTTTGTTGTGACTGCACACTTATTGAGGGATGATTTCTTAGGAGGTTCAGTGCACTTGTGTGAGGTGTAGGGAGACTATTCAGCCTAGCAAGTAGGAGAGAGCAACAGAGGAAACACGGAGCTAAGAAGAATAGTTTAAATAACGTGGAGTATTTTTTTAAGAGAGAGACATTCATTATTAGTTTGTGATAATTATACTTTAGACTTTAGACTCTTCACAAGTTCATTTCATCATGTGATTGTTCACCTGCTGGTCTTGTTCGATTTTTCATTGTTTTCATCACTTTCTCTATTTTTATTCTCCCTATTTCCCTCTAATTTCTACCTTGTTTCCGTGATTTGAGCATTCCGCCTTATTTTTATTTTACATCATGTATGAATAAGCCCTTAGATCTAAGATTTTCTTGATAGATTAATTTAGGTCTAAATCCCTAATAAATTTTTATGTACCTATATATTGATAGGCTTGGACTTAGATAAAATTAATTGGTGCTTCACGCTAATATCAATCCATGTCTAAGGGTGATTTCTTCGTTGCATTTTACATAATGTAATTTAAATTTATGTCTATCATCCCACATGGAGAGAGCTAGAGGCAAGGAGAGCACTTTTAATTGAGCATCATCATTATTTTCCGCCTATAGTGCACTTCCACCTTCTCCCTCTGATTTTGATCACTTAGGAAAAATAAAGGAAATCGAGATATCATTAGATCTTTACATAAAAATACTCAAAATAAGTGAAAACCCCATAAAAATAAAAAGAGTCTGCTAAGAAAATTTAACAAAATTGATTAATTGAACTTCATTGTATTTGGTGCTTAAAACCCTCATTATTTTCAGGTACATTCCATATAGAGTGAGGTACGACACCGAAGTATTAGAGCCAAAAACCTAGCCTGGACTCTGCCTTATGTATCGCTCAGGTCTACAAAGTATTAGCGCTTTTATTGGTGCATGGGCGAGTAGGGCTAAGTTCTTTTGCGGGCTTAGTCTGAATTACTTGAGCATAAGGGAACTGCGACGATGGATCTCTGTCTCATTGTTCCACATCCGAGTACCCCGCAAGGGGGAAGCATTTGATTCTCCATATCGGCTTCCTTTCCCCTACTTGTTTGGATGAGTAGTGGGCGTATACGATAACAAAGACCTCAAAAAAAACATGCTACATGTTATAAAGGAAGTGGAAAGTACACGGTGCTTGTCGAGTGAGTACTCACTCTCCTATAGGGTTAGCCGTAAGGATTAAATTTGAAAAATTTACTTAGAACCAATAGAACTTCCAAGATAATTGTCAAACTCTTACGTCTCATTGTGTTGAGTTGGTGAATTCACCCTTATATTAGGTTTGATTGACTGATTCAATTTGATCAAGATCGAAAACATGATGCACTTGCCCATTTTGTCTACCTCTCTTTCTACTCCTTTTTAGTCGCTAATTTTGAGCCTTTCTTCTTTACCTTCTTTTCTTAATCCCTCTTTCATTTCCATATCTTATACTCCTTATATCGATCCTTTTTTTCACTTAAGATGTCATCTCAGGGATGGTTTATTCTGAACTTCGCGAACACCCTCATCGATTCCTCAATACGGATATCTCCAATCCTTTAGGGTGATTCCCGCGGGACTGATAGAACCTTGCGAATCACTAATGAATATGTGATTCATCACTCTAAAAGCTGAGAATAGATCTCTATTTCCAAAAGATTAATTGCATTTATCTATTTGTATTGCATTACTAGCATTCATGTATGCGTATATAATATCCATATTTTAGCATTTATAATTGCATTAATAAGAAGCCAGAATTTCTACGTAAATAATCACTTGTATATTAACAAAATTCTCTTATTTTTAATTATTTTCCACTAATTCCAAATCCAATAAAATTATCCATTGTGTACATATTAATAACCTTAATAAAGGAAAAATATTAGAAAAATACTAACCTGTATATATACTCAATAAAGTCAAACCCTAGTTTTAAGACAAAAAGCCTCAAAGTAAAATGTCTCTCACATATAGTCTCCTATGAATCCATGCTCACTTATGATTTAATATAAGTTCAATTATCTATAAAACAAAACTAAATTCAAAGAATCAGAGTTCATATGTGAAACTTAGGTTTTAGGACCTCATTGTATATTGTATATGTTGACAGTCTTTGACCTTATTAATTTATATACAAAATTAACTCTTTTGATTTATTTCCTTTTCACTTGGTTTCTTTTATTTATGTTTTAATAAATTATGCAAAAATCCAAAGGTTCAAAATTGAATTAAAAATCAAATAAAATGAACCACTCTGAGAATGCATACATAGTTTGTATATAAGTCGCTCTTCTTTTATTTCTTTATTCTCGTAATTGTTAAAAATACTAAAATTATATTAACTTGTAACTATTTATTTATATTTTATTTTGCATTTTTTCTTATTTAAAATCATAAAAAATATAAAATCTAAAAAATAGTATTCTATATACATTGAAGACCACCAAAAATATATTTTATACAGCTAACTTTTTTTGGTTTTGATCCCTTCACAAAAGTTGTGGATCTCATCGAGATGAAAGACTATCTAGAAGAACACTTTTTAATTTGAGGTTAGTTTCTATTTTCTTTTGATTTTTATTCATTTTTATTTTTTGAATTTTGTGGGAGCGACACGTAGTAGCTCCAGGAGATATCACGTGTCGCCCCCACTTATTCACTTAAGTAGCTTCCTTATGGTTCATTGGATGCATATCCCTTCATCCAACGATCATTTTTATTCTCCTTATTTCTCTTTTTATCCTTTTATTTCCTTTTTTATTTTTTATTTCCCTCCATATGGCATTATTCTTGCCCTTCAATCAAACATTACTGTCAAGTGGAGCTTGGAAAAAGCAATGTAGTTAGCCAAAAAATATGTGTCAAAAGAGAAAATCCCATACTTTCTAAGACAATACAAAAGAGCTTACATTACTGGCAAGTGCTCCCAACCTTTTCAAAGTGTCCACTTGGACCAAAGCTATTAGGTCATATGAGTCAGACGTACATGATAAAAGGGCCCTACATTGTAAGTGATACAAGTCTGGGTGTAAGTATAATATATACTTTAAAAAGGCACACCATTGTGTATCCCAGGAAAACAAATGCAGATGGCTCAGAATTCTTGATGGACATACTGATTGACACCAAAAATACAAGTGTATGTTAATAAGGCACTCAAATGATCCTTGTTCCTACGAGAGGAGAAAAGAAATGGTACAAACATAAATCCTCCATACTTGGCTATTCCGTATTATACTTTTTAGTCTGACAACTAAAGAGATGATGGAATGAAGTGAGACTTTATTTATTCCCTAGAGTTGAGGGTTGGATCCAAAGGATGATCTTTTAAACTGGAACCTCTGATGAAACTTATACTTTACACTTGTATATGTGATCCACACTAAATGTCATGCTCCTTGTATGTATATGTATACATAGAGTCTGATAATTAGGCAAGACGAGTTTCTTTTGAATAAGACTTGGCTAAACTTAGGGTATAAGAGTCACATGAAACTTGTATCTTGAATTTCAAGTCTTGTATCCCACATGCACAGTCAGGGATTCAACTTACTTATCCATTCTTTATTTGCTCGAGGACGAGCAAAGTTTAAGTATGGTAGGGGTGATGAATCTCAGATTCATCAAAGTTATTCTTAGTAATTAGCACTCTATCTTAGACTTAACAATTAACTTAAGAATTAATTAATTAGAATTAACTTTTAATACCTTGTAAATAATTAAGGCTAATTATTATACATAAATAAATATCCAATCATTGTATATATGTGTTTAATGTCCCTTTATTTTCTATGTTTTTCTTATTATTAAAAATCCAATAAAAATTAATGTAATATTATTTATAATGTATTGTATATTATTTACTATTTAAAAACCCAAATAATAATAATAAGATAAATAAAAGAGATATTTTTATTCCTTTCAAAATACTTTCAAAAATATTAAGTATGTATATGTGATGTATTTTGGTTTTGGATTCTGTATAATAGTTGTAGATTTTTAAAAATACACGACATTCATTTTCGAACACTTTTTGTTTTGACTTCATTTATTATTTTTATTTTACATTGATTTTTTAGTTTTTCTATTTTTTAATTGGGCCACATGGCTCCCTATGTAAAGCTACGTAGCTGGCTCTTTAATAGCCCCCACCAGATCGCTTGATCATTTGATCAAGCGGATCCTGTGCGTCCACCCACGCCCATCTCTGAACCATTGGTTCACATGGTCCAACAGTCGTCCTCTATCTTCAACCTCCAATAGTTGATCCCAGGCATCACACCCATTTGATGACGGTCATTTCTCCCAATTACTCTAGTTGTTTCATGTGCCACCTTGGCCTGATTCTGGAGCCAAGCGAGAGCTCTTCTATTCCTCTTATTATCCAACCACTTTTTCATTACCTTTTCCCTCACAAGCCTTAGCTATCGATGGTAGAAACCACCCCCTTCAATCGCTCCTCTTTGAACAAGTCCCTTCACTGCCATGTGTTCAACTGATTCGATTGTACGCGAGGTTCCTCCCTAGTTTTCTCGCCCCTTCTGGTGATATTAAGAAGGCCTCGAGCGAAGCCATGATGGAGAGCGACCCTCCAATGAGATCCACGAATGATTAAACATTGTTGCAGTATATTGACCTGTTGCTCGAGCAAAAAACCACCACGGGTTTGTTAAGCGAAGACCTTGAAGCTCTTGGAGCTTCATCCCAGGCATAGCATCCATCCTCTGTCCTTCTCCGATCTCCAAGTATATCTAAGTGTCATCACTTTATATTTCTCTCTTTTTATTCGACACACACACACACACACCCCTTTCTCTCCATCGGAGTAGCCATTCACCATCGCCTTACCACCTCGATCTTCGATGTCATATCTAATGCCACCCTTCTCTTCTCCGCAATCCCCTCTGCATAGATCTAATTGACCTCCTTGCATATGAGGTTGACCAAATTATGGCTATGTCTTCTACCACCTCGTAAGATCTCCATTCATACTCATGATCACTCCAAATCAATCCAGCATGCTTCAGCCATGCATTTAACCTTTGCAAGTGCTTGAACCATCAATGTTCGGAGAGTGGAACACATCTCCGATCTCTTGATTTTTCTCTGATGACCGTGCATTAACTCACCACTCCATACCACTCCCGACCTTCTCCAACAATCTACTGACTCTATCAGGCCTCCAGTCCAACCTTTGACAACCTTTGAGGAGCCCGGAGGAGGAGACGTAGCATCACCGGAGCATAACCAAGTTTGTCACCTTCATAGCAGGAGAAGGCCCATCATATGGCTACATATACCGTTGGATCATCTGATCCTAGGTTCTACATCAGAGTTAGGACAACCTCTTCGACCCAACAATCTTGGAGGATCCAAACCTCGAGCGAGATGCTTGATGCCCTCCACATGGATCGAATCCGATCCCTACATTGAGCCTGGGCCGCATGTGCCTCATGTGCCCATCTGGGATTTTTACACCTAGGCGCTCTATCAGGTTCTCTTTATTATATGTACACCCCTACACACCTGGATAATTGCATATAATCCCTTGCAGCTTTTCGGTCCATTTTCGATGATTTTGTGAAGTTTTATTTTTCAATTATGTTCTATTTGCAAATAAACCCCTGGATTTGATCTTTAGTAACTTGGACATTGGTTATCCAAACTAAGTGATTTTGGTATCATCTAAAGGCTTTGAAAATTATCTTTAAGATGACATACTGTATTCTCTGAGTAATCAATATATATTAAATTAAAATTTAGAGAAATTCCTTGTTTGATGTTAAGTGATTTAATTACCATTAACAAATCTTGGCTTCAGTTTATGCAATAATTGAACCTTGATTTGCTCATCTAATGAAGAATATAATGATGGGATTAATCTCCTGAATTTACGTCATCTTATCTTGATTAAATGAATTAATACTTAATTAAGTGTGTTAAATGAAACTTATAATTTTATCTCTGTATTGATTATTAACTTAGACCAAAATTGTGATGTTTAATTAGATCTTTTCCTTAGGATCCAACTTCGGAGCATTGTTAGTGTGATGTGTTCCATCGTATGTACTTTACTGCATGTAGAATTTTGTAGCGTACTTTTTTATTGACTTGCATTATAAAAATCACCAAAAGATCCATGCATCCATTAGTTTTGTCAACCTGACCTAGATACTCATTAAATTCACTTGACCAAGATATTTAAACCCACATTAGATCATCTAATTGCTCGTATCCTTATGTTCAACCCTGGACCTATCCAGGTATAAATTAAGGCACAACCTCTTTACAGAGATAATTAGCATGGTTCTCTTAAACACATAATTGGATCATACTACAATTCGACGTAATTAACTTAGCCAATTAGCGCTTCACCACCGATCCGCGGATTTACGGTTCAGTCGATTAAAAAATATCTCAATCTACTAAATTTATTAAGGGCCATTTCTTAATTTATACATACCTAATGCACTCATTCTATGTGGTAAAGAGAAAGTTTCTCACTTGCATTCAACTTTATTCTATGTGAGAAGGAAGAAGATCCATGCATCTTGCGTCTAGTCCCAAACCTATGTAATTGGTCCGTAAGATTACTTTTACTATACATTATACCACATTACATATTATTTGAGATGGTAAGGATTTAAATCATGTATTTATTGTATGGGGTTCTCAGCTTGCCAAAACTCCCCTTTTAGTTTGGAAGAGAAGTTTAATAGTAGTGGTTTCTTATATAGAAAGATTTACTTAAGGAGGAGCTACCCTTTTTGAAAGAAGCTATATAGTGGAAAGGATCAAGAGATATAGTTGATTAAAATCTCTAGTTAGGAAAACTTTAATCAAGGTTTTTATCCAATTTAAATTTCATCATAAAAGCACCAGTGTCCATCTCCATGTTTGCTTGATTATCTTTCTGATTGGAACAATCTTACAGTTTTGGTTGGTTGCATTTTGATTTACAAAATAAATGAGACCTTAATTGCTCAAATCCTTTTTATTTATATTAAATTTCCACGAAAAAATTTGAAACATCGTATGATTTCAAAGCTGTTGCAATAACCTCCTTTAAAGATTGATTGTACTATAAATGATGGATCTTCTCCAAGAGAAATTTTAATGTAAAAGGGGTATATTGGTAATCCCATCTAACCTTCTAATTCTATGACTATATAGTGCCCTTAGGAGCCATACCTTATTATTCTCACTATCAAGTTTTCGTGAAAGGAAACGAAAGATGGCATGGTGTGAATAGTTGAATATGCACATTGTTGAACCACTATATATCTTTTTGTATTATGGTCAAACATGTTTTCTATCTTGATCATTTTGCACTTGTGTTTCGTTGATTGGGTCTATCTCTAATTTATCTCAGAGGCAATAAGTAGTATAGGATGGTTATACATATAGGATCGCTTGATCCACACATATACCATTATGCTTTAGCTTCTTCAAAAGCAAAATATTAGAAGGATGCCTCTAGGAGTCAAATGTACTCAACCATTAATACAAATGATGCCACATGGAAAGTGATTTTTCTACCCACTTCATGGTTCTATTATTGGATGCAAATGGATGTTTAAGAGAGAACTCCGGTCGAATGGATCCATTGAAAAGTTTAGGATAGAACTCGGATTATACAATGGAATTCAATGTTGCATTTTAACATCGATGTTGTGGTCCCACATCGTGGGCACACTCAGAATCTACTAAACTTATATAATGTGTTGTAATGGTTGAAATTTTTAGGACAAACAGTTGAAAACACACATGTATATGTATGTGCATTGTACCAAGCTTTGCCTCGAGCTCGAGTGTGATGCATGTGGCAAAGGTGCTTGCACAAACACGAGCTATGTTGCTTGTCCTCATAAGGGTAGAAGATAAAATTCCAGTTTCGAAAGAATTTCGAGAAAGGTTGGAATGATGATGGCTGCTCTTCATTGTCAAGACTCAAGATCACATCTCTTTCAGTGATCTCCGATCGCATCCTTGTCAAATACACAATCAAAGCACATTTCTCATCTCTCCTCTCTAGGTTTTTCTGTACTTTCCTCATGCGAGTTTTGTCAAGGTCTTGATTTCATTGACGAGGTGGTAGTTAAAGACAACTATCATGAGTTGTATCATCGGTGGAAGACATTAGGAGTATATCATGCACTTTATATTTCTCTCAAAAAAAATCATGCACTTTGTATTGTTGAGGTGTTTCTCCAAGAGGTAGTCCATTTCATGATACTTTGGCTACAACTTTTAACTTGATTTTACCCAAGTCTTTTGTCATCTAATAGGTGGTTTTATCTAGGGGTGTTCATGGGGTGGGTATCCGATCCATTTGATTGTGACATGTCCTGACCCGTTGCTGGATCATATGGGTCGACCCGTCCCGTTTGAATGAGTACCCAAATGAAACGGGTACCCGATTAATATCAATGGGTAATGGATACCCGGAGGTACCCATAGAAGTACTGCCTCTATTAAAAAGAAATCAGTTGTTGAAGGATATGGAAGAATCCTTAAGCGCATCACGGAAGCGTGAGGATCGCATAATATATGATCGGGAGCGACTAGTCGCACTAGTTGGTTGGTGCAGCGGAATTTAAAAATTTTTAAACGATGAAACCACATGATCCAAGAACACTTCTCAGATCGTTTTATCTAAACTACATACTAGATAAAGGAATACCTCTTGTAGCATGGTCGTGATCGAGTCTCTAAATAAAGAGACCTCATGTCTCAAGTCCAATCTATCGGAGGAGACGCTTGCGCGTGCGGAGATGAACTGCATGCTTCTCGCAATCCAAGTTGTTGATCTAAGCGATGATTCTTCTGATCTCGTCTCATGAGATAAAGTATCTACTTCACGAGCGAGGTACACTGAAAGAGATGGAGATCCACGAGTAGTCGAAGTAGCAACACAACGCCGATGTGATGATGACGATGACCTTCTCTATAGGGTTAGAGTGGACGTCCACTCAAGATGGAGAGAGAGGGTGGTGTGGGGCTTGAGAATGAGAGAGAGAGAGATAGCAATAGTTGTTGTAATTTGAAGAGCAAGGGTTGCCTCTTCTTATATAGCATTTTGGGAGTCCATGGATCTCGATCCATGGACAACACAAAATCAACAGATGAGATCGATTTGTGTTTCTTTCAATAGCCATGATTTTGTTGTAAAAATACAACAATAATTAATTTAATTTAATTTAATATATATTGAATGAAAATCAATGTAAATTAATTTTAAATTAAATCAATTATCCATGGAGATAATTGAAAAGAGGTTAGCCTCTTCCCATAAAGAGGGCGCACGACCACCAATTCCAGTTAGGACTCGGCGGACGTCCACCTCCTCTAGATGAAGGTGGCTATCACCTCTTCTTCTCATGAGATTACATTATCCCATAGATTTCTTCAATATTTTGCAATAATTCAAATTTATTCACACAAATAATTCATAATTATTTTGTGTATATTGCAATCATGCTATTGAAAATTTGTGAATGGCATTCACAACCCAAAATTAAAATGTAAATTATATTTTTAATTAATTATCTAATGTGAATCCAATTCACATCAACACTTAATTAACAAATATAAATTACAATTGGCTCTCTATAATATATTATAAATCACATTTATAATATATATGAATAATTTGGATAGTGCTATCTACATTATTCTTATCCATAATAATTAAACCACATTTAATTACATTGGAACAACATTCTCATGGATCTAAATAATATGAATAAAATTCATATTATTCATGATAATTAAATCATATTTAATTATCCATTTCTCAATGCTCAGATATAATTTAACAATGTAATTATTCTTGATTTCTTTCAAGAATAATGCGCTTTCTCCGTAGATACTTGGAGATAAGGACATGACGATTGTACATTCCACGTACAATGACTTGGATATTTAGATTCATCTCAAATATAGATCTCATTGACCTCTCATAGATTCTTGATTAAATCAAGATCGTAAATCTAATCTTCTCATTGCATTTGAATCACATTCAGATCAATGTCCAACATTTGGACTAAGATCATATCACTTCTCTACTGAGAGGAATCACTAAAATCCAGACCTGTTTCATCACTCCCTCGGAATGGAAGTGTCATGATTATATAATCGTTTATGATCACATCGCCCTCAGGTATTCCTATTACATGTACATCCTGCATACTGGAAGACCTATAATAAACCTAAAGAGATAGATCAAAATTTATATTGTCATATTCATGATTTTATCATTAAGTTTCTTATTCGGTCATTGGGAGTTGATATCGATCATATACTTCCAAAAGCATATATTATACCTTCAAATTCTTGTCATGCTTCCAAAGCAAGACGACCATGCATGGAATTTGATGTCCAATATCTCATGAGTGTTCTCATGTCTTCCGATTCACAAGTGAACCTTTATGATCCCTTTGAGAGATCGTATTATTCATATGCCCTCATATGTATACCAGCTTACCAGTGTATAGACCTTGATTAGGCCATCAACCTATTAGTCAGTCAAATGTACATACTTAGATATATAGCAACACATATGTCTCCGGTCAGAGGATGCGTGCCTATATCGTGATAGTATGCAACATAGAACTTGGTTATCTCGATCTCGTTAAGTCAATTCTTTGACCTAACTAATCTGACAACTCCGAATATCTATTCCCGTGCAGAGGACCTGCATCAAGAGATCGGTCAGATATCAATCAAGTGAGGAAGGATTACCATCTCCTACTCAGGATGGAGATCATCTCTTAACAATCATTTGACGATGCTTGATGATTCCTCAATCTAACTCTTTAGATATTCATCCATGCACCAAATTCTATGATTCAACCATTTAATCAACAACTGTATGATCATCAAGATGACCATGGTACATAACTCTAATTGTACAAAGGGATCTTATAGTGCATTCATTCATTTAATCTCAGGTAGGGAGTGAAATAAACAAACAACTTTTATTTGATAAATCAAACATTACAATAACATTTACTGTAGGAATGGTTCAACTCGAGCTCACATGGTTAATAATCTCCCACTAGCCCTCATAACCATTTAGGTACAATCCTTAAATCCATGCTCATTATATGATGGTCGAAAACCTTTTGCGTCAATGGTTTGGTAAGGGGATCAACAACGTTGTCAGCATAGGCTACCTTGGTGATGATGATGTCACCACGCTTTTGAGTCTCCCGAATGATGTGGTATTTTCTTTCCACATGCTTGCTCTTTTGATGCCATCTGGGTTCCTTTGCCTGGACAATGGCTCCCGTGTTATCGTAGAGTAGCGGGATGTGAGTATTAGAGAAAACTACGCTAAGTTCCAGGATGAACTTGTGCACCCTCGCTGCCTCCTTTGCAACATCCGATGCGGCAATGTATTCGGCTTCTTTATTGAATTGGCCTTAATGTCTTGCTTCTTGCTTCTCCAACTCACAACACCACTATTCAACAAGAAAACAAACCCTGATGTCACTTTCGATCATCAATATCTGACTGGAAGTCTAAATATGTGTATCCCAAGACTTGGATATCACCATCTCCATAGACCATGATATAACATTACGTCCGTCTTAGATACTTTAAAATGTTATTCGTCGCATTCCAGTGTTGTTCTCCATAATAGCATTGGTAACGACTTACCACTCCCACTTCATGGCAGATATCTGACCTTGTAGACATCATGGCGCACATTAAGCTTCCTACAACTGATGCATAGGGGCATCCAGGCATGACTTTCTTTTCCTCAACACTTTGAGGAGCCATCCCTTTAGATAGGTCGATACAATGTCTTAAGGAAGGAAACCTTTCTTGGAATTCTTCATATGGAAATGTTCAAAATTTTCTTAATGTACCCATGTTGTGATAATCCCAATATCATCTTTTCTCTGTTTCTGAACATCTTCATACCTAATATGTAAGAGGCTTCTCCAAGATCTTTCATCTTGAAGGTGTGGGATAGCCAAATCTTAACACTGTCATCATCCATGTATCATTCCCAATAATAAGGAGGCCATCTACGTAAAGTATGATGAATACAATGGCGCTCCCACTAATCTTCTTGTACACAGATGGTAAATCAGGATTCTGTACAAAATCATAACTCTGTATGATTTCATCAAATCTGATGTTCCAGTTAAGAGAAGCTTGTTTGAGCCCATAGATGGATTTCTTCAGCTTGTATACTTTACCTTCCTCGGTTATGAAGCCTTGGTGATGCTCCATATAGATATCCTCCTCGAGGTATCCATTGAGGAAAACTATCTTGACGTCCATCTGTTAGATCTCGTAGTCAAGAGATGCATATATAGATAGCAGTACCCTCATGGACTTAAGCATAGCCACAAGAGAGAATGTCTCATTGTAGTAGATGCATTCTCTCTGTGTGTAGCCCTTAGCTACGAGTCGTGCCTTGGAAGTCTCTACTTTCCCATCAGGTCTCCCTTTTCTCTTGAAGATCCATTTACACCTAATGAGTTTTACTCATCTAGGTGGATCCTCTATGGTCCATACACCATTCTTATGTATGGAGTCAATTTCCGATTTCATTGCTAGCATCCATCTATCCATGTCATGATCCGTGAGTGCTTCATCAAATGAAGTTGTATCATTGTCAGTTTCACCTGATACATGGAATCCGTACCTTTCAGGTGACGCAACCACCCTCGAACTCCTTCGAAGAGGTACAGGTGTTTCATCTTCATTTATATCTTCAATTTCTGATCTAGGAAGCTCAGAATCCTCAGTGGATTCAATGAGTTCTTTTATATCATTTTTGTCTTGACTCTTAAGGAAATCATCCTCCAGAATTCTACATCTCTAGAGACGAAAACCTTCTGGGTCTCAGGGTCATAAAGCGGGTATCCAATACCATCCTTAACATACCCAATGAAGTAGCACTCACAAGTGTGAGATTCCACCTTACTTGTGTCCACATTTTTCGCATCGACCAAGCAACCCCAAATCCTTAAGTGTCTAACACTAGGCTTGGTTCCATACCAAAGCTCATGAGGAGTTTTAGGCATGATTTGCTAGAAATCGTGTTTAGGATATATATTGTAGTCTTCTACTGCATATCCCCAGAAACTTAGAGGCAAATGCGCTTTACTCATCATTGAACAGACCATATACATGATAGTCCTGTTGCGCCTTTCATCAACACCAATAAGTTGAGGAGTTCCGGGAGGAGTGAGATTAGAGACAATTCTATTCTCTTTAAGGCATTCCTTAAATTCATTTGAGAGGTACTCACCGACGAGTCGCTAAATACGATGTTTAATTCGGACACGTTGTGGTACGTGTACTTAGCGATTCGGTCAGAACCGAGAGAAGGATCTCCGTGAAGAGTGTCTCGGCTTAATTTATATCCCGGGCAAGTCCGTGGTCGAACACAGGGAGGCAAAGGAACAACTTGGTTTTAATTTAAAAACTTAGATCTAGATTTACAAGCGGTATATTTTTTTAATTTTTTTAATGCAAAATGAATGCCAATGCAAGTGAATTACGACACTAAGAAAGCATATAACATGCCAAATTAATTTTAATTTCAAATTAGTCCAATTCAACCAAACTATATTTTTTTAGGATCTTAATTCAGTGAGGAACACAAAACATATTTTTTTTTGTATTTTTTGGGGTTAAAATGCTAAATAAAAATGTGCACTTTTTCTGGGTTTTTTTGTAATTTATCAAACAGTAAGCAAAAATTATGAAAAATATACCGGGAATGAAAATCATGATGCAAGGAGACTACATTAATTTTTTCGAATTTTTTTGACAAAATATGAATTTTTTATAGTTTTTTTAGTGAAATCAGAGTGACAGTGAGTAAATAAATTCTAATAAATCCACAATGTCAAATTAATCAGAGTGAGAATTATCTCGAAAAGGTATTTTCATATAGAATCTAGGACACTTGAAATTTCGCAAAAGTGACGTATGTGAATTTAATTAAAAATCAAATACTATAATCACTCTACAATTTATTTCAGATACAAGACATCTCCACTTTGGATGAAATTTGGAAAGTAAGTTAAGCACTTATCAAGGCATCATTTTAAATTTTTGTGGAATTTTTAGAGCAACCGTGTGTGAGATATGAATTTAAGAGTCCAGATTGGGTAAAATATGCAGAGTTTCAGTTACCATTTTTAATTAATTACCCATGATTCACAAAAATACAAATAAATAATCAGAATGTAGACAATTAGTTGCTCATCACAATGACATTTTTCATTGAACAAAATAGTGCCCAACAGATGTCCAAATTGATAAGCAAACACAGGGGTCTTTGTGCAAATTCTTAAAGAAAAATAAGCAAACAACTATATACAGGGACCTACTTGTAATTACAAGAAAAAGACGAAAAACATTGCAATTTTTACAATAAAATAAAGAGAAAATGGAAAAGGACCTTTCTTGTTCCTGGTGCTAGGGCCCGATGGTGATGTACCCAACGGGGGATGCGGTGGCGGCGGCGGCCCCGCGCATGGCCGCGAGGATGGCGAGAAGTGTGGAGGTGTGTGCGGCTGGTCGGCGGAGGCTGGGCAGAGAGGCGGGCTGACGACCGCCGGTGTGGCGGTTGCGGCGAAGAGGCCGCAGGTGGCAGCGATGGCGAAGCCGCGCGCAGGCGTGGGCGGCGGCACCGCGCGCGGGAGAGGAGGCCGGCGTGGGAGGAGGATAGAGCGGAGAGGGCCGCTGTGGGCGGTGGCGCGGGGGAGAGGCGGAGCTTGGCAGCGACGGCGCCACTTGGAGGGAAGGGGAGGGGCGGCGGGCGTGCCTGCGTCTCCTCCTCTTCTTTTTTTATTTTTTTTAATTTTTTTGTTTTGATTAAAAAAACTTCTGTGATATTTTTTATTTTAATTTTTTTTATAAACATGAAATAAATATTATGCTAAAGGGGAAGGTGAAGAGGATGATGGATGTGGATGATGGTGATGATGAATAAAATGATGGTGGTGGTGAAAACAATAGTGAAACAAAAATATGAGATAAACGAAAATAACAAGAGAAATACGAAGGAATACTTATCTGATTCTTCGCCGGATTGGCGGAGCAGCTACGCTGAACTCCTGTTGTCGCCTCGATCCGATTGGCGAAACAAAAATCGGAGAAGCTGAGCGAGCTCGATGGGGAACTCGTGATGCGGAGCGGAGCTCCGCGAATCTCGCATGAAGGAGGTCGTCGCTTGAGGAAGATGCCTCGCCGCTGTCACCAACAAAGCACTCCAAGATCTCTCCTTTTTCTATTAGAATGGCGGATAGGGAAAAATTGTGGATGTAAAGAGGAATATAAAGAGAAGAGAAAGGGAGGTTAGAATGCAGGTGGTGTTGAATGGGAGGTTAGATTAATGGTGGAGTTGAATGGAGGTTAGATGAAGAATGTGGGGTTGAATGGGAGTTGTTGGTAGAAAAGAAGAGGGAAGTTAGTGTAGAGAATATGATTAGATAAAAGAAAATAAAAGTAGGCTACTAAAAAGAGAAAATAAAATAAAGAGAACAAAAAGAGTGGGGAATTTACAAAAGAAGATATACAACATGTACACATTTTTTTGTTTGCTTTTCTTTTTATATTTTTTTTCTTTTTAATAAGAGATATTTACAACGGAAAAATACAGTAAAATAGTATAATCAAAATACAATACAACCATGATTTTTTTTGTATTTTTAGTAATTAGGAAAGGTAAAATAAAAAATGAAAGAGAATGAATATATACATAATATACAATGTACATCTAGGTCCCAAAACCCAACTTTTGCAAATGAGCTCCGATTTTAATGAAATACTTCTGTTGGATAGATAATTTTCTACCTTGAACTTTAAAAGTGAGTTTGATGAATTTGGAGTTCATACGGAAAGGGAATTTGGCTTGGAAGTTGGACTTTACGGCTTTTTCTCTTTGGGATCTAGGAGCATTTATTTGAGTTAAAAATTATTTTGTATTTTTGTATTTTTATATACATTGTTATGAACAAGTTGGAGAAAGAATTAGCCAAAAAAGAGTTGAAATAAAATTATTAAAAATACATGAAGTTTTGGTCTTTTTACAAGTGAAAAACTCCTTTAATTTAGCAGCTTTTTATTGTTAATTTATTTGGTACAATATAATATATAATAATTAATGTATTTTATTTACAAGAGTCATTTTTTAATTTATGAATTTTATATACATTTATTAGGGAATTTACTCGTGGATTTTGATAAGATCAATATATTAAGATGATGAATCGTGAATTCATCACTTACCACCTCAGTCAGATCGAATTCGTTTAATCTTCCTATCGATTTGTTTCTCAACCAAAGCCTTGATCTCTTTGAACTTTTCAAAGGTTTTGGATTTATGACGTAGTAGTAAGATAAACCCGTATCGCAAACGGCCATCAATAAACGTCAAATGATATCGATATCTATTTCGGATCGCGGTATTGAAGGGACCATATACATCGGTATGTATTAGGTCTAGAATACCTTCGCATTGTGCAACCTTGTTATAAAAAGGCATCCTAGTCATTTTACCTTGAAATACAATGTTCACAGGTAGGCAAAGATTGAAACTGTAAAAAATCTAAGGGTCCATTCTTTATCAATCTACTAATCTTATCAATAGATAAATGGCCAAGCCTTTGATGCCAAATCATATTACAATGATTTCCATCCTCTCTGGTTCTTTTAGGGTTTTTATCAGTGGTAGTAACATTTATGACATTTTCATCAATGCACAATTCATAGAGTCCACCATAAGTCGAAACACCATCCGTAATATATTTATCATAACGATTTATGATAAGTTTATTACAGAATAGAAACGAATATCCAATCCTAACAAGCTTAGATACATATATAAGGTTCCTCCTAACTTCATGTACATAAAGACACTTTTTAAGTAAAAGGACTCTCCCACTTGATAATGATAGTCTGCAGGTCCCGACGACGGCTACTGCAACGTTGCATCAGATCTCATATGGATGACTATCTCCCATTCATCAAGATTCCTAGTTCCTTGAAATAGATGCAACAAATTGCATACAAGAACAGAAGCACCAGAATTGATGACCCAGCTATCTTCTCACCCAATGAGAAAATTAGTTTCAATGATGAAAGTAGATTTTATACTTGTTGGAGCTTTACCTTTGTCAGTAGACTTCAGATAATCCAGGCAGCTATGCTTCCAGTGCCCTGTTTGCTTGTGGTGACGACAGACATCGATTTTCTTCGATGCTATCATAGTGGAAGCATTAGAAGATGAGCCAATACCTTGACTCGTCTTCTTTCTCTTCTGGGCTGGACCCTTCCGAGAACCTTTCTTCTGACCACATTTTCCTTTGACTTGTGTAGCCATTGCACTGGCAGAGGGGCTATCTTTTTTCATTACATCTTATGTAGACTTTAATGCAACCAATAACCCAGTGTTAGTATACTTCACTTTGCTCATGTGGAATGTGACCACAAAGCTATTTAAAGACTTAGGGAATGACAACAAAATGAAGTCAGCCTGCATATTTGCGTCCATGTCAGCCCCGAGAGTTTCTAGCTCAGAAAGGTACTCAAACATTTTGAGCACATGTTCTCTGACAGAAGTTCCTTCCTGCATCTTACAGCGAATAAGTTCTTTCATGATATTATAACGTTGTGTGCGGTTTACATCATCGAACATTTCTCTCAGATTCACCATTATGTCATGGTAAGTATTCATCTCTATATGTTGCTTATGAAGCACATTGGACAGTGAATCCAAAATATAACACCTTGCCAAAGAATGATCTTCGTATTTTTCATTCAATTTAATTTATTTCAGTATCAGAGGGTCTGTGTACTTATCCTTGGATAACACACAAGCACTCTGCAGATAGGACAAGATCCAAATTACGGATCCAATCCGAGTAATTTGGTCCGGTCAACTGATTGACCTCCAGGAACCTGCTGAGTGGGTTCATGAACTTCATTTTTTTGAAATTAAGAATGTACTATATTTGAACATATAAATAATTATATATTCAATTGAGATTCTTAGATTAAGGATTATTAATCAAATTAGTCTTGCATTTTTAACCTTGAAAGTTCATTCCCTTAATCATATTCAAAGTAAGAGATATACTTACCGGTATATATCTAGCAAGAACTTGGATCTCCTTTTCTACCTTAGTTACATCCCAATAATATGAGAAACTGCAACTCAGGTAAAATGAAACGGAAACACATTCTACCTTGCAAGTCCAACTTACATTTCCAATTTGATCTTTAACACCCAGCACCCCTAAAGTGATGTTGATCCGTTGTTAATTGAACCAACCGTCAACAGGAATAGCATTCGCTATGTGCAATCTAATATCACCTTAATAATATTAGGAACCGATATTGGGTCACTACGCATATGGCCTTATTCTTTCGAGAAGCAAAGAGCCTAATACAGATGCGATTGTATACAAGAGCTGTCACTTCAGACAGGTGTCTCCTACATACAATCTATGGCGACAGAACCCTTTGCCTTAACGGGAGACCATGGATGTCACTTATGTGATCCTCCACCTCATATTCAAAGTCTTATTGATTATCATGAATCATATTCACATAACTAATTCTTCCAAGGAAAATACAATCTCTATTCATAATAGAGTATTTTAATTGGATATAATTAATCTAGTCATATCAATTCAATTATCAATCCAATTTAGTTAACCAACAAACTTGATTATTACTTGAAGGATGATATAATATCAAAATATGTATTATTCAAATTTTAATAATTAGAAAAAAATACAATGATATCTTCAAACATTATTCCCTACTCGCTGTCATGGACAGTACCGACAAGAGTGGGGCAGATCGTTCAAGGAGCAACGTGCTACCCCAACACTTCCCGACTAGACACCATATCTCCCTCAAGTCAGGATAATATGATTTGATCATTTTGTATTTGAGATGATAATCGGTATTTCAGCTGAAGTTATACCATATAAAAATAATCAAAATATTTTAAATAATATTATAAGGAGATTTACTAAACAAAACCTCAATTCTATTCAAGTAACAATGTTTTGTATGTAGAGATTGTCCTACAACTATTGTAGGATAAACTAGGTTTTTCATGAAACAGTCATTCAATGATGATTGATGTTTAATCAATTATTTCTATAAATAAATATTAATCATCGGTTAATCATGACAAATTCTCAATTTTTTGATTGACATTGAATGATAAATAAATTAAGAAAGTGATCTTGATGATCCAATCATCACCCGACCCATTTCCACTAAAGATGGAGTATCTAGGGCAAGGAGTTCGGATCGTGCGAAATAAAATTGTGCGGTTTGCTGGTTTGATTCTCTACTTAAATTAAGTGTTTATTTCATGTTTCATGACAGAAAAGCAGTAAGTAAAAATAGTTTTGTTACAAATCCGTGAATACATACAAAACAATTTCATGACGGGAGCTATTCGAATCAATTTCATGCACTTTTAGTATCAATTGAAGGTTACTTTTTTGTAGACATATTTAAAATTTCTAAATACCTTTTATTAACCAAAAAATACGTTTAAATAGTAGGTTTTTACTTCATAAAAATGATTCGAATCTTGCATCCAATGCAAAAACAATGATTCCCGCACATCCAAAATATGAACCATGATCGCCTAAGATTTTCTACCATATCCAAGACCTAACCTGGATCTGATACCATTTGAAGAATATGGAAGAATCCTTAATAACATCACAGAAGCATGAGGATCACATCATATACGACCGGGAGTGATTAGTCGCACTAGTTGCTCGGTGCAACAGAATTTAATTTTTTTAAATGATGAAACCGCTTGATCCAAGAATACTTTTCAAATTGTTTCATATAAACCACATAGTAGATAAAGGAATACATCATGTATCGTGATTGTGATCGAGTCTCTAAACAAAGAGACCTCATGTCTTAAGTCCGATCTGTCGGAGGAGACGCTTGCGAGCGCAAAGATGAATCACGTGATTCTCGCAATCTGAGTTGTTAATCTAAGCGATGAATCTCCTGATCTCGTCTCACGAGATCAAGTATCTTTTTCACGAGTGAGCCACACTGAAGGAGATGGAGATCCATACGTAGTCGAGGCAGCAACACAACTGTGATGCGACGACAACTACGATCTTCTCTCTAGGGTTAGAGTAGACATCCACTCAAGATGGAGAGAGAGTGTGACATGGGGCTTGAGAATGAGAGAGAGCAATAGTTGTAATTTAAAGAGCAAGGGTTGCCTCTTTTTATATAGTATTTTGAGAGTCCATGGATCTCAATGCATGGACAACACAAAATCAATGAATGAGATTGATTTGTGTTTATTTTAATGGCCATAATTTTGTTGTAAAAACACAACAACAAATAGTTTAATTTAATTAAATATATATTGAATGATAATCAATATAAATTAGTTTCATATTAAATCAATTATCCATGGAGATAATTGGAAGGAGGTTAGCCTCTTCCCATAAAGAGGGGGGACAACCACCAATTCCAATTAGGACTTGGTGACCATCCACCACCTCTAGATGGAAGGTGGCTATCACCTCTCCATCTCATGAAATTACATTATCCCATAGATTTCTCCAGTATTTTGCAACAACTTTTATTTCAAATTTATTCACACAAATAATTCATAATTATTTTATAAACATTGTAATCATTCCATTGGAAATTTGTGAATCACATTGGTGATGCCGGCTACAAGAATGGGGATGGATAGGGTGGAATGGTGCATGCTCCCATCTCCTCCACTCGATGCGCAGTGAAGTGGTGGTTGCAGTGGAGAAGGGGGAGGAGGAGGAGGGGAAGATGGAGGAAGATGGCAGAGGAGGAGGGGGCACCGGAAGAGGGGGGTGGAGGAGGTTAGGGTGCCCGGGGGGGTGAGGGGAGGATCCTAGGAAGGAGAGAGGGATCGAGGAGGGAGAGGAAATACCTCTCAAACATTTTTTTAAAAAATAATTCCCCTTGTGTCCCATAGTTAACGATCGTTTGCGTTGAGGATAGACACCAACTAAGCCGAGAGACATAAATGATAGAATGATAAAGAAGTCGGGGGCACAACTAATATTCCAAAAAAGGAAAGGACATAACCGATATTGCAATATCTCATAGTGACACAACTAAAAAAATCATTAATCTTTTATTCACTCGTTAGAACTTTTGATATATTTGAATAAGAACGTAGGATAATCCCAAGCGTATATAAGCACGCAATATAAAGAGATACTCATGAAAACAAGGGTAGTTTGGGAGAGATCCATCAAACACAACCAACATATTGGAGAATAGACCCCGGAATAAGGGGCCTATTCTCCTTTCGACACGGATTTCTATGGTATGATTATTCCTCCTCATTCCATCTTATTTCACTCTTATTCACATCTTCATCCCACCTTACCTACCTTTATTTCACCTTATTCTCCTTATTCTTATCCTCCAGCCGAACAGAGAATAGACCCTTATTCCCCTTATTCCCCGTCTTTATTCCTGTTTATTCTCCTACCGAACGGGCCCGTAAGCAATATAAAGAGGTACTCAATGAAAATAAACTATTTATTGATGGCAACGCTGTGATGTAATTACTTTGTACGTAATAATAAAATAAAATTGTTGTGGTGTAGCTTGAGAGAGATATGGGCACGCACATCAAAAAGGACTGATGGTGTCCCACAACTTTGATATATCTAAATCGTGCACGTATGTCATGTCTTTGACATAATATATAGAAAGGCTATTTGATTATAAACAATAAAATACAACGGAAAAAGAGAGGCAGATGGACTAGTCTTAATTCAGTTGGAGATGATAATCATGATACGTCACAAAGAGGTGCACATCTAATTTATTGAATTCCACATTTAAACTTTTGATATGCTTGTTACGGCTACAGTTTTTTTAAAAACAAGACAATATAAAATATATTCATCTAGGGCACCCAACAAATACATCAAAAATAGATGAGCTCCAAACCTAGATTGAAAGCAAGGGCCTTATGGCAAAGTTCATACATCACAAAAATAAGGCATCAAAAGGAAGAGAGCAATTCCTAAAAAGAAGCACAGGAGGGTACGTTCGGACCAAAATATTAAAGGCAAGGTAGCAAGTCGAGGAGACGGTGCGATGCGGAGGATTAGAGGGGGTGGAGGCATTGCCTCAACACCACCACAAGAACAATGTAACCTCTAGAGAGGGAGAGAGAGAGAGAAGAAAGAGATGAGAGATTGAGGGAATGGAGAGAGTTGTATTCTTTCTAATTTATAGTGATCTTTCTTCTCCGGTGGTCGTGCGAGGTGACCGACCACTGTTATATCTGGTTTTTCTTTCTTTCGCGTGCTTCCGTAGTAGTGGACGATTGTGTATCTGCATCCGTATCCGTCAGGTAGTCATATCAGGTGGTTCGTTTCCTATCAAGTGGTATCAGAGCCAGGTTCATCGTTGTTGAATGGACACGGTATGACAGGTCAGAGCGAGGTTCGACGTCGATGAGTGGACGTCGATGCAGCATATGGTACGATCCTTAAAAGTAGGGATGGAAACGCATGTGAATATATTCGTATCCGATTCGCTATCATATTCATTTTATACATATTTTGACATTCGTATCCGTATTCGTTTTAAAATGGATGTGGATATGGATATCACTTCGACATTCGCTAATATTCGCATTTGTATTCGTATATTCGTTTTCGTACATAGGTATAGTAATAGATTTATTTATAATTGTGTGTAACAATATTTTATGATTGCTTTCACCATTATTGATATAATTATTATGAAATTACTATATCTGGTATATCTATTTTATGTGTAAATCATTCTAGACATGTATATTATAGTTAATCTATTAAAAAAATTATGTTATTATTCGTTTCTGATCATATTCATTTTACATTCGTATTCGTTTTTAAGGATACGGTAACACATTTCTCACATCCGTCAATATTCGTATCCGCATTTGTATTCGTATTTTAAAATGAATAAGGATATGATTATACCCATATTGTATCCGCATCCGGTCGTTTTCATCCCTACTTAGAAGCCTTGATATGGTGGTCTCTTCGAGAAATCGATCAGATGCGTCAAAGAATTCTACTAGCGGCGGTCGACAGGAGATCGTACAAGGTAGCACGTCTAGGACACCCAGCGATGGGTGAATCACCTAGAGGCAGTGAATTTCTGCTAACGAGACTTACAGATGACGACGATGACCCAATGCAGACCTAAGACGATGAAGAGATCGTGATGGAATTCAACTCAATGGGGAGACTGTTAGGATTGAGGTCATATTAGGATTGAGAATCCTAATGGGATTGGACTCCTAATCCCAATAATAGTTGAGTTGTGTTTCATTTGTAGTCATAATGGGAATAGAACTATAGGGTTGTAAGTGGGCTATATATAGAGAGGGTGGGAGGCATTGCCTCCAAAATACAAGAACAATGTAACCCTTAGAAAGAAGGTGAGAGAGAGAGAGAGATAAGAGAGGAAGAAAGCGAGGGAACGGAGAGAGTTGTACTCGTTCTTATTTTAGTGATCTTTCTTCTCCGGGGGTCGCGAGAGGTGACCGACTACCGTTATATCCGGTTGTTCTTTTCTTCATATGCTTTCGTGGGAGTAGTCGATTGCGTACACATCTGTATCCGTATAAGGTGGTCCATGTTCCCAACAACTGGTATCGGAGCAGAGTTGGCAACGGTTCGTGTCCCATCAGTCATTTCCTACGAGATCGCTAAGTTCATCGAGTTCTTCTTGAAGGAAGTCCTAAAAATGAGCTAGTTGAATAGGGAAGTTGCGGATTAAAGATGACATCAATCACAATATTGAACATAGGGTTTAAATCTATGACCGATTTCCCAGAGCCCATTGCAACCTTCTTTCCACCAAAACATAAAGAACAACCTTGCAATTCATAACGAAATGATAGATAGATTATTCGTCTTAACGACGTAAATAATAAAGATATGCCAAGTGGAAGCCCCTTCACGTAAGGTTTTCTTGTGTGATGATCATCTTATTTTAAAAAAAGCTAAGCTAAGAATCTAATGGGAGGGAAGTTTATAGTTCCAGTATACCTTACAAAGATTGTCATGAACTGCTCCATCTGTCCATAGTTTGTAACAAAGATTGCTAAGGAAGGAACTTTCCTAAGGACATATGCATATTTTGCCTTCATGGTTTAGATTATCTTTGTAATATTGAGATCCAACTGATGGCTCCACGTTGGACGGTAAAGACATACTGTAGGGTGCTTCTTACCATCGATATTTCTTGTAAAATCTGAGTCTACACATTCGTGAATATGAATATTAGTGTTTCCACAACACAAAAGGTACCTCTTAGATATCGTACAAATCTACTTGATAGCTTCACGGTGTTCCTTGTTTGGGTTTGTCGGGAATATACTTACAACTCCCACTACATGGACGATCTTAGTCTTATCATCAATATCTCTTGTAAAATCTGAGTCCACACATCCTTGGATACGAACATAGTGTTTCCATAACACATTGTCATGTTAAAAGTACCTCTTATATATCGTACAAATCTACTTCATAGCTTCCCAGTGTTCCTTATTTGGGTTTGTCGGGAATATGCTTACAACTCCTATTACATGGGCGATCTTAGTCTTAGTACAAAGCGATGTATATATCGGACTAGTAATCAAAGATTGGTAGGATACTTTGGACTTCTAATCCTCCTTCTCCCTCATAGTAACATCTTTCTTCTTTGAAAGTGTGAAGTGGCTATCTAAGGGTGTGAGGGTAGGTATTGCATTTTCAATATAGAACCTTCAAGTACCTTTTCAATATTGATCAAGTACCTTTTCAATATTGAGAAAATCTCAGCTTCTTGTTTACATTGTCTCTACTTAGCATTCTAAGAATCTTCTTAATTTGTACAACCCAAGTCATTCATATCAAACTCCTTCGATAGTGTTGCCTTGAGATTTTCTATCTAATACTTGCTAGATCATACAACAAGCATGCCATCTACATACAATAGTCATGTAAGTCATACTATGCTTCTTGGAGTAACAAAAAATCATATGCAAGAAACTTGTTGAATCTAATGTTTGTCATGAAGTCATCGACCTTCATTACTATTTCTTCGGTGCATGCTTCTAGCCATAAAGATATTTTTTAATCTTGCCTATAATGTAGTCTTTCCAATTTCTACATAACTGATGAATCTCAGATTCACCATTCTAAGTCTCATTAATTAAAGCTCAAGTCCCTCAAAATCAATTGCATTTCTGCATTTATGCTGCATAATTAGCATTCATGCATGATGGCATAAGAATTGCATTTTAGCATTAATTTCTGCATAAAGTAAGAAGCCAAAAATCCAAGCCAAAAATTGACCTGTAAATAGCCTAACTTCCCCTGTTTTTAACTCTTTCATACTAACTCCGATTACCACAAACTCACTTCCACTGTGTACTCATCACTAACAAGAATAAATGAAAAATACAAAAAAATAATTAACCCTGTTAAGTGGACCAAAAACCCAAACCCTAGTTTCAGGATTTTCGGACTAAAAGCCACGTATCTTCCCCATCCAGTGTCCGATTTGATCCTACTCACTTTTGAACTAATGCACATTCAATTACCTTCAAAACAAGACCAAGTTCAAGTGAATCGGAGCTCGTATGTGAAAGTTGGGTTTTGGGCCTCTTTTGTACAGTGTATTTTCGCGGCTTTTTGACCTGTATTTTATGTGCATATTCTCTTTATTAATAAAAATCCAAAAAAAATTAGATTAAGGTCTCTTTTATTTATCTTTGAGTTTTCCTTATTTTTCCGGATTTTTATCTTGTTTAAAAAATGACAAAAAAAATTAGAAAACCCAAAAATCAAGGTATTCTATGTACATGGGATACCCCAAAAATTCACTTTTTACATTTGACCGAATTTGGCTTTGATGTCTTCATGAAAGTTGTAGATCTCGTCGAGACGAGCATTTTTCGTGAAGGAACTTTTTCGATCCGAGGTCATTTGCTATTTCTTTTTGATTTTACAAAAAGATTTTTTCTTCGAATTTTCTGGTGCTGACACGTGGCAGCCCCAGAGGCCGCCACGTGTCAGCGTTTTTTGTGGTTTTTATTATCTTAGTTTTTATAAAAAAAAAATTAAAAAGCCAACGCACGTGCGAGGCACGTGCCCCCAGGCACGCGCCAAGCACGTGCGCGCCCTTGCCCCCTTCGTCCTCAACAACCCCCGAAACCTCCGCCGGCCGCTACCCAATCTCGCAACGGCCTCGACTCCATCGCCGTTGACGCCAACAACTCCTCCGCAACCGCCGCGCCCCCTATCGCCGACTCTCTACCCTATATAAGCACGACCGCCGCCACCTTCAACCTCATCCGCCGATAGCCCTAAACGAGGTGACCTCCGGTGGTGACAGCCCGGAGAACCACCACTTGCGGCGAGATCCGAGGATCAAGCATCCTCGTTGCAGGCGCGCCTCTCCACCGTGACTCTGCCCCGCTCCGACCTCGGGTCGTTGAGCCCACGACGACGACCTCCGCCGCGCATCATCATCTTCTCCGACACAGCCACTTCATCTTCATCAAACGTCGCCTTCACCGACTCAGACTGCCTCCAGCGCTGCTCCACCGCAGCATCAACAACCCACGGCCGTGTGTCGGCTGTGCAAGGAGACGTCACCGGCCGCTCCAGCATCTACTCAACTCGTCGACGACGACTACGCCACCCTCGCCGGCTTCGCCTCCGCCTTCGACTCGCCACCAGCCGCCGGGTCCGAAGCCCGAGGTCCCCCGCACGTGCCCCGCACGTGCGTGGGAAACTTCACCAGCAAGTCAGCCCCGGGGTCACGTGCTAAGCACGTGCCCCTTGGGTAAATTGCAGAAGACACCCGGGGCTTCTTCGCATTTGCACTCCAGACCCGCCTCTAGAAGGCACGTGCATTGCACGTGTTCCTCTGGAATATTTGCAGAATTTCCCCCTTGTTTCTTGGTAATTACGCGAACCCCCCCCACTGCATTGTTTCTCTATTTATTTTATTGCATCTGTACCCCTTTGTTTGCCATCCATTATAGACCTCTACATTGCATCATTTTATTTATTTAAAAATAGCATGATGTTTATTGACTAATTCTCTACATTTTAACATGTTGTGGATATTTTCGTGATTTACGGTTGATTAATAAATAATTATTTTGTGGAAATTGAGATATTTTGCCCAATCTGTGCTCGGAAATTCGTAGTTAATTAACCGTTGATTTAAAAATTCCCCAAAAATCACATATCGTAGAGATTAATTTGATTAACATCGTGCCCAAAAATCATTGCATTTGCATGCATCATTTGCCTTGTATAAATCATTTTGCATATTTCATTGTTTAATTTTTAATAGGTATTAGACCCTACATTTTTGTGATCTAGGATTTTTCTAGGATCCATTACCTTGTGATAGATCTTAGATAATTTTAGTTCTCGAAAATAAGTAGGTTTAATATTTATTAAAATTAAATATTGAAACTCATTCCATTTGCAATTAAAAATTCGTAAAAAATTCATTTTGCATCTAAAAATTCCAAAAAAATTACTGTGCACTTATTCCATCATTTTTTACATCTCGGCCAAGTTTCGTAATTTTCGGACACCGTTTGAACGTATTTTACATTTTAGTCCCTAAAGTAGGCCGAATTTGCATTTTGCATCCCATATTGCATTGAAAAATTCCAAAAAAAATACCGCCTTGAAAACCGAATTAAAAATTGGATAGACATTAATCTAGGTTGTTCCTTTGCCTCCTTGTGATCGACCTTGGGACTTGCCCAAGTAAAATAAACATAAACCACGAGATTAAAATTGAATCATCATTTTGTGGTTATTTCTTGACTGTCTCCGATCGCCGCCTACAACGAACGACATATATTTATTTTCACGATCGACCATTAAAAACGATTTCTTATCGCGGCTTTTCCGGGCTCGTCAGATGGCGCCGTTGCCGGGGAGGCAAACGGCTTAGTTTTTGTTTTGAAAATTTTTTTTCGGTTTTCCGAATTCGGGTAGTCTGACCCCCGAATTTTTCATTGTAAATCCCATTTTGTTTCTTGTATTTATTTTTCAGCATTTCTTTCATTTATTTTGTTTTTGATTATTTTTTGAGTCACTCTCTTACAATCTCTCTCTTATTTTTCTTGCGAGGTACCCGGCGCACGTGGAGCGGTTTTTCAAGGAACCGGCGCATCTTCACCGACACCCGAAGAAACCGCAATTAAATTAAGATCGAGTCGAGTCGTGAGAGAGAGTAGAGTCTAGGTTTTTAATTTCCGCATTTTTATTTTCTGCTCATTTATAGCGGTGTCCGTTTGGACTCTCGCGTGTGTACAAGGACATTGAACTTTATTTGTGGTGTGTCGTGGCCTGTTTCACTCTCCGGAGAGGGTGGGGCCCGACTTGAGTGGCGATTAGGATAGACCTGCACATACGGCTCTTAGAGCATTTTTTATTTTTGATTGTGCTCGTAGGATCTTAAGCCACACTACACTTTAACTGAGACGCACGTAGATCGTTCAACTTAGCCAAATTTAATTCAATTCTTCCCCGCTAATAGAACTTTCTACTTAGGTGCGGTTTTCATCGGCTTGCACGCATTTAGTATAAATTTTCAATTCTGTATTGCATCCCACATGGAGATTGCGAGGAGGCACTGTAAGTCTTCTAACTGAGCATTCATCATAGTTTTCCGCGTGCATCGGCTTTTCCCGAATTCCTCTCTCTTGTTTTATCACATAAATCTAAAGGAAATTGGGACTGGACGGTAGACGTGAATCTGTGTTCATCTAAATTCTTCAGTGATCACCTCAATAAAATTTGGGACTGCTAAATAAAGCCGATCTTAAAAAAATCATAAAATCAAGAATTTCTGCGGGAGAGCAACCCCGGCATTGTTTGATTTATCTTGCAGTGAGGAGAGAGACGTACACTAGGATAGAGCCCAGCTCCAAACCTAACAGCTCGCGTAAACGGCTTGCAAGATTGATTTTATGACCAACTAAAATTGAAAAGATAATAGCCGAACTCTTACGGCTTCATTGTGTGAGTTGGTGAACCCGGGGTTTGAATTGTGTTTGCATTGGTGTGCGTGAACCGACTTCAAGATCAATAGCCGCACATTCGATAAAAATTCTCTTGACTATCCCGTGCTATCATCTCTTCCCTATCTTGATTCGAACCTCATAATGGAATTCTTGTCCAAATACTCTCACAGATCTAACCCCCCATTCCTCTCAAAAATGACGGAACACCCATCGAAATTATACTATGAAAATGAATTCGTGTCGGTTAGATCCAAAACACCTCCTCCAAGAAACTCTCAACCACCATCTCTTTTCACCAATTTGATAGGCTTCATGAACGACAACCCCTTCTTCAGACATGATCCACCATACCAAGATCCGACCACTCATGATCAAAGAAATAAATTTTACTCGGATCAACTCCACATGTCTGAACCTTATGAGCAGCCTCCTTCCATGATTTTTGAGGAGAAATTTTCAGAAAATAATGAGCATATTTCGGATATTCCAAGAAGCTCTCCTCTCAGCACAAAGAGAAAAAGGGAAGATGAAATTATCGAACATACACCTACTGCTCCCATAATTAATCATGAACCAAATCTTGAGGAGGATATTTCGAGGATGAATAAGAAATTCAATTCAATAGAGGAGAGATTTCAAAAATTTACCGATCGATTCATCGCATTCTATGGTGGTTCGGACAGTAAAATGAATGAGGAAATTATTGGATCTGAGATTGAAAATTCTGAGGATATTCAGGGACTTATGGACAATTCTGAAAATGATTATGACCCTCACCCTGAACACCAGAGCCCCTCTTCATCTGAAGAACACCCCACGCCCCCACACCACCCAGAAAATATCAAAAAAATGGAAATATTTGAAAATCACAAAAAATTGAAAATTCAGAAAATTTCATAAAAATTAAAACTGAAGATGATCTGCGAAATTTGGATCCGACTATACGGGAAGCACTGGAAAAACGCTTGATATTTGAACTTCCCTTTATACAGGCCATTGAACACTTCCCCGACCTTAAAAGATTTATAACAGATAAATTAATGAACAAAAAGTCGGGCAGAATACGAACAAAGACTGAAAGACATATCTTGTCAATGGCCTCCTCCTTGGTGTTGAGGAGAAAAACCAAGAGCCGCATAGTAAAGCGGTTGCCCAGATTTGGCTGCAAAATCAAAGACACAATGTTCACCCATGCTCGGATTGATGATGATTCACCAATTAATATCCTCCCGACCTCTATATTCCATGAACTCCAACTCGGACCGATTCGGAAGATACGAGAGATCATTCAATTGGCGGACCGATCAATAAAGCGGCCGAGAGGAATTATTTCTGTCATCATGAAATTCCAAGGTGCTCCGCTTAAGGTAGAATTCACGATCGTTGATATTGAGCATCAAGGAGAATTCACCCAGTCTCCAATCATTCTCGGAAAGCCATTCTTGGCAGTGGCCAAGGCGAGTATCGATTGTGAGACTCGGGAAATCAATTTCACAGCATTGGAAGCACTTAAATCTGACCCTATCTTTGAGGAACCACGATCTTCTGAGGCAACCCACGAAGTCCCCAACAACCGTAACCATGAAGCGGTAGAAGAGCCCTACCCCGCAACCACACCTGAGATAGCAGTTGTTGATGAGACTATTGGTTTAGGAAATCTCCCCAATATTCAAATCCCCGAGGATCTCAAAATAGAAAAATCTTTCTACTACGATCCAGAGACATATGCATGGTCACACCCTGGAGCAACATTCTCTGAATATCTTGAACAAATCATCCCAAATCGAGAGTGCTCAAACATTCGAGAGACTAAGAACGAGCACGCAGACCAAGCACCAACCAAGGAGAATTTCAATGGCTATTCATCTGGATACTCAAGTGAATCGACACCTTCACGACGAAATAAAAAGAGAGTCACCTTTGACCTTTCGGAAGAGGAATCAGATGATGATCCCTCATCAGGTCCGGAAAAGATGGTTTACATGAGTGAAGTCTGTTCGGCAGCCCTAAAGCCATATCTTCGTAAGGATCCAAAATTCAATCCTCGTTGGACAACTCCCGTTCCTAACTACTACTCATCCAAAGCTGATGCTCCTGCATTCTTCAAGTACACTGGAATTCTTTCGTATGAGCTGACTGAGACCGGTGCTTCTGAGCATTCATCCGAGGACAAAATGATTGACCCCAAGAAGGAACGAATTCTGAGAAAACAATTGAAAAAACAAAAAGACCAAAATACTTGGAGTATGCCCACTTTCAATTACTACTCCTCTGAGGATAACTCCGATGATGGATATCTTTCATCTGACTCAAACAATTCATCCACTATCCATCATAATTTGTCTGAGGATGACACTGACAATAGTTGGGAATCATATGCCTCATCTCCGACTCATCATTACGATCTCCCACCGCAGGCTCATAAAAAGATCAGCCGAAAACCGCCTTAATCATCGGCTACCCACCCTCCCTCCCGACCACATCGGTTCCCTTGTACAGCTTCTTCCTCTACTTAGGTCAAGGCCTAAGTATAGGGGGGACCGATGCCATCTGTATATACCATCCTTCTCCTAACTCCTAATCGCTCCATATCCACCCTTCTTCCATACTTAGGCTGTTCAAAGCCTAAGTATAGGGGGAACCGACATCCACCCGTATATACTCTCCTCATTTCCTGACCGCTTTTCTTTTCATTCTTTTTCTTCTTTTCTTTTTTTCTTTCTTTTTTCTCACTCTCTTACGCTTAGCCCGAGCTATGTCTTCTTTACGCTTCTTGTGCTCTGAGGACACAGCACTCGCTAAGTATAGGGGGGTCTGTATATATACTTTGTATATATTTTACCCATATCTCGTACTTTCGCGTAAGTCTATATGTATTTACGGGGTGGGTACTAACTGAAAAAAAAAAGAAAGAAGAACACTGACTTGCCCTAATTTTCTGAAAAAAAAATGAATGAAAAAGAGGCTTCTTATTCCATTTTCTGCATAAAAAAAAAATCCCTTGCATAAAAAAAAAAGTATCTGCATTTCACGCACCTGCACTCCATCCAACATCACATGCACTTGCATCTGTGAAAAGTCATTGGGTTCTGAACCAAGTTATGAGCCGAAACCGAGAGTGGTCTGGGCTTGACCTTAATCCACCTAATTTTCAGAGGAACTTCACCGAGAAATAGGATTTTAAGAGCTTCAGGTCTTTGTGACTTAATTCCTTAAGTTGCACATGACAATGTGCAGCGTTTGACTCTTAGTGTCTAACCTGGTCTCTTCATTCTGGGTACAACTCTGGAATAGGGAATTAATTCGCACTCTCGCACTATGCACTTAGCTCAACCCAAACGGGATGTTGGGAGACTGTGTGAGTCTCTTTTCTGGTAGCGTGGAAATCTAAAGACCGGAGTACGGGTTGAAATAAAGCTTCGGAAAAGGGATGGACGGCTGGGCACAATTTTTTCTAAGACCCCAAAAAATGTACGGAACAAAAGATTCTATATCCGTAGGGGCACAACAAGATCCAAGCAGAGCCACCAAAAATTCCAAATACATAGAAGCATTCTACCAAATAAAAATCCGACCAAAAAAAGGTCCAAGCTTCAAAAACCTGCAGATCTTGGTGGAGACTCGGCTACACTGGCTATCTCCACAAGGAGAGGTGACTACACTGGCCACCCTCCAGTTCTTTTCTCTTTCTTCTATCTTCTCCCTCATTCGATTGTGAACACAGCGCGACAGACCTTAGAAGGAAATACCTGACTCCCCGAGGACGAGTTACTGGAGAGGAGAGGAGCATGGTAGTCCGGCATTCTGAATGGGAAGAGCTAAAACCCTTCACACACATGAGTCGGTTATTCAATGTTCATAGGGTATACTTTGGGAAGATGATTGATCTAAGATGACTTCTGAGTTGAAACTGTGTCAATGATGTGTAGAACTTGAGGGCTGTTGATTTTAAAATTCTAAGTCTCACAGAAGTTCCGCCACATTATTAATCCAAAGGTCAAGTTTAGTTTCACTTTCACCTTCAGTTCATGGTCTTGGTATGGAACCCAGTCTCATTTCACTTCATGGCATTTCTTTTTGATGCTCAGGGACGAGCATGGTTTAAGTATAGGGGGATGATGAATCTCAGATTCACCATTCTAAGTCTCATTAATTAAAGCTCAAGTCCCTCAAAATCAATTGCATTTCTGCATTTATGCTGCATAATTAGCATTCATGCATGATGGCATAAGAATTGCATTTTAGCATTAATTTCTGCATAAAGTAAGAAGCCAAAAATCCAAGCCAAAAATTGACCTGTAAATAGCCTAACTTCCCATGTTTTTAACTCTTTCATACTAACTCCGATTACCACAAACTCACTTCCACTGTGTACTCATCACTAACAAGAATAAATGAAAAATACAAAAAAATAATTAACCCTGTTAAGTGGACCAAAAACCCAAACCCTAGTTTCAGGATTTTCGGACTAAAAGCCACGTATCTTCCCCATCCAGTGTCCGATTTGATCCTACTCACTTTTGAACTAATGCACATTCAATTACCTTCAAAACAAGACCAAGTTCAAGTGAATCGGAGCTCGTATGTGAAAGTTGGGTTTTGGGCCTCTTTTGTACAGTGTATTTTCGCGGCTTTTTGACCTGTATTTTATGTGCATATTCTCTTTATTAATAAAAATCCAAAAAAAATTAGATTAAGGTCTCTTTTATTTATCTTTGAGTTTTCCTTATTTTTCCGGATTTTTATCTTGTTTAAAAAATGACAAAAAAAATTAGAAAACCCAAAAATCAAGGTATTCTATGTACATGGGATACCCCAAAAATTCACTTTTTACATTTGACCGAATTTGGCTTTGATGTCTTCATGAAAGTTGTAGATCTCGTCGAGACGAGCATTTTTCGTGAAGGAACTTTTTCGATCCGAGGTCATTTGCTATTTCTTTTTGATTTTACAAAAAGATTTTTTCTTCGAATTTTCTGGTGCTGACACGTGGCAGCCCCAGAGGCCGCCACGTGTCAGCGTTTTTTGTGGTTTTTATTATCTTAGTTTTTATAAAAAAAAATTAAAAAGCCAACGCACGTGCGAGGCACGTGCCCCCAGGCACGCGCCAAGCACGTGCGCGCCCTTGCCCCCTTCGTCCTCAACAACCCCCGAAACCTCCGCCGGCCGCTACCCAATCTCGCAACGGCCTCGACTCCATCGCCGTTGACGCCAACAACTCCTCCGCAACCGTCGCGCCCCCTATCGCCGACTCTCTACCCTATATAAGCACGACCGCCGCCACCTTCAACCTCATCCGCCGATAGCCCTAAACGAGGTGACCTCCGGTGGTGACAGCCCGGAGAACCACCACTTGCGGCGAGATCCGAGGATCAAGCATCCTCGTTGCAGGCGCGCCTCTCCACCGCGACTCTGCCCCGCTCCGACCTCGGGTCGTTGAGCCCACGACGACGACCTCCGCCGCGCATCATCATCTTCTCCGACACAGCCACTTCATCATCATCAAACGTCGCCTTCACCGACTCAGACTGCCTCCAGCGCTGCTCCACCGCAGCATCAACAACCCACGGCCGTGTGTCGGCTGTGCAAGGAGACGTCACCGGCCGCTCCAGCATCTACTCAACTCGCCGACGACGACTACGCCACCCTCGCCGGCTTCGCCTCCGCCTTCGACTCGCCACCAGCCGCCGGGTCCGAAGCCCGAGGTCCCCCGCACGTGCCCCGCACGTGCGTGGGAAACTTCACCAGCAAGTCAGCCCCGGGGTCACGTGCTAAGCACGTGCCCCTTGGGTAAATTGCAGAAGACACCCGGGGCTTCTTCGCATTTGCACTCCAGACCCGCCTCTAGAAGGCACGTGCATTGCACGTGTTCCTCTGGAATATTTGCAGAATTTCCCCCTTGTTTCTTGGTAATTACGCGAACCCCCCCCACTGCATTGTTTCTCTATTTATTTTATTGCATCTGTACCCCTTTGTTCGCCATCCATTATAGACCTCTACATTGCATCATTTTATTTATTTAAAAATAGCATGATGTTTATTGACTAATTCTCTACATTTTAACATGTTGTGGATATTTTCGTGATTTACGGTTGATTAATAAATAATTATTTTGTGGAAATTGAGATATTTTGCCCAATCTGTGCTCGGAAATTCGTAGTTAATTAACCGTTGATTTAAAAATTCCCCAAAAATCACATATCGTAGAGATTAATTTGATTAACATCGTGCCCAAAAATCATTGCATTTGCATGCATCATTTGCCTTGTATAAATCATTTTGCATATTTCATTGTTTAATTTTTAATAGGTATTAGACCCTACATTTTTGTGATCTAGGATTTTTCTAGGATCCATTACCTTGTGATAGATCTTAGATAATTTTAGTTCTCGAAAATAAGTAGGTTTAATATTTATTAAAATTAAATATTGAAACTCATTCCATTTGCAATTAAAAATTCGTAAAAAATTCATTTTGCATCTAAAAATTCCAAAAAAATTACTGTGCACTTATTCCATCATTTTTTACATCTCGGCCAAGTTTCGTAATTTTCGGACACCGTTTGAATGTATTTTACATTTTAGTCCCTAAAGTAGGCCGAATTTGCATTTTGCATCCCATATTGCATTGAAAAATTCCAAAAAAAATACCGCCTTGAAAACCGAATTAAAAATTGGATAGACATTAATCTAGGTTGTTCCTTTGCCTCCTTGTGATCGACCTTGGGACTTGCCCAAGTAAAATAAACATAAACCACGAGATTAAAATTGAATCATCATTTTGTGGTTATTTCTTGACTGTCTCCGATCGCCGCCTACAACGAACGACATATATTTATTTTCACGATCGACCATTAAAAACGATTTCTTATCGCGGCTTTTCCGGGCTCGTCAGATGACGCCGTTGCCGGGGAGGCAAACGGCTTAGTTTTTGTTTTGAAATTTTTTTTTCGGTTTTCCGAATTCGGGTAGTCTGACCCCCGAATTTTTCATTGTAAATCCCATTTTGTTTCTTGTATTTATTTTTCAGCATTTCTTTCATTTATTTTGTTTTTGATTATTTTTTGAGTCACTCTCTTACAATCTCTCTCTTATTTTTCTTGCGAGGTACCCGGCGCACGTGGAGCGGTTTTTCAAGGAACCGGCGCATCTTCACCGACACCCGAAGAAACCGCAATTAAATTAAGATCGAGTCGAGTCGTGAGAGAGAGTAGAGTCTAGGTTTTTAATTTCCGCATTTTTATTTTCTGCTCATTTATAGCGGTGTCCGTTTGGACTCTCGCGTGTGTACAAGGACATTGAACTTTATTTGTGGTGTGTCGTGGCCTGTTTCACTCTCCGGAGAGGGTGGGGCCCGACTTGAGTGGCGATTAGGATAGACCTGCACATACGGCTCTTAGAGTATTTTTTATTTTTGATTGTGCTCGTAGGATCTTAAGCCACACTACACTTTAACTGAGACGCACGTAGATCGTTCAACTTAGCCAAATTTAATTCAATTCTTCCCTGCTAATAGAACTTTCTACTTAGGTGCGGTTTTCATCGGCTTGCACGCATTTAGTATAAATTTTCAATTCTGTATTGCATCCCACATGGAGATTGCGAGGAGGCACTGTAAGTCTTCTAACTGAGCATTCATCATAGTTTTCCGCGTGCATCGGCTTTTCCCGAATTCCTCTCTCTTGTTTTATCACATAAATCTAAAGGAAATTGGGACTGGACGGTAGACGTGAATCTGTGTTCATCTAAATTCTTCAGTGATCACCTCAATAAAATTTGGGACTGCTAAATAAAGCCGATCTTAAAAAAATCATAAAATCAAGAATTTCTGCGGGAGAGCAACCCCGGCATTGTTTGATTTATCTTGCAGCGAGGAGAGAGACGTACACTAGGATAGAGCCCAACTCCAAACCTAACAGCTCGCGTAAACGGCTTGCAAGATTGATTTTATGACCAACTAAAATTGAAAAGATAATAGCCGAACTCTTACGGCTTCATTGTGTGAGTTGGTGAACCCGGGGTTTGAATTGTGTTTGCATTGGTGTGCGTGAACCGACTTCAAGATCAATAGCCGCACATTCGATAAAAATTCTCTTGACTATCCCGTGCTATCATCTCTTCCCTATCTTGATTCGAACCTCATAATGGAATTCTTGTCCAAATACTCTCACAGATCTAACCCCCCATTCCTCTCAAAAATGACGGAACACCCATCGAAATTATACTATGAAAATGAATTCGTGTCGGTTAGACCCAAAACACCTCCTCCAAGAAACTCTCAACCACCATCTCTTTGCACCAATTTGATAGGCTTCATGAACGACAACCCCTTCTTCAGACATGATCCACCATACCAAGATCCGACCACTCATGATCAAAGAAATAAATTTTACTCGGATCAACTCCACATGTCTGAACCTTATGAGCAGCCTCCTTCCATGATTTTTGAGGAGAAATTTTCAGAAAATAATGAGCATATTTCGGATATTCCAAGAAGCTCTCCTCTCAGCACAAAGAGAAAAAGGGAAGATGAAATTATCGAACATACACCTACTGCTCCCATAATTAATCATGAACCAAATCTTGAGGAGGATATTTCGAGGATGAATAAGAAATTCAATTCAATAGAGGAGAGATTTCAAAAATTTACCGATCGATTCATCGCATTCTATGGTGGTTCGGACAGTAAAATGAATGAGGAAATTATTGGATCTGAGATTGAAAATTCTGAGGATATTCAGGGACTTATGGACAATTCTGAAAATGATTATGACCCTCACCCTGAACACCAGAGCCCCTCTTCATCTGAAGAACACCCCACGCCCCCACACCACCCAGAAAATATCAAAAAAATGGAAATATTTGAAAATCACAAAAAAATTGAAAATTCAGAAAATTTCATAAAAATTAAAACTGAAGATGATCTGCGAAATTTGGATCCGACTATACGGGAAGCACTGGAAAAACGCTTGATATTTGAACTTCCCTTTATACAGGCCATTGAACACTTCCCCGACCTTAAAAGATTTATAACAGATAAATTAATGAACAAAAAGTCGGGCAGAATACGAACAAAGACTGAAAGACATATCTTGTCAATGGCCTCCTCCTTGGTGTTGAGGAGAAAAACCAAGAGCCGCATAGTAAAGCGGTTGCCCAGATTTGGCTGCAAAATCAAAGACACAATGTTCACCCATGCTCGGATTGATGATGATTCACCAATTAATATCCTCCCGACCTCTATATTCCATGAACTCCAACTCGGACCGATTCGGAAGATACGAGAGATCATTCAATTGGCGGACCGATCAATAAAGCGGCCGAGAGGAATTATTTCTGTCATCATGAAATTCCAAGGTGCTCCGCTTAAGGTAGAATTCACGATCGTTGATATTGAGCATCAAGGAGAATTCACCCAGTCTCCAATCATTCTCGGAAAGCCATTCTTGGCAGTGGCCAAGGCGAGTATCGATTGTGAGACTCGGGAAATCAATTTCACAGCATTGGAAGCACTTAAATCTGACCCTATCTTTGAGGAACCACGATCTTCTGAGGCAACCCACGAAGTCCCCAACAACCGTAACCATGAAGCGGTAGAAGAGCCCTACCCCGCAACCACACCTGAGATAGCAGTTGTTGATGAGACTATTGGTTTAGGAAATCTCCCCAATATTCAAATCCCCGAGGATCTCAAAATAGAAAAATCTTTCTACTACGATCCAGAGACATATGCATGGTCACACCCTGGAGCAACATTCTCTGAATATCTTGAACAAATCATCCCAAATCGAGAGTGCTCAAACATTCGAGAGACTAAGAACGAGCACGCAGACCAAGCACCAACCAAGGAGAATTTCAATGGCTATTCATCTGGATACTCAAGTGAATCGACACCTTCACGACGAAATAAAAAGAGAGTCACCTTTGACCTTTCGGAAGAGGAATCAGATGATGATCCCTCATCAGGTCCGGAAAAGATGGTTTACATGAGTGAAGTCTGTTCGGCAGCCCTAAAGCCATATCTTCGTAAGGATCCAAAATTCAATCCTCGTTGGACAACTCCCGTTCCTAACTACTACTCATCCAAAGCTGATGCTCCTGCATTCTTCAAGTACACTGGAATTCTTTCGTATGAGCTGACTGAGACCGGTGCTTCTGAGCATTCATCCGAGGACAAAATGATTGACCCCAAGAAGGAACGAATTCTGAGAAAACAATTGAAAAAACAAAAAGACCAAAATACTTGGAGTATGCCCACTTTCAATTACTACTCCTCTGAGGATAACTCCGATGATGGATATCTTTCATCTGACTCAAACAATTCATCCACTATCCATCATAATTTGTCTGAGGATGACACTGACAATAGTTGGGAATCATATGCCTCATCTCCGACTCATCATTACGATCTCCCACCGCAGGCTCATAAAAAGATCAGCCGAAAACCGCCTTAATCATCGGCTACCCACCCTCCCTCCCGACCACATCGGTTCCCTTGTACAGCTTCTTCCTCTACTTAGGTCAAGGCCTAAGTATAGGGGGGACCGATGCCATCTGTATATACCATCCTTCTCCTAACTCCTAATCGCTCCATATCCACCCTTCTTCCATACTTAGGCTGTTCAAAGCCTAAGTATAGGGGGAACCGACATCCACCCGTATATACTCTCCTCATTTCCTGACCGCTTTTCTTTTCATTCTTTTTCTTCTTTTCTTTTTTTCTTTCTTTTTTCTCACTCTCTTACGCTTAGCCCGAGCTATGTCTTCTTTACGCTTCTTGTGCTCTGAGGACACAGCACTCGCTAAGTATAGGGGGGTCTGTATATATACTTTGTATATATTTTACCCATATCTCGTACTTTCGCGTAAGTCTATATGTATTTACGGGGTGGGTACTAACTGAAAAAAAAAAGAAAGAAGAACACTGACTTGCCCTAATTTTCTGAAAAAAAAATGAATGAAAAAGAGGCTTCTTATTCATTTTCTGCATAAAAAAAAATCCCTTGCATAAAAAAAAAAGTATCTGCATTTCACGCACCTGCACTCCATCCAACATCACATGCACTTGCATCTGTGAAAAGTCATTGGGTTCTGAACCAAGTTATGAGCCGAAACCGAGAGTGGTCTGGGCTTGACCTTAATCCACCTAATTTTCAGAGGAACTTCACCGAGAAATAGGATTTTAAGAGCTTCAGGTCTTTGTGACTTAATTCCTTAAGTTGCACATGACAATGTGCAGCGTTTGACTCTTAGTGTCTAACCTGGTCTCTTCATTCTGGGTACAACTCTGGAATAGGGAATTAATTCGCACTCTCGCACTATGCACTTAGCTCAACCCAAACGGGATGTTGGGAGACTGTGTGAGTCTCTTTTCTGGTAGCGTGGAAATCTAAAGACCGGAGTACGGGTTGAAATAAAGCTTCGGAAAAGGGATGGACGGCTGGGCACAATTTTTTCTAAGACCCCAAAAAATGTACGGAACAAAAGATTCTATATCCGTAGGGGCACAACAAGATCCAAGCAGAGCCACCAAAAATTCCAAATACATAGAAGCATTCTACCAAATAAAAATCTGACCAAAAAAAGGTCCAAGCTTCAAAAACCTGCAGATCTTGGTGGAGACTCGGCTACACTGGCTATCTCCACAAGGAGAGGTGACTACACTGGCCACCCTCCAGTTCTTTTCTCTTTCTTCTATCTTCTCCCTCATTCGATTGTGAACACAGCGCGACAGACCTTAGAAGGAAATACCTGACTCCCCGAGGACGAGTTACTGGAGAGGAGAGGAGCATGGTAGTCCGGCATTCTGAATGGGAAGAGCTAAAACCCTTCACACACATGAGTCGGTTATTCAATGTTCATAGGGTATACTTTGGGAAGAGGATTGATCTAAGATGACTTCTGAGTTGAAACTGTGTCAATGATGTGTAGAACTTGAGGGCTGTTGATTTTAAAATTCTAAGTCTCACAGAAGTTCCGCCACATTATTAATCCAAAGGTCAAGTTTAGTTTCACTTTCACCTTCAGTTCATGGTCTTGGTATGGAACCCAGTCTCATTTCACTTCATGGCATTTCTTTTTGATGCTCAGGGACGAGCATGGTTTAAGTATAGGGGGATGATGAATCTCAGATTCACCATTCTAAGTCTCATTAATTAAAGCTCAAGTCCCTCAAAATCAATTGCATTTCTGCATTTATGCTGCATAATTAGCATTCATGCATGATGGCATAAGAATTGCATTTTAGCATTAATTTCTGCATAAAGTAAGAAGCCAAAAATCCAAGCCAAAAATTGACCTGTAAATAGCCTAACTTCCCATGTTTTTAACTCTTTCATACTAACTCCGATTACCACAAACTCACTTCCACTGTGTACTCATCACTAACAAGAATAAATGAAAAATACAAAAAAATAATTAACCCTGTTAAGTGGACCAAAAACCCAAACCCTAGTTTCAGGATTTTCGGACTAAAAGCCACGTATCTTCCCCATCCAGTGTCCGATTTGATCCTACTCACTTTTGAACTAATGCACATTCAATTACCTTCAAAACAAGACCAAGTTCAAGTGAATCAGAGCTCGTATGTGAAAGTTGGGTTTTGGGCCTCTTTTGTACAGTGTGTTTTCGCGGCTTTTTGACCTGTATTTTATGTGCATATTCTCTTTATTAATAAAAATCCAAAAAAAATTAGATTAAGGTCTCTTTTATTTATCTTTGAGTTTTCCTTATTTTTCCGGATTTTTATCTTGTTTAAAAAATGACAAAAAAAATTAGAAAACCCAAAAATCAAGGTATTCTATGTACATGGGATACCCCAAAAATTCACTTTTTACATTTGACCGAATTTGGCTTTGATGTCTTCATGAAAGTTGTAGATCTCGTCGAGACGAGCATTTTTCGTGAAGGAACTTTTTCGATCCGAGGTCATTTGCTATTTCTTTTTGATTTTACAAAAAGATTTTTTCTTCGAATTTTCTGGTGCTGACACGTGGCAGCCCCAGAGGCCGCCACATGTCAGCGTTTTTTGTGGTTTTTATTATCTTAGTTTTTATAAAAAAAAATTAAAAAGCCAACGCACGTGCGAGGCACGTGCCCCCAGGCACGCGCCAAGCACGTGCGCGCCCTTGCCCCCTTCGTCCTCAACAACCCCCGAAACCTCCGCCGGCCGCTACCCAATCTCGCAACGGCCCTGACTCCATCGCCGTTGACGCCAACAACTCCTCCGCAACCGCCGCGCCCCCTATCGCCGACTCTCTACCCTATATAAGCACGACCGCCGCCACCTTCAACCTCATCCGCCGATAGCCCTAAACGAGGTGACCTCCGGTGGTGACAGCCCGGAGAACCACCACTTGCGGCGAGATCCGAGGATCAAGCATCCTCGTTGCAGCCACGCCTCTCCACCGCGACTCTGCCCCGCTCCGACCTCGGGTCGTTGAGCCCACGACGACGACCTCCGCCGCGCATCATCATCTTCTCCGACACAGCCACTTCATCTTCATCAAACGTCGCCTTCACCGACTCAGACTGCCTCCAGCGCTGCTCCACCGCAGCATCAACAGCCCACGGCCGTGTGTCGGCTGTGCAAGGAGACGTCACCGGCCGCTCCAGCATCTACTCAACTCGCCGACGACGACTACGCCACCCTCGCCGGCTTCGCCTCCGCCTTCGACTCGCCACCAGCCGCCGGGTCCGAAGCCCGAGGTCCCCCACACGTGCCCCGCACGTGCGTGGGAAACTTCACCAGCAAGTCAGCCCCGGGGTCACGTGCTAAGCACGTGCCCCTTGGGTAAATTGCAGAAGACACCCGGGGCTTCTTCGCATTTGCACTCCAGACCCGCCTCTAGAAGGCACGTGCATTGCACGTGTTCCTCTGGAATATTTGCAGAATTTCCCCCTTGTTTCTTGGTAATTACGCGAACCCCCCCCACTGCATTGTTTCTCTATTTATTTTATTGCATCTGTACCCCTTTGTTCGCCATCCATTATAGACCTCTACATTGCATCATTTTATTTATTTAAAAATAGCATGATGTTTATTGACTAATTCTCTACATTTTAACATGTTGTGGATATTTTCGTGATTTACGGTTGATTAATAAATAATTATTTTGTGGAAATTGAGATATTTTGCCCAATCTGTGCTCGGAAATTCGTAGTTAATTAACCGTTGATTTAAAAATTCCCCAAAAATCACATATCGTAGAGATTAATTTGATTAACATCGTGCCCAAAAATCATTGCATTTGCATGCATCATTTGCCTTGTATAAATCATTTTGCATATTTCATTGTTTAATTTTTAATAGGTATTAGACCCTACATTTTTGTGATCTAGGATTTTTCTAGGATCCATTACCTTGTGATAGATCTTAGATAATTTTAGTTCTCGAAAATAAGTAGGTTTAATATTTATTAAAATTAAATATTGAAACTCATTTCATTTGCAATTAAAAATTCGTAAAAAATTCATTTTGCATCTAAAAATTTCAAAAAAATTACTGTGCACTTATTCCATCATTTTTTACATCTCGGCCAAGTTTCGTAATTTTCGGACACCGTTTGAACGTATTTTACATTTTAGTCCCTAAAGTAGGCCGAATTTGCATTTTGCATCCCATATTGCATTGAAAAATTCCAAAAAAAATACCGCCTTGAAAACCGAATTAAAAATTGGATAGACATTAATCTAGGTTGTTCCTTTGCCTCCTTGTGATCGACCTTGGGACTTGCCCAAGTAAAATAAACATAAACCACGAGATTAAAATTGAATCATCATTTTGTGGTTATTTCTTGACTGTCTCCGATCGCCGCCTACAACGAACGACATATATTTATTTTCACGATCGACCATTAAAAACGATTTCTTATCGCGGCTTTTCCGGGCTCGTCAATAACCTTGTTGTAATTTCATGTAGATGTCCTACCCTAGGATCTCCAAAAGGAATTGCCATCTTGACATCCAACTACCCTGGTTGTAGTTGCTCATCTGCAATATTGCTCATAACTGTTGTTATGGTTGAGAGCTTCACAAAATGTACAAAGATCTATGAATTGAACTCTCGATTTTTGCCGGAAACCCCTTTTCCACTAGTTGAGCCTTCTATCTGATAGTGTCATCGGCATATTCCTCATGAGCCCACTTGTTTTGCATGACCTTCTTCGCATGTGCAATGTAACTAAACCTCAAGTTTTGTTCCTTACGAGGGATTTATAGTGGTACGAGAATGTGCATACTCCACTTGCTCACACAAAACTCTCTCTTTGTGTGTAATTTCATGCATATGTTTTGTGATTACCATATGTGGCTATCCCAAAGTTCTATTATTGCTGTGAGGTTAGAATTACAAGTTGGCACATGCGAATTTACCAAAATAGCCTTGGTACAAAGAACTTTTTGCCTCAGTATGAACCTTGAACTCCTGATAAGGGGAATTGTCCTTTGCAATTCCTATCCACCTTAACATTAAGATAAACTAGCGAGATTAATTGACGATGTATGTTGGAAATCAATCTTCACATAAAGAAGGCCAAGAGTAATCTTATATTCCCCATCTGTCCTGCACTTAATTCTCATCTTTCTAAACCTTGTATACTTTAGAGAATCCGTGACTAACTTAGAAAAAAAGGAACCATCAAAATCAAACTAAAATAATAATTATGATGCATCACAAGGTCTTATTAATCCTACAAGCTTAGGTTTACAAAGAGGCATATGCGAAATTACCAAAACATCTTTCCTTGGGTATTCCCCCCTTGTAATTCTTGACCACCTCAACACTGAGTTAGATTGGTAAAGATTAATGGGTACATGTCTGTTGCAAATCAACTTCACACTAAAAAAACCCAAGACTCATCCTTGTCTTCCCCATCTCTTCATGTACCATTGTTGCACTTGATTCTTATTTTTCACACCTTATCTTCATGTAGAAAATATGTTACTGACTTTAAAATAGAACCATCAAAATCAAAGGAAAATAATAATATGATGCAATGTCTTAGCATCAAGGAAGCAACTCCTTCAATCTCACAACATGTTGGACTAGAGGTTCCTAATTTGCTACATAATTTGAACTAAGATGTAATGGACTATACTATTGCCCATGCTTCTTTTCCAACTTTTTTTTCCGATAAACGTTTCATAGTCATTCATCTCAAGCAACGGTAAAGTTTAGAGTTTAATACAGGCCTACACTTAAAAGGGGAATTACACAGTGTCCCCAGATTCAACAAATTACATCCAGCATATAGAGTTCGAGGAAATATAAAATTAGACAAAAAATTGTGTTAATTATAAACAGACCGGGCAAAAAGAAACCATCCCTAGTCTGACGTCCTTTGGCATAGCGCATCGTTCGAGTCCTTTGGTCCCATGGTGAGTTCCGCTAGGTGCGCTTGGAGGATCGGGTTCCAGGAGTCACAACAGAGCTATCCTTAGCTGGACGATATCAAAATTAGGGGAAAGTTATACAGAGTTAGTTCAAGAACCTATCAGGAGATGGTCTAAGCATCCAGTAGTAGTAATAAGGTAAAATTTAATTCTATTTTGTCCCAACGATATTAGTCAGGCCCAAATATCCCCTTCTTGCGTACCCATTCTTGTCTTGCAGATGATGAATGCTTCCAAGAGTAATTTATATTTGTCGATCGGTATTTCTTTAATGATGAGTCTGCATCGACTCTTCCAGAGTTGCCACCAGACCGTAATCTTAAAACAAAGAGTTCTACCCTTTTTATCCGTGAATTTCAAGGTCTGGTTCAAGTACAACATGTTTAGTAATTCGTTGAAGTTTGGTTCCATGCCACATAAGAGAAATATATCTCTAATTGTTTGAAATTCATTGAAAAGGTGTGTATAATTTTCTAGCCCATTGTTGCATAGATAGCACCTGTTGACCCATGGTAGTTTCCATTTTTCGAAACAATCTTGTGTTGTAATCTTATTGTGCTCCAGCAACCATATAAAATAGTAGGCTCTTGGTTCCAGGGGCCATTTTCTAAATAATGAATACACTAATGATCTGCTACCTCTGTCTGCAAGGAGGTAATATAGTTGTTTTGTTGTTGAATTGCTTGTGTTAGATGACATGGTGGGAAATATTGTTTTGTCCGTTTCGTCGCTGTGTAGATGATGGAATATATTGTTCAGAGCCTCTTTCAATCTAACTCCCTCATTTGAGAGCGCTAAAGGTAGCTTATTTTGAAAAGATTTAAACCAGTTGAATCTTGCTAGCCACGAGTTTAGTCCACTCTTTACATTCATGAAGTGGTTCTTAATATATGACATGAGGAGTGGATAGGACTGTTATAGTGAAGGGGTGCCTCCTAATTGGTCCTTCCACAATGAAGAGTGGGAACCATCTCCCAATTGTTTGTGTAATACCGGTAGAAGCGGTTTGAAGCCCTTAATATGTGATTTCCAAACCAATGAGTGCGAACGCTTAGGGGTAGAAGCAAGTGTTATGGGACCTCCTCTGAAGTGCGAGGAGCTAATCACCGATGACACCCACGGTCTCACAAAATCAGCAATGCGAATTGCCGATTTTGTCAAAAGTGCATTATTGAAGGATCGAAGGTTAATAATTCCCCAACCATAATTCAGCTTAGGCATGGTTAACTTTGACCATGCCACCTTAGCCATCTTTTTAAGATCTTCAGCGGCCCCCCAGAGAAAGTTTCGTCTAAGTCTGTCTATTTTTTTAACTATACCCTCCGACATCTTCAGACATGACATCTCGTGTATGATGGTCGGTGTTAAGGCTGAGTTTAGCAAATTGATTCTTGCCGGTAGCGGAAGTATCTTGGACTTCCATCCCTGAAGTTTTGCCGCAAACTTATCGATGGTAGATGACCATTCGCTCATGAGTCTCCTATGTATCGTTATTTTGAAACCCAGATACTCCATAGGGAAAGATCCTTCAGACCATTTTAGTATATCCTTGACCTTAGCATTTTCATCACCCGACAAGTTTATCGAGTAAAAGGAGCTTTTCTTTTCGCTAATGCGAAGACCTGACATTTTGCCAAATATTTTTAGCATGGTGATGATGTTTTTGAGGCTCTCCTCTTGGTATTCCATGAAAATGAGAAGATCATTTGCATACTGTATATTAGTAATCTGGGTTTGCATTCCGTTCCTCACGAATCCTCTTTTCCAACTTCTAAACTAAAATATGCCTTTAAATACCAAGTTTGAAGCATCATTTTTAGTAACGATCACTATCATCGGGTTGTAAGTAAATATGCATTTTACTGGAAGAAAATATAAAATTTTAATTATAAAATATATTTTATAGAGCTAGTGTGCTATGTTACGAATCGGTTATTTAACTTCATTAGCCTTCATGTATTTTTAGCACAGTTGGCAAGCTATTCCCATAGAGTTCACCTATGATTCATATATCTGACTTTATCCATTACTCAGATATTCAATTTTACCCTATTTGAAAATCAAGTTGTTTTAAAATCCTAAGAAAGCTCTTCAAAACTCTTATTGATGATGCAATGTTTTGAAACAATCAAATAAAAGCTCGTACGAAACTTTCATTGAAGCTGCAAAGTTTTCAAACAATTCTTATTTGACACATCTTAGGACATGTGCTAGCAACAATGGTAGATCTTGGTAATAAGATAATTACAATTCCTTTTCAGCCATGATATGAACAATAGATATTGTGGCTGCAGAAAATCCCAAACCAACTCAAAAACTTTCAATAATTATTATCACATTCTTCCTTTTTCCTCCTCCAGCACTATCCTCGTCCTCCCCATAACCCCTCCACCACATCCTCCTCCTCCACCCATCCCCTTTGCCCTGACATCATCCTCTACCTAGCTTCCTCAACACTTGCCTCTCTACCCCATCCTAATCCTCGGCCTGTCCCCTCCTCCCCATCCCTATACACAACCTCTCTGTCTCATACTCATCCTCTACCCAGCACCTCCTCCTAAACCTCCTCCTTTCCCCAGCCCGTCCTCTCGCTTAGACACGCACACCAGTTCTAGATCACAAAATCCATTAGACGACAATCACGAGAAATTCTATTGTGGGGAGTTGACCTTGAGTGTATTCGTGGAGCTGTACCTTGACCACATATGGATATTGAACATCAACTTCTATATTGTGATCAAGGTAAAAACTCGGATGTCCTGAGATAGGTGGAGGAGGAAAACACGAAGAGGAAGGAGAAGGGTGGAGAGATGACGTCCTTGGAGGGGATACTAGTGCTATTGAAGGACAACATAGAAACCAAGTATGCCGCCAACACCACTGCATGATCGCTCGTTCTAGTGGGCTCTATGGTACCATGGGACACTGACATAGTTTAGTGCCTTTGATAGGCTTTCATGGTGGACTTAGGGAAGGGCAGACTCATTAATGAGTGGGCTAATCTTCGATCCATGGCCACACCCAATGGATAGAGTGCACATCGTGAGCTCCTCGAGCTTCCTGATATCAGGAGGAAAGGTATGGGTGCAATAAATCATTACTTAACTAGAAATTAGTTTGAATAAACATGGTTTCGTTCATCCTATTGACATGTAAAGTAACGGGAGGGCACAAGTGTTAATTGTGTAATAAGGTAGGGACACAACTGATATTGCAAAAAAGAGAGGGGTATAATGATGAATACCCATTCATTCACCTTTACTCCTTTATTTTATCATTAATTCCCTAGTTAAATACATGTAAATACATCTAACTTTTACAAATTAACATAATAACTGTTGTATGTAAATAGTACATAAATACGTGTATTTAAATTTAAAATAAAAGAATAAAGACAAGAAAAAGAAAAATAAAGGAAGTATTATAAATACTGGGGGACCCTAAACCTTGAGACCAAGTCAATATTGACTAGGTGATGAATCTCGTATTCATCATGCTAAAAGCCAATAATTAAACCTTTGGTTTAATCAATCCAATAAAATTCACTAATTATTCATTTATTTTATATTGTATTATATTGTGTATAATTAACCCATTGTATATAATAACTATTATTTAATTTATAATTATTTTATTATAAAAACCCATAAAATCAAGACGAACAACCGTCTATAATTTTTTAACCTTTAAAAAGATCGAAAATATAAAAACAACTCAAAACCAAAAAACAGGTGTTTTTACCCCCTTATAAATACCCCCAAACATACTTTTTGTATAAATGACCTCTTTTGGCTTTTTGTCCAACATGGAACTTGTAGATCTCATCGAGACGAACAACTTTCATTTTTGACGTTTTCCTAATTTTGCCTCTAACAAATTCTTTTTTATTTTTCTTTGATTTTATATTTTTGAATTTTCTGGAGCAGCCACATGACGCTCTCTAGAGCCGCCACGTGGTCGCATCTTCTTGAGCCATCCACCACTGCTCTCCACCGTCGGATCCCCTTTAGCCTGCCTCCATCTCTGTCGTTCATCCTTCACTTGCTCTCAGCCGTATGATCGCAGTCCCTGATAAGATCTCATCTGCTCATCCGCACCTAAACCTCAACCACTCGATCAATTGCTCATTCGACGCCTCTCCGTTCTCCACGTCGCCCGATCAACTACCGTCGTAGGATAAACCCTCAGGTCTCATCCTAACCATCCAACCACACCCCATTTCCCACCGTTGGATCAGATCTCCAGATCTAATCCTACCCTTCCATCTGCTCCACCATCCTAGCCGTCAGATTGCTAGATCCAACGGATGGGAGGTCATCCCTTACCTCAGTAACCCTTCTTCCCAGCCATTTTCACCTCGCTTGCGCGCCACCCCCTTCCTATTTTGGAAAGTGTCTCCGGCCACCTCTCCCTCTCGTAACGCCTCCCCCACGTAGCCCTATCCTCCACCTTCCTCGCACAACCTCCACGTCCTTCCTCCATTAGTGCTCCACCAATAAAACTCCATTCAAAAACCCCCTAAAACCGTCGTCAACCTCACCTATAAAACCGGTTCCTCCGCCCTCCGTTCCCCTCATCCACCATTCCAAGGGGCTTTGGCCCAGCCTTCGGCCTTCCGGTGACAGCGGAGAGGCCCGATGTCGAGGCGTCGATGACCCCCACCCCAGGTGAGATCCATGGCATCCGCCATGTAAACTCCGCCATTATCAACGGTAGTTGAGCTCCTCGGAGCGGATGCCGAGTCAGAGTGACGACCCTGGGCCCCCTCGAGGCCACTCACAAGCCACTGCCTCCACCAGCACCTAGCTCCAGCGAGGTGATTTTCTTTTTTTCTTCTTCTTTACTTTTTCTTCCAATTATCACGTCGCCTACCAGCACTTTCACTGGCCATTGACCATCCAAATACTCCCGCCACATCACCCTCATCCTCGCCAACCACCCTTCTCTTCTCCAGAACCTCCCCCTCTCTGACCCCCTTCTTCTCCACCTTGCCAGAGAAGAAGCACTTGGGCCACCACCTCCCGACGCCCACGACCCCCATTCACTCACGACTCACTCACGCACCTCTCGCACTTCGCTTCGGCTAGACTAACCAATGCAGGTTCTCAATGGACGTAGTTTGTAATGCCTCCGCCGTGCTACTCCAAGTGACAATGAAGCTCTTCCTCTGCTCCACGATCTTCGCGAGCCCCTCAGAGTTCTTCCCCGACCTCCAAACGATCCTACGGAGCGCGGAGGAGCTACCAGCTGGTCGCCGGAGCCACGCCTTCTCCGGTGGCCTACGGAGGAGCCAGATGGTACGGGTGTCGTCCGATCATCTGTATCGGATGGCTATGATGATGATGCGTGTCCCTACAGAGCCTAGTACAAAACTTGTAGCTTCGGAGGACCCTAACCTCACACGAAGCCACGGATGTGTGCCACGTCAGCTCCACGCATGCGAGCCTTCCGAGCCTTGGCACGTGCGGGACTGGGTAATTTGCAATGAAGACCCTAGAAGTTTTGGAAATTGCACTTTGGTCTCCAGGCGCGTGCCTCATGCGCGCGCCTGGGTATTTTTCAGCGATGCCCTCACAACTTTTGGAAATTGCAGAAATGCCCCCACGTATATGGAAAAATTACAATGGGGCCCAAGTGATTTTTACTAATTGCAAATAGGTCCCTCCAGGGACCTATTTGTAATATTTAACTTTCCTGCATTTTATTTACAATAATGCCCTACATTGTTTTTAGCATAACTTGATCGTCGTAAATCCAAATTGCATGATTTTAGTATCGTTTTGATCTTTGTTTCTTCATCTATATTGCAACAAGTTTAATTTTCTCACCTGCCACCATTTTAAATGAAATGAATTTTTAATGATAGATGATGACTCTTGCTCCAATGCCTTGTCATAAAATAAATGTTATTTCACTATGTTATGCTCAAAATGACCCTGATTTCAATCTACTTTTTGTTGCTCAATTTATTGATCTTTTTAGGGTATATTTGTAATAATCATTTGCGTACATTTAACCTTGCATTATTTCCATGCATCAGTCAAAAAATTGCATCTAAAAATCAACTAAAAATTGCATGCATCACTTTATTGAATAGTAATCTGCATGAAGACCATAATGCATCCTGCATTTCTGCATGGAGACCTGTAATTGAGAAATAATTCACACATGCTCTGAATTGATCGAAATTCGATAAATAGATAGAGTAGCCCGTGTCCTTATGTTCGACCTTGGTAGACTTACCAAGTAAAAAAATAATCCACAACATTCAAAGGATTGTGGTTTTTGACGAACCAGATTTGCCTCCTATACTACAACATTCTCTGATTATTAAAGAGACAAATTTGGCATTCATAAAATGGCGTCGTTGCTGGGAATACGACTCAAATTTGTTTATTTATTGAATTTTGATTTATTTTTGTGTTGATTTTTTTTTTAAATTTCACAGATCTTCCTTTCATGCATTATTTTTGCATCATTTCTGCTGATTAAGTTCCTTTCTATTTTTCTAACATTTCTCTTTTGTGGCAGGGCCCATGAAGATCGAGGACGCTTGATCTCCATGGAGGCGCGGAGTTGGGAGCTCCCAGTGAAGAGGCTGCAAAAGATTTGGTGGAGAAATTTTAGGATTGTTTATCAGCCTACATGCATTTGCATACTGTAAAAAAAATTGTGTTGCATGTGCATTTTTAACAGTCCACATTACCCCTTCCCCCTCTCTCTCTATATATTTTACACCCCCCTTCATCTGCCTCCTAGCCATTTGTGAAAATACAACCCCCTCACCCCCTTGTATCTTAGTGTAATTACTCCTCCAAACACAGACCCCCCTAACTCAGATACTTTACTTAGGATATTTGTAGCCTAAGTACAGGGGGACCCGCCTACTCATCCATCCCTCGCGTTGTCTTTTTATGCTTGGGTCAATTTTTGACCTAAGTATTGGGGGACTGTGCTCCTCAGTTCCGCTATATCACCCTATATTTAACCAAGCCATGGCTTCATATCACTTGTGCTATGAGAACATAGCAAAAATTAGGTATAGGGGGTATACCGTATAGTACTGTATATTTACTTTATCCATAGCTCGTACTTTTAAAAACTTTTTGAAAATTCTTTTTTGGGCTTGGTTTTAGTAATCATGTGAACTGCGTTTTGTAAACACCATGTAAAAATATTTTCTTAAAAATTAAGGGATTAATCTTTGTGTAAATAACCCTTCTTAAAAAATTTACTTAAAAGCCTCCATAAAAATTTAAAAAATTAAAAACTTTTCTTTGAATTAGACTCTAACTACTAGGCTTAGTAGATACTTTCAGTAAGGGAACTTCGGTCTCTCTTAGCAGAGTGGGTGGTTTAGAGGACAATGTATATGGCTTCGTCCTCAAGTAACACGGGTCTGTCTCCCGACCTGTACTTACACCCATACTGGCTGAGAGTAGATACTTTTATTCATATGATCCTGGACCAGTTACTGTCTCTCCAAAGAATTGAATTTTTTTTGAAAATCCATAAAAATCTATAAAAACAAAAATCACACAAAAATCACTAACTAAGGAGTTGGTGTATTACTGACACACTCACATTCACTCATGGCTTAAGGATTTTGAGGACACTAGATTCCTGTGATCTAAAGAGTTTGAGTTAACATACCTTAATCATTAGGGTTTTTAAACTTAATTATCTACACTACCCTAGTTTGAAAGATTTGAGCGCTATATTACACTCTTTATCTCTACCTTCAAAAGAATATGATCAACACAATCACTTTCACAACTGCATGATTGATGGGATGAGTTGAGATATCACTTGAGGAACTAGGACTAGAGATTTGAGTTTAGACCCGATCTAATGATATTCGAGGATGGGATAAAGTTAATGAAGGCTTCAGAATGCCTGAGTGTCAGCGAAACCCTAGCCAGTATGTGGACAAGATTCATACGCTATCTCTTTGACATCCACCTATATGCCAGGGTGTGATGAAACTTAATGAAAATTATTGATCGGTGTACGCCAACTTTTGGTAAAAGCAATGGAGCTAGCCAACAAAAGAAAAAAATCGTGTCAAAGAAAAGCTCTATTATCCAAAGTCAAATTACAAAAAAAGCTTCCACCAATGGAGAGCGCTCCCAAACATTTTCAAAGTGTCCACTTGGACCAAGCGCTAATTAGGACCGAGGAGTCGGGTTGACACCATAAAATGGCTCTACATCGTAAGCAATATAAGTCTGGGTGTCGAAGGTATCTTAGATTCTCAAAAGAGACACACCCCGGTGTACTCCCAAAAAAAAAGTGTAGACGACTCCGAACTCTCTTGACGGACACATTGATCAACAAGCTAAAAATCTACTTGTGTTGAGTAAAAAGTCACTCGAGAGGCCCCTTATTCCAATGTGAGGGAGAGAAAATTAGACACAATCATATGCCCTCCATCATCTAGACGTCCATCTACATTTCAAGTCTGACGAACTAATGAGGCGATTGACTGAAGCAAGAATAGATTTATTCCCTGGTATTGAGGATGAGGTCTAGAGGAGAGTCTCTGGGTTTAGAACTTTGAGTGATGCCTCGACTCGACTCTCATGAAATACAGTACACTTAATTTCATATCCTTATATTATAAGTACAAAAAGAGAGTCTGATAATTAGAGAAGTTGGATTCCTTCTGACTAAAGCATGGATAAGCCCAGAATTTTAGGATTGTTTGAATTGAGGGTCTTCGAAAGATTGAGCCTTGAAATCCTCACTTGTACTGCCAGGAATTAATTCGACTCCTTCATTCTCTAGATGCTCGAGGACGAGCATGTTTTAAATATAGGGGTATGATGAATCTCGTATTCATCATGCTAAAAGCCAATAATTAAGCCCCAGGCTCAATCAATCCAATAAAATTCACTAATAATTCATTCATTTTATATTGTATTATATTGTGTATAATTAACCCATAATTAATTGTATATAATAACTACTATTTAATTTGTAATTATTTTATTATAAAAAACCCAAAAAATCAAGATGAACAACTGTCTATAATTTCCTAACCTTTAAAAAGATCAAAAATACAAAAACAACTCAAAACCAAAAAAACAAGTGTTTTTACCCCCTTAAAAATACCCCCCAAAATACTTTTTGTATAAATGACCTCTTTTGGCTTTTCATCCAACATGGAACTTGTAGATCTCATCGAGAGGAACAGCTTTCATGTTTTGACTTTTTTCCTAATTTTTCCTCTAACTAATTCTTTTTTATTTTTCTTTGATTTTACATTTTTGAATTTTCTGGAGCAACCACGTGGCACTCTCTGGAGCCGCCACGCGGTCGCATCTTCTTGAGCCATCCGCCACTGCTCCCCACCATCGGAACCCCTTTAGCCCGCATCCATCTCCGTCGTCATCCTTCACTCGCTCTCAGTCGTTTGATTGCAGTCCCTAATAAGATCACATCTGCTCATTTGCGCCTAAACCTCAGCCACTCGATCAACTGCTCATCTGATGCCTCTCCGTTCTCCACGTCACCCGATCAACCACTACCGTAGGATAAACCCTCAGATCTCATCCTAACCATCCTACCGCACCCCATTCCCCGTCGTTGGATCAAATCTCCGGATCTGATCCTACCCTTCCATCCACACCATCATCCTATCCGTCAGATTGCTAGATCCAACGGCTGGGAGGTCATCCCTACCTCTGTAACCCGCCTTCCCAGTCGTTTTCACCTCGCTTCCGCCCCACCCCCTTCTTATTTTGGAATGTGTCTCCGGCCACCTCTCCCTCTCATAATGCCTCCCCCACATAGCCCTATCCTCCACCTTCCTCGCGCGACCTCCACGTCCTTCCTCCATTAGTGCTCCACCATTAAAACTCCATTCAAAACCCCTTAAAACCGTCGTGAACCTCACATATAAAACCCGTGCCTCCGCCCTTCGTTCCCCTCATCCATCACTCCAAGGGGCTTTGGCCCAGCCTTTGGCCCTCCGGTGACAGCGGAGAGGCCCGATGTCGAGGCGTCGACGACCCCAGCCCCAACTGAGATCAATGTCATCCGCCATGTAAGCTCCGCCATTATAGACAGTAGCTGAGCTCCTCGGAGCGGCTGCCGAGTGAGAGTGACGACCCCGGCCCCCTCGAGGCCCATCACAAGCCGTTGCCTTTACCAGCACCTAGCTCTGGCGAGGTGATTTTCTTTTTTTCTTCTTCTTTTCTTTTTCTTCAAAATTATTCCATCGCCTATAAGCACTTTCACCGGCCATTGACCATCCAATTACTCCCGCCACATCACCATCATCCTCGCAAACCACCCTTCTCTTCTCCAGAACCTCCCCCGCTCCGACCCCCTTCTTCTCCACCTTGCTGGAGAAGAAGCACTTGGGCCACCACCTCCCGACGCCCACGACCCCCATTCACTCATGACTCACTCACACACCTCCTGCACTTTGCTTCGGCTATACTAACCAATGCAGGTGCTCAATGGACGGAGTTTGCAACGCCTCGCCGGTCTTGAGCTTCCACTCCGACGACCCTCCTCCGTCGTGCTACTCCAAGCGGCAATGAAGCTCCACCTCTACTCCACGATCTTCGCGAGACCCTCAGAGTTCTTCCCCGACCTCCAAACGATTCTACGGAGCGCGGAGGAGCTACCAGCTGGTCGGCGGAGCCCCACCTTCTCCAGTGACCTGCGGAGGAGCCAGATGGTACAAGTGTCGTCCGATCATCTGTATTGGACGACTATGATGATGATATGTGTCCCTTCTGAGCCTAGTATAGAACCTGCAGCTTCGGAGGACCCGAACCTCAAACCAAGCCATGGATGTGTGCCACGTCAGCTCCACTCCTGCGAGCCTTTCGAGCCTAGCACCCTCACTTGCCAAGCACGTGCTGGGCTGAGTAATTTGCAATAAAGACCCCGGAAGTTTTAGAAATTGCACTTTGGTCCCCAGGCTACCTCACACGTGCGCTTGGGTATTTTTCAAGGATGCCCTCATAACTTTAGGAAATTACAGAAATGCCCCCGTGCATATGGAAAAATTACAATGGGGCCCAGGTGGTTTTTGCTAATTGCAAATAGGTCCCTTCAGGGACCTATTTGTAATATTTATCTTTTTATTTCCTGCATTTTTTTACAATTATGCCCCTGCATTATTTTTAGCATAACTTGAGCATCGTAAATCTACATGCATGATTTTAGTGTCGTTTTGATCCTTGTTTCTTCATCTATATTATGACACGTTTAATTTTCTCATTTATCACCATTTTAAATGTAATGAATTTTTAATGATAGATGATGACTCTTGCTCCAATACCTTGTCATAAAATAGATGTTTTCTCACGATGTTATGCTCAAAATGACCTTGATTTCAATCTACTTTCTGTTGCTTAATTTATTGATCTTTTTAAGGTATATTTGTAAAAATCACTTGCATACATTTAACCTTGCATTATTTTCATGCATCACTAAAAAAATTTGCATCTAAAATGAACTAAAAATTGCATGCATCACTTTATTGCATAGCAATCTGCATAAAGATCATAATGCATCCTACATTTCTGTATGGAGACATGTAATTGAGAAATAATTCACACATGCTTTGAATTGATCGAAATTCGATAAATAGATAGAGTAGCTCGTGCCCGTGTGTTCAACCTTAGTAGACTTGCCAAGTAAAAAATAATAATCCACAACATTCAAAGGATTATGGTTTTTGACGAACCAGATTTTCCTCCTATACTACAACATTCTCTGATTATTAAAGAGGCGAATTTGACATTCATCAAATGACGCCGTTGCCGGGAACACGGCTCAAATTTGTTTATTTATTGAATTTTGATTTATTTTTGTGTTGATTTTTTTTAAATTTCACATGTCTTCCTTTCATGCATTATTTTTGCATCATTTCTGCTGATTAAGTTCCTTTCTATTTTTCTAACATTTCTCTTTTGTGGCAGGGCCCATGATGATCGAGGACGCTTGATCTCCATGGAGGCGCAGAGTTGGGAGCTCTCGCTGAAGAGGCCGCAAAAGATTTGATGGAGAAATTTTAGGATTGGTTATCAGTTTACCTGCATTTGCATACTGTAAAAAAAATTTGTGTTGCAAGTGCATTTTTAATAGTCCTCATTAGAGGGCTTGCATGTTGTAAAAAAAGAGAGAGAGTAGATCACTAGATGATCTCCCCCCCACACACACACTTGCACATATACACTCACCCCTCTCCCCCTCTCTGTATATTTTACATTCCCCCCTCCCCCTTCATCTGCCTCCTAGCCATTTGTGAAAATACAACCCCTTCACCCCTTGTATCTTAGTGTAATTACTCCTCCAAACACAGACCCCCCTAACTCAGATACTTTGCTTAGGCTATTTATAGCCTAAGTACAGGAGGACCCGCCTATTCATCCATCCCTCGCGTTGTCTTCTTATGCTTGGGGTCAATTTTTGACCTAAGTATAGGGGGGCTCTCTTCCTCAGTTCCGCTATATCACCCTATATTTAACCAAGCTATGGCTTCATATCACTTGTGCTATGAGAAAATAGCAAAAATTAAGTATAAGGGGGTATATCGTATAGTACTGTATATTTACTTTAGCCATAGCTCGTATTTTTAAATACTTTTTGAAAATTCTTTTTTGGGCTTGGTTTTAGTAATTCTGTGAACTGAGTTTTGTAAAAACCATGTGAAAATGTTTTCTTAAAAATTGAGGGATTAATTTTTGTGTAAAAACTCTTCTTAAAAAAATTAATTAAAAGACTCCATAAAAATTTGAAAAATTAAAAACTTTTCTTTGAATTAGACTCTGACTACTAGGCTTAGTAGATACTTTCAGTGAGGGAACTTCGGTCTCCCTTAGCAGAGTAGGTGGTTTAGAGGACACTGTATATGGCTCCGTCCTCAAGTAACACGGGTCCGTCTCCCAGCCTGTACTTACACCCATACTGGCTGAGAGTAGACACTTTTATTCATATAAGCCTGGGCCAGTCACTATCTCTCCAAAGAATTATTTTTTTTTTGAAAATCCATAGAAATCTGTAAAAACAAAAATCACACAAAAATCACTAACTAAGGAGTTGGTGTATTCCTGACACATTCACATTCACTCAAGGCTTAAGGATTTTGAGGACACTGGATTTCTGTGATCTAGAGTCTGAGTTAACATACCTTATTTATTAGGGTTTTTAAACTTTATTATCCACACTACCTTAGTTTGAAAGATTTGAGCGCTATATTGCACTCTTCATCTCTACCTTCAAAAGAATATGATCAGCACAATCACTTTCACAACTGCATGATTAATGGGATGGGTTGAGATATCACTTGAGGAACTAAGACTAGAGATTTGAGTTTAGATCCGATCTAATGATATTCGAGGATGGGTAAAGTTAATGAAGGCTTCAGAAAACCTGAGTGTCAGCAAAACCCTAGCCAGTATGTGGACAAGATTCATATGCTATCTCTTTGATATCTACCTATGTGCCAGGGTGTGATGAAACTTAATGAAAATTGTTGATCAGTGTGTGCCAACTTTCGGTAAAAGCAGTGGAGCTAGCCAATAAAAGAAAAAAATGTGTCAAAGAAAAGCTCTATCATCTAAAGTCAAATTATAAAAAGAGCTTCCATAAATGGCGAGCGCTCCCAAACATTTTCAAAGTGTCCACTTGGACCAAGTGCTAATTAGGACCAAGGAGTTGGGCTGACACCATAAAAGGGCTCTGCATCGTAAGTGACACAAGTCTGGGTGTCGAAGGTATCTTAGATACTCAAAAGAGACACACCCCGGTGTACTTCCAGAAAAAAAGTGCATGCGACTCCGAACTCTCTTGACGAACACATTGATCAACAAGCTAAAAATCTACTTGTGTTGAGTAAAAAGACACTCGAGAGGCCCCTTGTTCCAATGCGAGGGAGAGAAAATTAGACACAATCATTTACCCTCCATCATCTGGCCGTCCATCTACATTTCAAGTCTGATGAACTAATGAGATGATTGACTGAAGAAAGAATAGATTTATTCCCTAGTATTGAGGATGAGGTCTAGAGGAGAGTCTCTGGGTTTGGAACTTTGAGAGATGCCTCGACTCGACTCTCATGAAATACAGTACACTTAGTTTCATATCTTTATATTATAAGTACAAAAAGAGAGTCCGATAATTAGAGAAGTTGGATTCCTTCTGACTAAAGCATGGATAAGCCCAGAATTTTAGGATTGTTTAAATTGAGGGTCTTCGAAAGATTGAGCCTTGAAATCCTCACTTGCACTGTCAGGAATTAATCTGACTCCTTCATTCTTTAGATGCTCGAGGACGATCAAGGTTTAAGTATAGGGGTATGATGAATCTCGTATTCATCATGCTAAAAGATAATAATTAAACCCCTGACTCAATCAATCCAATAGAATTCACTAATAATTCATTCATTTTATATTGTATTATCATGTGTATAATTAACCCATAATTAATTGTATATAATAACTATTATTTAATTTGTAATTATTTTATTATCAAAAACCCAAAAAAATCAATATGAACAACTGTCTATAATTTCCTAACCTTTAAAAAGACCAAAAATACAAAAACAACTCAAAACCAAAAAGCATGTGGTTTTACCCCCTTAAAAATTCCCCCAAAATACTTTTTGTATAAATGACCTCTTTTGGCTTTTTGTCCAACATGGAACCTTGTAGATCTCATCGAGACGAACAACTTTCATGTTTTGACTTTTGCTAATTTATATCTAACTAATTCTTTTCTATTTTTCTTTGATTTTATATTCTTGAATTTCTGAAGCAGCCACGTGGCGCTCTCTGGAGTCACCATGCGACCGCATCTTCTTGAGCCATCTGCCACTGCTCTCCACCGTCGGATCCCCTTTAGCCCACCTCTATCTCTGCCGTTCATCCTTCACTCGCTCTCAACCGTCTGATCGCAGTCCCTGATAAGATTTCATCCGCTCATTCGTGTCTAAACCTCAGCCACTCGATCAACTTCTCATCTGACGCCTCTCCGTTCTCCACGTCACCCGATCAACCGCTGCCATAGAATAAACCCTCAAATCTCATCCTAACCATCCAACCGCACCCCATTCCCCGCTGATGGATCAGATCTCCAGATATGATCCTACCCTTCCATATGCGCCATCATCCTAGCCGTCAGATTGCTAGATCCAACGACTGGGAGGTCATCCCCTACCTCCGTAGCCCTCCTTCCCAGCCGTTTTCACCATGCTTCCGCGCCACCCCCTTCCTATTTTGGAAAGTGTCTCCGACCACCTCTCCCTCTCATAACGCCTCTCCCCACGTAGCCCTATCCTCCACCTTCCTCGCGCAACCTCCAAGTCCTTCCTCCATTAGTGCTCCACCATTAAAACTCTATTTAAAAACCCCCTAAAACCGTCATCAACCTCACCTATAAAACCCATGCCTCCGCCCTCCGTTCCCCTCATCCACCACTCCAAGGGGCTATGGCCCAGCCTTTGGCCCTCCGGTGACAACGGAGAGGCCCGATGTCAAGGTGTCGATGACCCCAGTCCCAGGTGAGATCCAAGTCATCCGCCATGTAAGCTTCGCCATTATCGGCTGTAGCTGAGCTCCTCGGAGCGGCTGCCGAGTCAGAGTAACGACCCCGACCCGCCTCGAGGCCCATCACAAGCCGCTGCCTCCACTAGCACCTAGCTCCAGCGAGGTGATTTCTTTTTTTCTTTTTCTTTACTTTTTCTTCCAATTATCCCGTCGCCTATCAACACTTTCATCGGCCATTGACCATCTAATTACTCCCTCCACATCACCCTCATCCTCGCCAACACCCTTCTCTTCTCCAGAACCTCCCCCGCTCCGACCCCCTTCTTCTCCACCTTGCCGGAGAACAAGCACTTGGGCCACCACCTCCCGACGCCCACGTCCCCATCACTCACGACTCACTCACGCACCTCCCGCACTTCGCTTCGGCTATACTAACAAATGCAGGTGCTCAATGGACGGAGTTTGCAACGTCTTTCCGGTCTCGAGCTTCTACTCCGACGACCCTCCTCCGTTGTGCTACTCCAAGAGATAATGAAGCTCCACCTCTGCTCCACGATCTTTGTGAGCCCCTCAGAGTTCTTCCACGACCTCTAAAACGATCCTACGGAGCGCGGAGGAGCTACTAGCTGGTTGCCGGAGCCCGCCTTCTCTGGTGGCCTACGGAGGAGCCAGACGGTACAGGTGTCATCCGATCATCTGTATCAGATGGCTATGATGATGACACGTGTCCCTACCGAGCCTAGTACAGAACATGTAGCTTCAGAGGACCCGAACCTCACACTAAGCCACAGATGCATGCCACGTCAGCTCCACGCCTGCGAGCCTTCCGAGCCTAGCCCCCTCACGTGCCAAGCATGTGCGGGGCTGGGTAATTTGCAATGAAGACCCCGGAAGTTTTGGAAATTTCACTTTGGTCCCCAGGCGTGTGCCTCACGCGCGCACCTGGGTATTTTTTAGGGATGCCCTCACAACTTTTGGAAATTACAGAATGCCCCCACATATATGGAAAAATTACAATGGGGCCCAAACGAGTTTTGCTAATTGCAAATAGGTCCCTCTAGGGACCTATTTGTAATATTTATATTTTTTATTTCCTGTATTTTATTTACAATTATGCCCCTACATTGTTTTTAGCATAACTTGAGCATCATAGATCCAAATTGCATGATTTTAGTATCATTTTGATCCTTGTTTCTTCATCTATATTACAACATGTTTAATTTTCTCATCTGTAACAATTTTAAATGAAATGAATTTTTAATTATAGATGATGACTCTTGCTCCAATGCCTTGTCATAAAATAGATGTTTTCTCACGATGTTATGCTCAAAAAGACCCTGATTTCAATCTACTTTCTGTTGCTCAATTTATTGATCTTTTTTAGGGTATATTTGTAATAATCACTTGCATACATTTAACCTTGCATTATTTTCATGCATCACTAAAAAAATGCATCTAAAAATCAACTAAAAATTGCATGCATCACTTTATTGCAAAGTAATCTGCATGAAGACCATAATGCACCCTGCATTTCTACATGGAGACCTGTAATTGAGAAATAATTCACACATGCTCTGAATTGATCGAAATTCAATAAATAGATAGAGTAGCTCGTGTTCCTGTGTTCGACCTTGGTAGACTTGCCAAGTAAAAAAATAATTCACAACATTCAAATGATTGTGGTTTTTAACGAACCAGATTTGCCTCCTATACTACAACATTCTATCATTATTAAAGAGGCAAATTTGACGCTCATCACTAGGTCAACAAGGAATTAAGTAGCGAGAGTTAAGGACAAAAGAATAGAAGTAAATACACAAAACCCTAGAAACCCTAGGTGTTTAGCATTTTGTCTATATCCTTTTTTTATAATATTTTATACACACTCATACACACATTAAATAAAGATGTCTTCAACATGAAACATGTACATATAAAGTAAAGAAAAATGCAAAAATAATAGTCAATAAAAATCATGCATAGTGCATATGGTACACAGAGATGAAAAAGCCGCAAATAGAACTTCATTGATTAATATCTCCTCCATATGAACTCAAAATTCATCAAATTGTTTTCATTGTATTTCAAATTAAATTGTCCATCTAACGAAGATGGTCTCATTTAAAATGGAGTTAAGATAAAAAAAGTCAGTTTTCCAAGTTACCATTGTACCAGAGCATCTATATATAATACTATATTATTTTATTCTTTAAAATTTAGTCATTTTATAAAGTAAAATAATTTTATATATTAGATAAAATATATTAAAATTATAAACATAAATAAACATATAAAATAATTCAAAATTAATAATAAAGTATAATACATAGATATACTATACCTACAATATGTGTATGTATAATTAATTACATATATGAACAAAATAATAACAATAAAATAAAAATATGTAAATACATATACACTATAAATATATAAAATATATAAATATAATAATATGTATATAAAATACAAAATAAAAATTAATATACATAAAATATAGGTAAATATACATATAATTACACTTGTAAAAATTAACACATAATAAATAAGTAGATAAAAATAAATAAAATCACCTAAAATAGTACCTCAAACAAGAAACAACTTCCATGTTCTAAGAATTATTTAATAAAATCATTTTCTATTCTATTTTCCATTTACTGCTATTTATATCATGTTTTGTTTTCTAGTGGCTGACGTGGACCAATTAGGAGGCGACGATAGTTGACCTACGTCAACTGCCTAGCCCCCTCTATGGACCGGTCCATGCCCTATTATTTCCCCATTTTCATCAAATTTTGTAGCCCAATCCTGATCTCTTCTGCTCTCGATTCCTTAAGAAAAAATCTTCGTCAAAGGTGCAGCCTTTACGCGGATCATAATGCACCTTTGGTCAAGCCTCGAGTGGAGAGAAAATCCTAGGAGAAGGGGCATCTCCGGTCAACATATATATAGTCTCTTCTTCTCCCAATTTTGAAAATCAATCCTCTTTGGCCTCCTTAACCCCCCCCCCCCCCCCGATTTGTGTAAAGGAGGTGAGCCCTAGTGACAGGAGGAGCTCCTCCTTTGATTCAAGGCATGGATAAGGTAGTCTTGGTTGATTTGCCCATCGCTAGAGACACCTCTTGGCGATTCTTCTCCCCAACTTTCTAGGTTAGGTGAGCCCTCTATCGTTAGTTCTTTCATTTCCTAGTGTAATCAGTAGTTTAGATTCACCTTTAATCTCATTTGATTTGATCTAATTTAGTCTAAACATCTCAAAAACAAATCTCACCAGAGCTCTAAGCTCCGGCCCCTGCTGTTATCGCATGTCTCTGACCACACCATCATCTTCCTTGTTTCTTTCTCCATCTAATCGATCCACCATACTACCCTGGTCTTGCAAAGATTAGGAGATCAGGTCTCCTCCACCATTCATCGCAGTACCCCACCATCACCATTCCCCCATCTTTTTGCCTAACCCTCGGGTCGAGGAACTTGACCTTCAAAGCTTGAAGTTTTTGCACAGATCCTGGCACCTCAAGGCTCCATCTGGAGAGAGTTTGAATCCCTACATCTCAGCCCAGGTCACCCGAGCTTCTAGGCCTCCATTGGTTAGATCTGGATCTTCTTAACACAACCATCAGCTGCGGAAGCCTTCCAGGATTTTATTGCACATCTCAGCAGCTCGAGAGGATGATGGATATGAGAAGGGAGTCTGATTGAACTGAAGACCAGTGGTTGTTCTTCCAGGTTATTGTTGGGAAGCAACAACCATTGGATTAGGGCAATGCCCCAGTTTAGAATCCAGTCGTTGAATCGAGTCACGTAGGCACTATCAGATCAGACCATCCGCGAAGGGGTACTCAACTATCTGGACCATCGATGATTAAGTGAAGCCATGTGTAGTGTCCTCCACCGTTGATCAGTGCATGAGTAGGTATTTTGCATCCTCAACCTAGCACCTTTTTGTATTTAATATTTAGTATGTAATCTTTCATCTGTAGTGTAAAAGTTTTGTAATATTTGCACAAGGATGCCATCACTTTTTTTTATTGCACATAGGTCTAGTGTTAGGTCATCTCATGTGTCCATACGCATGGGTCTGATCATTTTGCATTCAACCCCTCCAACTTTTGCTATTTCTATTTAGTCCCAAGTTTTGTTTAAATAGTGTAATATTTTTGGATAAATTACATGAGCTCCTAGAACTTATTTTAATTGTAAAAATACTCACGCCATGTGTATTTAAAGATAAATATGTTAATTGGGTATTTTACATGATTGACCCTTGGATTTTGTTAAATATTATGAAATGCATAAATAATTCCAGGAAATTGCATTTTAGTCCTTGTATTGCTAATTTAATTTCTTTCTTGTATTCTAATTATTAAAAACTGTATTTAGCAACCAAAAGTTGTAGGAAAATTATATTAAATTCCTGGAAACCATATTTATCCCATATATTTTTGCAAGGCATTTAATATTATTTTCCTACTTATAAAAATTCAAAAATAAGTTATTTTCTCCTGTTTAACTACTTAAAATCTATAAATCCTTCAAAATGATTTGAAAAATTCCAAAAAATTAGTAGGTTTATTTACCCATATTTCAACTCTTAAATATTTTTACAAAACATAAAACAAAACTCCTAAAAGTTGTAAAACCATAGAAACCTTAGAAAGTTTTGCAAAAATCCTAGAAAAATCCAAAAATCTTATTTTCTATTCTGAAATTTATTTATTATAGTATATACTAAATTAGTTTATGGTTATTTTATCACTAAGATATATTTATTACACCTTAAATAAGGCCATCGATTTTGCATATTCACTGGTTTGACTCATTTCCATATTCTAAAATTCATAAAAAGGATAAATATTTCCCCGAAAATCATCAAAAACCGAGATATTATATATCAAAATATTTTATTCCTTGTATTTTGATTTTATTTATCTTATTTAAGAATCCAAAAATATCTCTTTTCCTTACTTTATATATATAGTATATATTAGTTATATTATTATTTATTTTATCTTCAAATTAAAAATTAAAATTTTGCAAAATTAAAACATTAAAAAATTAAAGATCCATATAAATTAAAATATTAAAAACTAAAAAAAATGCAAAGATAAAAATACATAAAAATAAAAAATAAAAACATAAAAATATTATTAAATAATTAGTAGTAATTTTACACTTTACTCTCTATTGTCTCTGTGGTTCGACACTTTACAATACTTATACTATACACATATTGTGTAGAGTTAACAATATAATAAAGTTCTAACTCTCATCTTGTACATTGATTGATCTATCATTCACATTGTCGGTTTTATTGTTGATTGATTGAGCCTTTGGTCGACACAATGATTATTGGCTTAGCTTGTTAAGTCAATAGATCCGAGCCATATCATCGCATAACTGGTATTATAGAATTACGAGGGACATAGCTGTAAAAAATCTTTATTCTATTTCCATTGAAATTTGAAGCATTTGAATGTGCGTGTATGTATGTGTGTCTATATATATATGTGAATTATTTACTTACCTTTTATGTCCCTATTTGTGCATGTATACATAATTCTTGTAATTTTTCTTGTGAAGAGGATGAAGGATGTTTAGGGTGATAATATGGAAGAGGATGAAGGATTAGGAGGAGATCAATCAAATATTTATCATTTTTTCTTATTTGTTAACCAATATATTCTGTGAAATCGGATTGTATATTACTATATATGCATGAGTATGTTTAATGTATACATGTGGATATTGAAGAGTATCTGTTGCATATAGCTGAGTTGTATATTTGTAGAATGTTTTGCCATTCTATGTCATATGTTATGTTATACTTGTATCTCATGATCTTATGAAATATTTTCATAAACTTCAATATTTATAAAAGCACATTACTTGTTTGGTTTATGAATCAATTTAGTCGAAGCATGTTGACATTTTTGTATGGGAATGAGTCAATACCTTAACTTATCAATATCCTATTTCATTCTCAGGATTCTTAAATATGGTTAGAAGTTTATAAGTTCAAACAAGTTTATATAAAATCACATTCTCTTTTGTAAATGAAATACAATGCTTGGTAAAATAACAAGTCGATTAGCAATATATCTAATTTTTTTATGTTTTCGTCAAACATTGTTTGACAATATCATGAAGTAAAAATTAAATAATTTTATGTAAAATGGATAATCCTTCTGTGAATATTATGTAGTACTTTGCAATATAAAAAAAACGTATATGTAAAAATGTAATGTAAACAATAAATACAAAATTGCAAAATCTGTAGTTATAATTATGTAACATACTAGTCAAATATGTAAAATAAATACTTTTATTTTATAATGTCATTGATAAATGGGGGAAGCTAACTACAATAGATGTTAATAATTATGATGTAATTAGATTTCTTTATCATAATAGATGTCATTCAAGTTGATAAAAATGTAGATTTCATTATTATAACATTACAAAAAGTAGATGTCTCTAAAGTAACTAAAAATAGAGCATCTTAAGGAATATAATGTGGATCATAGTTAATGTTTTCGATTCCCCCAGAATAGTATGTAATATAATGTGGATTATATTCAATTATGCATTAATTTACTCCATCTCACATTTCAGTAAATATAGTTGTATGGAAATCAAATCGTTTTGTTCTCATTCTCCCTTTTATTCGCGCATGTTTTAAAAAAATATCGTAATTTATATAATTATTTTTAAAACTCATATATTTGTATGGTAAAATAATAACATTTCTATCATGTCATAACTCTTATTTGCACCATCTTTTTTTTTGAAAATTATCAGGGGATCATAGTTTATACTTTTCGGTTCTTCTAAACATAATATGCGCTATGATGTGGATTATATTAATTTATTCTATCCCAAATATTAGGAAATATAATGTTATGGAAACCGCTTCATTTTGTCAAGTTGGTTTTAATCTCACATGTCCACCCTTCATCCTAAGTCAAAAAGCGTGGCTTTCTATCATCTAGGAAAGACGACACCTCATTTGAAAGGTCCCTATATATTTGTTTAAAAGATTTAAAGTATTTTAAAAAATATTACTTAAAAATCCAAAAAATAATATTTCTAATAGAGAGAAATATAAAATCCAATGTGTGTGTATATGGTATATACCTACATATTGTTATGAAGGATATGGTTAGATCCTCAAGCGCATCACGGAAGCGTGAGCGTCGTATCGAATACGACGAGGAGCGACTAGTCGGACTAGTTGCTCGATGCAGCGGAATTTAAAAATTTTTTTATACGACGAAACCACATGATCCAAGAACACTTCTCGAATCGTTTCGTCTAAACCACAAACAAGTAATAGGATTACCTCTTGAAGTGTGGTTGCGATCGAGTCTCTAAACGAAGAGACCTCCTGTCTCAAGTCCGATCCGACGGAGGAGACGCTTGCAAGCGCGGGGATGAACCGCGTGCTTCTCGCAATCCATGTTGATGATCCAAGCGGCGGATATCCTGATCTCGACATACGAGATCCGATGTCTTCTTCACGAGCGAGGTGCACCGAAGGAGACGGAGATCCACGAGCAGAAGAACGGGCAGCATAACGACGATGCCGCGGCGATGGAGAACCTCTCCATGGCATCCATGGTGGACGGCCATGAGAGGGAGAGAGAGGGCTGACCTCTAGAGAGAAAGAGAGAGAGAGAGAGAGAGAGAGAGAATTGCTTCTCAAGCATTGTGTGTAAAGAGAGAGCATGGGTATGCCTCTCTATTTATAGGGTTTTGGGATCCATGGATCTCAATCCATGTGACATATAAAATCAATGGATGAGATTGATTTATGTCAATCCAATGGTCAAGATTGTTGTTGGTAAAAAAACCAATAACTTGTGATTTAATTTGATAAAAATATATATGATAAATCAAATAAATATTTATACCATATTAAATCAATCAAATAAGGAGAGAGGAATAGAGAGAGATCAACCTTCCTCTTTGGAAGGGGGGACGGCCACCAATTTCACAAGGAAATTGGTGCCGCCCCCTCTTTCCAAAAGGGAGGGCAATCTCATGGCAATCCATGAGATTGCACATCTCCTTGAATTTCTCTCTACTTATTTTCCAACAACAATTTGTTGGTATTTTAATTCACCAAAATAATTCTCAATTAATTTTGGGAATATTGCAATCTTGACATTGGAATATTGTGAATCATATTCACAACCCAAAACAAAATGTAATTTACATTTTCAATTAATTAGACAATGTGTATCCAATACACATTAATAATTAATCTACTAATATAAATTATATTTAACTCTCTCTAATACATTATAAATCACATTTATAATATATTATGAATAATTGGATATTACTATCCACATTATTCTTATCCTTGATAATTTAATCATCTTGGATCTCTTTATCTCATGTGTTCAAATAATATGAATCACATTCACATTATTTACATCTTTGATAATCAAATCACATTTAATTATCTAAGATAACTCTCTTTATAATATGAATCAGATTCATATTAATCTTGATAATTAAATCACATTTAATTATCCATTTTCTCAATGCTCGGATACATATATCAACATTAGAATTATCCATGAACTCTTTCAAGGATAATGCGCTTTCTCCGCGAATACTTGGACATAAGGACAGGGCGATTGTATTGTTCCACGTATAGTGACATGGATATTGAGATTATATCTCATATCCAGATCGCGGGCCTCCCATAGATGCTTGATTAAATCAAGATCGCAAATCTAATCTTCTCATTGCATCTGAATCATATTCAGATCAATGTCCAACATTTGGACTAAGATTAGATTACTTCTCTACTGAGAGGAGTCACTAAAATCCAGACCCGTTTCATCACTCCCTAGGAATGGAAGCGTCATGGTTATGCAATCGTTTATGATCACATCACCCTCATGTATTCCTAATACCTGTACATCATGTATACTGGAAGACTCGGATTAAACCCGAAGTATTGGATCAACTTTATACTGTCTACTTCATGGTTTTATCAGTAAGTTTCTCATTCGATCATTGGGAGTCGGTATTGATCATATACTTTCCAAAAGCATATATCATACCTAGGTCTTGATCATATACTTTCCAAAAGTATATATCAAACCAACAAATTCAGTCAAGCTTCCAAAGCGAGATGACCGTGCGTACGGAATTTGATTCTTCCCAATATCTCATGAGTGAGCTCATGTCTTCCGGTTCAGTAGTAAACCTGTATGATCCCTTTGAGAGATCGTATTACTGATATGCCCTTATATGCACACCAGCGCGCCGGTGTATAGACCTTGATTAGATCATCAACCTATTGGTCTGCCAAATGTACATACTCAGACATATAGTAACACATCTGTCTCCGGTCAGAGGATGTGTGCCTATATCATGACAACATATGATATAGGACTTTGGTTATCTCGATCTCGTTAAGTCAACTCTTTGACCTAACTAATCTGACACCTCCGAATCTCTATTCCTATGCCGAGGACCTGCATCAAGAAGTCGGTCAGATATCAGCCTAACTGAGAAAGGATTGCCATCTCCTACTCAGGCTGGAGATCATCTCTTAATAATCATTTGACGGTGCTTGATGAGTCCTCAATCTAACTCATTAGATATTCATCTAAGCACCAGCCTCTATGATTTAATAATTGAATCAACAGCGGTATGATCATTAAGATAGCCATGGTACATAACCCTAATTGTACTAAGGGACCTATTATGCAAACTATGTACTCTTTATTTCAGATTAAGGAGTGAATTGCAATAACATTTATTGCATAATGGCTCGCCGTGGGCTCGCATGTCCAACAATCTCCTACTAGCCCAAAGAGCCATTAATGGACTAATCATTTAAACCCACACTCATGTGACAATCATATGCTATTTAGAAAATAGCTAGGTAAGTTGATCAGTCACTCTGTTCCCAAGAGACTACACCAAGTCCTTTTACGGCACCTGCATATCCCCTAGTAACAGTGCTCGCATCTAATGTGAATGTTGCATCTTACGCAACCAATACTCAATTTTATTGGTTATAGTGTCCTTGACACTATATCTTATTAATTATCATAACCAGTATTCCCATAATCCTTTTAGAATACCTTCATTCCTGGGGATCTCTATCTCCTAAGGTATCTACAGTTAAGACCCTTATAGATCACTATCTACAAGGTCTTAAACCTTCGAAGATAAGACTTTGAGATCACTGTCTCTAAGTTTCATCATCTTTGAAGATATTGTTATTACTGCAATCAAGTGTTTTATCTCCATAGTAGGATTAGTAATAGTTTACTACTCCCACTGCATGGGAGACATCTGGTTCTTGTACACATCTAGCATACATTCAGCTTCTCATAACTGATGCACAAGTGCAAGCAGTTCTAGCATTCACTTCCTCAACTCTTTGAGGTGCTATCCCTCTAGACAGGTCACTACCACATCTTAAGGGAAGGAAGCCTTTCTTGGAATTTTCCAAAAATGGAATAAGTCCAAGGCATATTACTAATGTGGCGGTCCCAATACCCTCTTCTCTTTGCTTCAGAACGATTTCAGAACTAAGATCTAAGAGGTATCCTTGAGATCATATCTCAAAGTATGGAACAACCAAATTTTAAGACACTCATTATTTATTCTTATATCATTTTAAATGATTAGAATAATATCTACATTTAGCACGATGAACACAATGGTACTCCCACTAAGCTTCACATGGTTCATCAATATTTTATCTGAAATCACAACATTTATAATTTCATCAAATCATATGTTCCAACTACAAGAAACTTATTAGAGTCCAAAGATGGAGTTCTTCAGCTAGCACACCTTGCTTTCCTCAACCATGAAGCCCTGGGGCTATTTCATATGAATATCCTCAGAGAGGTATTCATAGAGGAATGCAATCTTGACTCACACCATGAAGATGTCATAGACAAGTTGTGTAGCTATAGTTAGCAATATTCTGATGGGTTAAAGCAAGGTCACTGGAGAGCAAGTCTTATCGCAAGCGATGCCTTCTCTTCGGTGTGTAGCTCATGGCTACGAACCGTGCTTTGAAGGTCCATACCTTCTCATCAGGTTCCCTCTTTCTCTTGAAGATCCATTTACACCTCAATGGGTCTGACCCATATAGGTGGATCCTCGAGGGTCCATATACAACACTTGTATATGAAGTCTACATTAGACTTTTATTGCTAACATCCATCTTTCCATGTCATGATCCTCAGGAGCTTCATCACATGAAGTCCGATCATTTTCAGATTTAACTGACACATGGAATCCATCCTCAAACTTATTTGAAGATGTATTAATGTTTCATCTTTAATTATCTATTTTAGTTTCCGATTTCAGGAGCCTCATTATCTTTTCAAGATTAAATGAGTTCCTTTACTTCATTTTCATCTTGATTCTCAAGAGAGTCATCCTATAAGAATCATATTCTCAAAGATGAGATCTTTTAAGAATCTCAAGGTCATAAATTAGGTATCTAATACCATCCTTTATTTTCCTAATGAAGTAGCACTCTCTGGTGCTAGATTCCAGCTTACCAGCTTGGGACCTTATTAAGTGTATAATGTAGTCTCTACCACATATACTTGGAAACTAAGAGATAATTATGCTAAGATTAATCATTGATCAAATCATGTCACACATGATCAATTGCATCTCCCTACAACTCTATTGAGTTAAGGCTCATTAGGAGGGATGAGATAGAAATGATATTCACATCTCCATAAGGTATTCCTTGAATTCATCTAATAGGTACAAGCTACCTTGATTAGATCAAATTCATTTCATCTTCCTTCAAACTTTGGTTCTAAACCAAAATTGTGAAATCTTTGAACATTTCAAAGTTTTCTAAGTGAAGAGAAGAAATTTCATATCACAAATAATCATTAATAGATATCACATATCCATAATGTTTATTCTGATGTAGATGATTCACATACATCAATATGTATGAGATCTTGAATACCTTAACATCTTACACCATTCCAAAAGAAGGGTGTATTGGACATTTTACTTTGAATATAATATTCATAAGTATGCAAGTTTTGAAATTTTAGACATTCTAAAGTTTCATCTCTTACTTGTCCATTGATCTCATCAACAGACATATGTCCAAAACATTATGTCAGATCATTGTCAAATGATCTTTATCCTCCTATTGATCTTTAAAGGTTTAATTTTCAGTATTAGAAATCTTAATGAACCATTCATTAATTTTCTAATTTAGTGGAGTCCACTAGATGTAAGATTACTATCTGAAATATCTCCATCATAACTCTTTATGATAGGTCTATTCCAGATTTCATGTTTATTCCCAACATTTAGAAATAAACAATGAGTGTATTCTAATATCTAGGTCATAGAGACATTCTCTAAGACTAAGGGCTCCCACTGAAAATATGAAGTCTATTCATCCGGTGGAAATTATTACAACAATTGCATCAATTCCAACATGGATGACCACTAAACCTTAAGATCAAATTTCTAATTTTCTAATACAGATGCAACCAATTGCAAGTGTCATTAGAAGATTGAGATACAATTATTAGACTTTATCTTATCAAATAAGTCAATTTCAATGATTATATGTAGTTTTTTTAATGTACTATCCGATTCCTTTTCTAAGGATTCTAGATAGATTTGATAGTCATACTATCAACACATTAATTTATTGCAGTATTGGCATTCATCCAACTCTTTGGATGTCATATGGAAGTCACAGAAGTACAGTCAACTCTTTGACTATACCTCTTACGTGGGTCCAACCCATGCTTCCACTGCGCTCCCTTTATCTCTAAGCAACCATTGCTCAAGACTAAAGGATCTCTTATCTTAAAATCAAAAATTTCAATATAAGAGTATTTCAACACTTATACATGCTTCATTAAATTCATACAATATGAATATTATGAAGCTTCATGAATGAATAGAGTAAAGATAGTAGAATGATGACACTCATTACCTATATCCATCTAAACTCTTAAAGCATAGGTTCTGATAGGTACTCAAACAATTTGAATACATTATCTCTAATAGAGCTACCATTCTACATGATGTAGAGAACCATGTCATTCATGATTAAATGTCAAGAGCACATATGTATGCCAGAATATCTTTATTGATTTTATAAGGATTAATTTGATAATTACGATCATCATCGACATTTCACTTCAAAAGTACATTCGATAAGATCAAGACTTATAGAGACATACAAACCCTAGGGTTTTAGTCCTATTGTCTTATTTAATTATCACTTCTCATTATTATGAGGAAACTTGCACATTGCAACCACATACATTATGTGTCCAATCGCAAGTACAATATCTGGATCAAGGGTCCAATCCATGATATTCTACTGGTTATTAATGAGTATAACATTGAGTGGGTTTAATGAAGGATTATCTGAAATAAGTAATTTGCATAAGGGTATATATTTATATATATATATATATACATGTTTTACTTTGAATTAGGAAATTTATATCAAAGTTGTCTTGCCATGTCAACAATGAAAGTTCATTCCCTTAATCACTTTCAATGTAAGAGATATACTTACCATTATATCTCAAGCAAGATCTGGGATCTCCTTCCTTATCTTTGTTGCATCCCAATAATATGAGAACCTACAACTCGGATAAAAAGAAGCGGGAACACATTCCGCCTTGCAAGTCCAACTTGCATCTCCCAATTCGGTCTTTAATACCCGGGCCCACACCCCCTAAGGTGATGTTGACCCGTCATTAATTGAACCAACCGTCAACAGGAATACAACTCGCTATGCGCAATCCAATATCGCCCCAATAATATGAGGACCCGATATTGGGGTCACTACGCATACGTCCTTACTCTTTCGAGAAGCGACGAGTCCGATACAAATGGATCATATGCAGGAGCTGTCACTTCGGACAGGCGTCTCCCACATATAATATCTGGCGACGAAACCCTTCGCCTTGACGGGAGACCATGGATGTCACTTATGTGATCCTCCATATCATATTCAAATTCTAATTAATTATCATGAATCATATTCACATAATTAATTCTTCCAAGGGAAATAATAACTCTATTCATAATAGAGTGGTTAACTGGATATAATTAATTCAATCATATTAAATTAATTATCAATCCAATTTAATCAATCAAACTTGATTGCTATACTTGAATATATATGGTATTATTCTCAAAGTACGTATTAATTCGTATTTTAATAATTAGAAAAATACATCTTAATCCCTCGGACATTATCCCGGCCCTACCCGCTGTCATGGCCAGTACCGGCGGGAGTGGGACGGACCGCATACGTTGCAACCCGCTACCCCAGCGATCCCCGACTAGACACCATATCCGCCTCGGGAAAGGATAATGCCAAATTGATTAATTTGTACTTGAGATGATCATCGGTTCTTCAACCGAAATTATACCATATAGTAATCAAAACAATTTTTGATTATAAGGAAATTTGCTAGACAAATTCCCAATCCTATTCAAGCAAGGAGTTTGATGATTGTGTTTCCAATTATGATCTAGATCACATCTAATCAATTAATTGGTTGAGGCCAAGTCAATTAAGGAAATAATCATATTCTAATATTTCACAAATATTTTCCATAATTATTTCTCGAAATTAACAATTGATTTCATTAATTGACAATCACATGGTTTTTGATTAGGAAAGTAATTTCAGCAGTGACCCCTACTTACTAAAATTAGCATATCTCAATCAATTTAAATCCAAATTAAGAAAAGTCAATTTCTAAAGTTTGCTAATTTGATTTAGAACAGAAACCAAGTGATGTTTCACGCATTTCGAGGCAAGTCTAAACAGTAATTAACATTTTAATCACGTTCAGATTCACAGTTCCCGCAACAGTGCATACATGTTCATTAAAACGACAATATCTCGAGCATACGAAATCCGATTTACGCAAACTCAGATCCTATGGTTTTCTTATTTAATAGGGAACAATCCAAGTATTAAATGCATGTTTAAACAATTTAAACAGTACCGAATTTATTTACTAAACAGATCTGCGAAATCAAATGCGATGAAAACTTTCGCGACCTTAACGAACCCAAGTCGTCCTTGGTTAGCGAATCACTATTCGAAACCGTCGACCTAAGTCTCTGATACCACTTGAAGGATATGGTTAGATCCTCAAGCGCATTACGGAAGCGTGAGCGTCGTATCGAATACGACGAGGAGCGACTAGTCGGACTAGTTGCTCAATGCAGCGGAATTTAAAATTTTTTTTTATACGACGAAACCACATGATCCAAGAACACTTCTCGAATTGTTTCGTCTAAACCACAAACAAGTAATAGGATTACCTCTTGAAGCGTGGTTGCGATCGAGTCTCTAAACGAAGAGACCTCCTGTCTCAAGTCCGATCCGACGGAGGAGACGCTTGCAAGCGCGGGGATGAACCGCGTGCTTCTCGCAATCCATGTTGATGATCCAAGCGGCGGATATCCTGATCTCGACACACGAGATCCGACGTCTTCTTCACGAGCGAGGCGCACCGAAGGAGACAGAGATCCACGAGCAGAAGAACGGGCAGCATAACGACGATGCCGCGGCGATGGAGAACCTCTCCATGGCATCCATGGTGGACGGCCATGAGAGGGAGAGAGAGGGCTGACCTCTAGAGAGAAAGAGAGAGAGAGAGAGAATTGCTTCTCAAGCATTGTGTGTAAAGAGAGAGCATGGGTATGCCTCTCTATTTATAGGGTTTTGAGATCCATGGATCTCAATCCATGTGACATATAAAATCAATGGATGAGATTGATTTATGTCAATCCAATGGTCAAGATTGTTGTTGGTAAAAAAACCAACAACTTGTGATTTAATTTGATAAAAATATATTTGATAAATCAAATAAATATCAATACCATATTAAATCAATCAAATAAGGAGAGAGGAATAGAGAGAGATCAACCTTCCTCTTTGGAAGGGGGGACGGCCACCAATTTCACAAGGAAATTGGTGCCGCCCCCCTCTTTCCAAAAGGGAGGGCAATCTCATGGCAATCCATGAGATTGCACATCTCCTTGAATTTCTCTCTACTTATTTTCCAACAACAATTTGTTGGTATTTTAATTCACCAAAATAATTCTCAATTAATTTTGGGAATATTGCAATCTTGACATTGGAATATTGTGAATCATATTCACAACCCAAAACAAAATGTAATTTACATTTTCAATTAATTAGACAATGTGTATCCAATACACATTAATAACTAATCTACTAATATAAATTATATTTAACTCTCTCTAATACATTATAAATCACATTTATAATATATTATGAATAATTGGATATTACTATCCACATTATTCTTATCCTTGATAATTTAATCATCTTGGATCTCTTTATCTCATGTGTTCAAATAATATGAATCACATTCACATTATTTACATCTTTGATAATCAAATCACATTTAATTATCTAAGATAACTCTCTTTATAATATGAATCAAATTCATATTAATCTTGATAATTAAATCATATTTAATTATCCATTTTCTCAATGCTCGGATACATATATCAACAATAGAATTATCCACGAACTCTTTCAAGGATAATGCGCTTTTTCCGCGAATACTTGGAGATAAGGACATGGCGATTGTATTGTTCCACGTATAGTGACATAGATATTGAGATTATATCTCATATCCAGATCGCGGGCCTCCCATAGATGCTTGATTAAATAAAGACCGCAAATCTAATCTTCTCATTGCATCTGAATCACATTCAGATCAATGTCCAACATTTGGACTAAGATTAGATTACTTCTCTACTGAGAGGAGTCACTAAAATCCAGACCCGTTTCATCACTCCCTAGGAATGGAAGCGTCATGGTTATACAATCGTTTATGATCACATCACCCTCAGGTATTCCTAATACCTGTACATCCTGTATACTGGAAGACTCAGATTAAACCCGAAGTATTGGATCAACTTTATACTGTCTACTTCATGGTTTTATCAGTAAGTTTCTCATTCGATCATTGGGAGTCGGTATTGATCATATACTTTCCAAAAGCATATATCATACCTAGGTCTTGATCATATACTTTCCAAAAGTACATATCAAACCAACAAATTCAGTCAAGCTTCCAAAGCGAGATGACCGTGCGCACGGAATTCGATTCTTCCCAATATCTCATGAGTGAGCTCATGTCTTCCGGTTCAGTAGTGAACCTGTATGATCCCTTTGAGAGATCGTATTACTCATATGCCCTTATATGCACACCAGCGTGCCGGTGTATAGACCTTTATTACATCATCAACCTATTGGTCTGCCAAATGTACATACTCAGACATATAGTAACACATCTGTCTTCGGTCAGAGGATGTGTGCCTATATCATGACAACATATGATATAGGACTTTGGTTATCTCGATCTCGTTAAGTCAACTCTTTGACCTAACTAATCTGACACCTCCGAATCTCTATTCCTATGCAGAGGACCTGCATCAAGAAGTCGGTCAGATATCAGCCTAACTGAGAAAGGATTGCCATCTCCTACTCAGACTGGAGATCATCTCTTAATAATCATTTGACGGTGCTTATGAGTCCTCAATCTAACTCATTAGATATTCATCTAAGCACCAGCCTCTATGATTCAATAATTGAATCAACAGCTGTATGATCATTAAGATAGCCATGGTACATAACCCTAATTGTACTAAGGGACCTATTATGCAAACTATGTACTCTTTATTTCAGATTAAGGAGTGAATTGCAATAACATTTATTGCATAATGGCTCGCCGTGGGCTCGCATGTCCAACATGTTATACATAGGTATAACAAAAACATAACTTTCTTTAAAAAAAATCAAAACAAAAAAGTTGGAATAAATACCCTTAAGAATCAAAAAAATGCTTAAGAAAATACTTATTAAGGTTCCTATCACTCCCAACCAGTTGAGACTTTGTTTTTCTAAGTTCAACCTTGGACTTAATTAAGCAAACAAAAAACCTTAGAATCTTTGTTTGAGATCGTTCTTTTGGAGCTAAAATTGACATAATTTAAACTAATCGAAGAAGTGTTCATCAATTTTCTTCAAAGAAAATCATACTTGTGAAACCTAGTATTACCTTTCTTCCAAAACAATCTTTTCGGAATCATTTTTTCCTAAACTCATTCTGACATCCACATGCTTTTCGGTCCCCAATATCTCCATCATAATTTCAAAGATCCAATTAGTAAACTCAAACATTAAAATAAATCATCTCATTGGTATTGCTTTTATCTTTCGAATTACTTGATAATTTACGAATCTATTGACGCGTGATAAAATAAATTGACATTATATGCTATCAAACCTTGCGAGGGCTTTAAGTTCAATATACATGTTCTTAAGTAGAGTGGAGCATTGGGCTTGATCCGGCCCAACTCAGGAAAGCCCGGCTCGAACCCGTCAATTTTCCATAAACTTTGAGTCGGGTCAAGACCTGCTTTCTTTAGCAAATCGAGGACCCGAGCCCAACCGAAGGCCCGTGGGATCGAGCTCGGGTTCGGACTGGGCTCAACCCACACCTATTTTGATTCCATGAAGTTTCACTTTAATTCCAATTTATTGCTATGGATATTATTCATCCACAACACATGAATATCGGATGTATTACTGTGATATAATATTACTATTCATGGATGAAGGAAATATTTGATGTATTGTGACTATGAATCCATGTCCCCTAATTTGGTTCTAATATGATATTTTGAAATATGAGGGCCCGAGCCCGACCCATTTGTACTTCGGGTTCGGGCCCAACCCAGCCCGAGCATGATATTTTTCAAATATGAGAGCCCATGCCTGACCCATTTGTACATCGGGTTCGGGTCAGGCCTAGACTTTTGCGTTTCGGGTCAGGGTCGGGGGTCTGGGCCGGCCTGGCCCAATACTCCACCCTATTCTTAAGGTTGTTGAGGTCAATGACAACATTGATAATCTTGGAGGGGGGGGGGTTGGTTTGGGAATGAGCATGAATAAGGATGTGTAATAAGGAGAATAAAAGTCTATTCTCTGTTCGGCTGGAAAGATATGATAAGGAGAATAAGGTAGAATAAAAGTAGGTAAGGTGGAATAAGGGTAGGAATAAACATAGAATAATGTGAAATAATAGGATGTAGCCATACTATTGAGAACCGTGCTGGAAGAGAAATTGATCTTTTATTTCAAGTCTTATTCTCCAAACTAACATGGCCATTTCAAGAGAAGAAAGGAAAATTCAGTTAGACTATGACCTCAAGTCGTCATTCAAAGCTTTGCTAAATTGACTCATTATCACTTGATTGTAATAAACCTTCCTCTTTCATTTTTTTTTTAAAAAAGTGGAATCTGATTATCTCCCCTTCAGTGGCTAAAAATCGGGACGTCCATTAAAATAATGAAATAATTAAATCGACTCACGTAAACGCGAAATAAAATAGATTTCAAATATATCTAAGCCATCCATATGAGGTCACTGGACCTTTGTGCAGAGCTAGGGCTAAACTGGGATCACCTTGTAAATGTCCACACAATATTTGTCAAATCTGGTTCCTGGTGTAAAATTCTCCAAAATTGGGTTTCCCTGCAAAAAGCCTCTTCGTTTTAAAGGGACGGGGGGCGTTGCCATCGTTCCTTGGACCTCTCGAGAGAGAAAGAGAGCGCTCCGGCAGAAGCTGCAGAATATTCATATTCATCTTTATAGTTCTTGAGGTAAAACCCATTTCTCCTAATCGTGCCCATGTGTAGTATTTTACTCGATTTCACGTGAGAGCCTTTTTTATTTGATGGGCAATACGAGTTTCTTGGATTTTCTGGACCTGTTTGCTTGAGCCACTATAGATTTTTCCTCCTCCTCAGAAAGCTATTCGAAGTGATTGTTTGCAGTATAATATTTTGCTAAAGCACTAAGATAATTTTCAGAAGTAGCTGGGATAATAATCTCTGAGTTTAAAGGATCGTTTGTATTCTTTTGAAGGGAATACGTTTTATTTTTCTCTTCTTTTGGTTGCAACGATAAAACTGTGCACCTCGTCCATGTAAATAGCTGATTGCTTCCGTCTATAGGTTAGTCGTATTGGGTTCTACATCAAATCCTTGGAGTATCTTTTTGTTATTGATATGGATGCTGTCATCATTTATTTTTGTTACCAAGGAATCTGTTTGGCTTATATCAGTACCAGGCTGATTAATCATTAATTGATCAGACTGCATTTTAATTTGTGCAGCTAATTGGTACATTTGATTTTGCCTTAAACTGATCGCAACATCTAATTCCCTCTCACTACTTTTAATTGGAAGGCAATCAATCCCATTATTGATTTCTTTATTTCAGTGGTTGATTGATTTCAACGTTTTGTCATATAATATATAGTTTTATTAGGATATTCAGAGATGCATACTCACGCAGATACATGCCTGCATGTTGTCTTCTACTTTCATACCTTTCTTTAAGTAATCTTTCAGTTTCCTTCTGAAAAAATATGTTGTGAAGTTCTGAAATAGAAATTAAACGGACCTGCCTCTGATATAAAAATAAACTATTTCTTGTTTCATTAGCAATTCGAAAATTTAGGCCTTCTGATCTCACAAAAAGGATTTGATTCAATTGGAATTGGTAATCAAATAAAGTCTATCTTATTGTTGAAATTTCTATCAGAACATGAAAGATAGTCCTAAAAATACTTATCATATTTCAGTTAGTAGATATCATCAAAGAAGTGGAATTGTCCTACTTGTTTCCTCTACATATGCTATTTGCATGCATTTTTTCTGATCCCCTTTATTTTCTGTTCTTCCAGCGATATGGCTTTCATTGCATACAATACTGGAAATTCTTTACAGGCTCCAGGAGTCCAGATATCAAGAATTTTCATTGCAGATTCACAAGCAAAATTTGGCTTTGTACATTTTCCAAGAGATAAGTGTCAGTGGTCTCGCAAGTCCTTCCAAGTTAGACAATCTAATGTACCCAATTCTAATGTCATTGCAAATGGTTCAACTGCTAATGGATCAATTGATGCATCCACTCTATCTGCTAATGACAACAAAATATCTCTTGGTGAGAATCAATTACTTTTCATCCCTTTACATATATGTTATCCGTTTCTATTTTTGTATCCCTTAATATTATTTCATATAAATGACCTTTTAAAAACAGGTCATTGGTAAACATTACGTTTATGATTGTCTCTTTTCCAACCATATTGTAGGAGAGCGGGTTGTTGTTCTGGTCATTGGTAGTGGTGGAAGGGAACATGCTCTTTGTTATGCGTTGCAACGCTCCCCATCCTGTGACGCGGTCTTCTGCGCTCCTGGAAATGCAGGTATTGCAAATTCTGGTGTTGCTACATGCATATCAGACCTTGATATATCCGATAGCTCTGCGGTTATTTCCTTTTGCCGAGAGTGGGGAGTTGGGCTAGTCGTTGTTGGACCTGAATCTCCATTAGTTGCTGGGATTGCCAATGATCTTGTTAAAGCTGGGATTCCAACATTTGGACCTTCAGCTGAGGCTGCCGCACTAGAGGGATCAAAGGACTTCATGAAAAAGCTTTGCGACAAATATGGGATTCCTACTGCGAAGGTTTGGCTATGAAATTCATTGATATCATATAATTAATGTGTTTAGTGATCTTTAGACATACTTTATGATTACTCCATGGTAGTATTTTCGTTCCTAGATATAGATATTTCTCATGTATGATTTTTCTCACCTAGCTTCTTTCTTCATCCCACTAGTATACTTATTTTTGGCATGCAGTCATATAAATATGCTGTTTTATCTTGCAGTATAAAACATTTACGAGCCCCTCAGATGCCAAACAATACGTCAAGAAAGAAGGAGTTCCAATTGTCATTAAGGCAGATGGATTAGCTGCTGGAAAAGGTGTCATTGTAGCAATGAGCCTACCAGAAGCATACAAATGTATAGACTCCATGCTTGTGGAGGGTTCTTTTGGTGCAGCTGGCTCTCGGGTCGTAATCGAAGAGTATCTTGAAGGAGAAGAGGCATCATTCTTTGCATTGGTCGATGGGGAAAATGCCATACCTCTTGAATCTGCTCAGGATTACAAAAGAGTTGGTGATGGAGATAGTGGTCCAAATACAGGGGGGATGGGGGCCTATTCCCCAGCTCCCGTAATAAACAAAGAGCTTGAATCCTTGATCATGGACACTATAATTCTGCCAACAGTGAAGGGAATGGCCGCTGAAGGCTGCAAGTTTGTCGGTGTTCTCTATGCTGGGCTTATGATTGAAAAAAAGTCTGGTCTGCCAAAACTTATTGAATACAATGTTAGATTTGGTGATCCAGAATGCCAGGTCAGTAGTGGAACAATGCAAGATCTCTGCAAATCTTCCCCTCGTACTCTCGATTCTAGATAGAAAATTATAATAAGTTACTCCATTTTTTACCAGTTAGGCAAAAAAACACAATAAGAATAGCTGTTCATAAATAAAGTATCACAAGAAGAATAAGGAGCGCAAATATTGAACATATTTTACTTGATCTTCATTAGATGCATGCATGATAAAAAATTTTGGACAAAGGAGTTGTGGCATTGATTTCCTTTTCCATATGTTTAGGTTCGGCCATTCTTTCCCTGTCCCAAGAAACTACCTTTCTTCATGATATTATAAGTGCATAAAGATAAATAAAATCTGCAGTGTCTTACCTCTTTCCATGGTTCTAGAATCGACTGAAATTGATTCAAATCTTTTTTTATTATTTTCTTTCCAGTTCTTGGTGTGGAATCCAATCCATTGCCTAATCCAGAAGTAAAATCTATGCTCTCTTCCATTGATATGATAAACCAGTTGGACTACAAAAATGTTGTATTTTGTGAGTTCATGTTTGGGACACTCCATCTCCCAGATGCTATGCCTCACTTTTTGTCTTCTCTTAGAGACATGATTTTTTTTTGTCAGGTTTCTTGCCAATTTTGATCAAAAGTGAGTGTAATTTTCCTCTCTAAAAAAGAGAAGGCTGAGTTGGATTTAGCTTTACTAGTTGACGTCCAAGCCTGGTCTTTTCTAGATTCCATAAGAGACTAATTCTTGACGTTGGTGGGAAACTCAAGGCCTTTTTGGAATTTGTGATCATTTGGGAAAACAAGAAGAAAAGCAAAAGATGGGAAAACAAGAAGAAAAACAAAAGTTATCTTATCGCGCCCGTGCACACACACACACCCCACACACCCACACACGCACACACACACACGTGCACACCCACACGCGCACGCGCACGCGCATGCATGCATGCACGCACACACACACATATACATACATATCAATTCTAAATTACATGTATTCAATTTTCATGCCACATTTGATATGATTGGAGGAGTTCCAATCCTCCCTTGATAAATGGAGGTACACAAAGATCCTGCAAGTGGTGATCTTTAAAATATTCTGATCATTTTTCTATACAACAGCACCAACTTATACAAGAAACATGTACATGGTCCCAGAGATTCAGAGAAAGATGCATTTCATTCAAATTATATATTTTCTACATTACTGTAATAAATTACCTAATGCTTCACATTGCATTTAGGAAAATATATATAGTGTGCTTCATAAGAAAATTATCTTGGAAGGAGGTGCAAAACTGTAATCCATCTCAGCATAAGATCCACCAATAATGGAGACAATATGGTGCAATCAAGAGTAAGATCCACCAATAATGGAGACAATATGGTGCAATCAAGAGATATAATCCACATTGTGATGGCATCTTTCCTTTTATGCAGGTTTTAATGGTGAGATTGAAGTCTGACCTGGCACAAGTCCTTCTTGCAGCCTGCAGAGGCCAGCTCGGGTCGGTCTCCCTAGACTGGATGTCTGGGTCAGCAATGGTCGTTGTGATGGCAAGCCAAGGGTACCCTGGAACCTATGAGAAGGGCAGCATCATAAAAAACATTGATGAAGCTGAACAAGTTTCTCCTTCAGTTCACATATTCCACGCGGGAACTGCCCTTGATTCCCAAGGGAATTTCATTGCTGATGGTGGCCGGGTACTCAGTGTCACTGCGCATGGAGTTGACATTGTGCAGGCAAAAAAGAGAGCTTATGATGCCATCGAGGAGATCAAGTGGCCCGAAGGCTTCTACCGGAAGGACATTGGCTGGAGGGCACTCCATCGACCTTGGTTAGTTAAAAACTGATCTGTTTGAAATTTGCAACATCTCTGTCAGGAGATCTTGCAAGTAAAGCTTATGCTGAAGGCTGAAGGGTTCATAAGAGATGGTTATGATCACTGGCCTGTGCACTGGGGATGTAAAATTTTGGAGGCCAATTCCCGTTGTCCTCTTAGGATTTTAATTATGTATCTGCCACATAAAAAAAACATGCAGAACTTGTGCTTTAGTAAAGATGTTCAAATAAGCAGAGATATATGCTTTATGGGAATGATGCTACTGCAATGTACTTATCTAAGTTGATTTTGGTGGTAAGTGATTATACATGTTTTTGGATTCTAAGCCTACATATGAGGGTCAAATGCAGGACAACTTCGACAATTAGTTACTGGAGTTTAAAGCAATAAAGCCATGGGATTTTGCAATGCAAAGTAAGTCAAACGAAAGTCGAACTGCAAGAGAGGCAAGGGACACAAAGGAAGAAACTAAGTCTAAAACCTATGTTGTTCTGTTTCTTTTAAATAAGAACTCTCTAGGCATCTTGCAGGTTCATTCCGAAATGAAAGTTCATAATATGAATCGTCTTAGGAGACCACCAAATGCCATGTTACTTGTTTTTGGACAAGTTAAGGCAACATTTCGATTAAATTAGTATATTTTTAGCTACATATGGTAATTATTCAAATAGTATTTTTTTCTTAAATCTGTATAAACTGGTCATTATGAGTACTCAGATTTTGTTTAAACAAGTGTGTATTCTTAGCACAGCAACACTGTTATATCCATGAACTTTGCTTTAAACTGATGCATTATTTTGTATATAAATTTATATGACTGCCTAATATACTGATGTTCGCAGGCCCGGCACACTTGTTTTGCTCTCAGATCCTTGTAAGTATAAACTCCTCTATAGAGCTGTTATATGTTCACAACTTCCCGCTGAGTGCAGTTACATTTTCTAAACTGACAAGCTTGGAGCTCATTTAAGCGTTCTTTTGCATAACTTTTATGTGTGTTATAAAGCTGTTTCAATAATATTACCAGGACTTCCTTAAAGATTATCTTGCTTACAAATTAGAGCTCTTGTTTAAGAATTACAATATCCGTTATAAGTGATTGGAGTGCTCATCTCATCGAGCTCTACAAGAGAAGTGCTTGTGTGAAGAAGATAAAATGTATTCGTCGAATTGACCTATGCATGAACTGTTGGAGAAAAATAAGAGAGATGTTTATTCCTGTAACCCTAGGCTCTCTTATATAGGGAGATAGTTATGGGTAAATTACATAAGATAGACAAAAGAAATAAAATGACAGGAAAAGATACATGGGAATGTAGAAATATCTCAAAACTCCCCCTCAAGATGGAGCATAGATGTCAGTCATGCTCAGCTTGGACGAACACTTCTAAAATGACCCCCGGAGTAATGCCTTGGTAAAGATATATGTTGTTTGCTCTCCTGGACTAACATGAGAGGTAGAAATTCGACCCTTCTGAATCATATCTCTAGTGTAATGGCAGTCTACCTCAATATGTTTTGTTCTCTCATGGAATGCAGGGTTGTTGGCAATGAAAAGAGCAACATGATTGTCACATTGGAGGTGCATGGGAAGAGGCACCTCTATAGTCAGATCAGGAAGAAAAGATCTAACCCACATCATCTCTGTGCTAGCCTACGCCATAACTGTTGGTGGAAATGAGCAATCTATTTATTCCATAGAACCCTAGGCTCTCTTATAGAGAGGACCCATGGGTAAATTACATAAGAGTTCTCAGGAAAACAAAATAGAATAAATGATACACTGACTACATAATATTCTCTACACTCGCCCTCAAGATGGAGCATAAATATGAATCATGCTCAGCTTAGAAGAACATCTCTGGAAAGGCCCTCTGAGCAATGGCTTGGTGAAGATGTCGGCAGTCTGCTCCTCTGAACTAACATGTGAAGTAGAAATCAAACCCTTCTGGATCATATCTCTAGTGTAGTGGCAGTCTACCTCAATATGTTTTGTTCTTACATGAAATGTTGGATTATTGGCAATGAACAAAGCAGCTTGATTGTCACACTGTAGCTGCATTGGTAGGTACATCTATATGCAAGTCTTTTAGTACAGCTCGAACCCACATCATCTCTGTGCTTTCTTGTGCCATGGCCTTATATTCAGACTCAGCACTGGATCTAGCCACAACAGTTTGTTTCTTACTTTTCCAAGAAACCAGAGAGCTACTCACAAAAACTGCAAAGCCTGAAGTAGACTTACGATCCCTATGACATCCTGCATAGTATGCATTTGCACACGCTGAAATAGATAAATCTGTGTTCTTTCTAAACAACAATCCTAAGCCTGGAGAAGACTTTAGATACCTTAGTATCATATATATAGCATCCATATGTATATGTCTTGGCTGCTCCATGAATTGACTCACTCGACTTATAGCAAAAGCAATATCAGGTCGAGTTATAGTGATGTAAAGAAGCTTACCTGCCATCTCTCTATATCTTCTCCTGTCAACCTCTTCAGTATTGTTGTCATATAATTTCATACTTGGATCCATATGAGTGATCGATGGTCTACATCCAACCATGCCCGTTTCAACCAGCAAATCTGTAATATATTTCCTTTGGGTCATCACCAGACCCTGTGCATTCCTGGCAAACTCCAGCCCCAGAAAATATCGTAGGATACCAAGATCCTTCGTGACAAACTGACGGCCCAAAAATGCTTTTGCCATCTCTACCCCATGAGCATCATCTCCTGTAACCAGAATATCATCAACATATACCATGATGACAACCGTACCTCTAGAAGTCTTCTAAATGAACAACGAGTGATACACATTTGATCTTTAGAATCCCTGTCGTTCAGTTAGGTGGGAAAGCTTCCGGAACCATGCCCTTGGGCTATGTTTAAGGCCATATATCGCCTTGTGAAGTCTACACACCATATGATTCTCCCCCTCAGCAGCAAACCCTGGTGGTTGCTGCATGTAGACTTCTTCCTGCAGATCGCCATACAAGAATGCATTCTTGACATCAAGTTGAGATATGGACCAATCGCGTACCACAGCAACAGATAGAAGAATGCGAAGAGTAAAGTGACGAGCCACTGGAGAGAATATATCCAAATAGTCCACACCATATGTTTGAGTGAAACCTCTAGCCACTAGCCGTGCCTTGTACTGGTCAAGGCTCCCATATGTGTGGTACTTCACCGTGAATACCCATTTGCAGCTAACAATAGATGTGCCGGATGGAGCGGTAACCAAGCTCCATGTACCCCGGGACTGTAAAGCAGCCATTTCTTCTTCCATAGCCAACCGCCAGCAATCAATTTTCATAGCATCCTGATAATTCCGTGGTATCTCCACGGAAGACAAAGCCGCAACAAATCTCTGGAAGTCTCCTATGAGACGGTGAAAGGAAACCTGTGAAGCAAGGGGATAAGGCGCGCAAGTCCGTTTCTGCTTCCGAATAGCAATAGGGACATCAAGATCATCATTCACTGTACTCGATGGTGCACACTCCTGCAAAGAAGAATCTTGCACAGGCACACTATCCGATCCATCGTTAGTAATAGCATCTGAACATACCTGAGGCGTGATGGATGATTGGTGTGCCGCCTGAGTAGGACCTGACCGACGTGTATAGAATTTAAGTAATGGCATGATAGGTGATTGTGGTGATGGAGATGATATTGGCGTGATGACCGGGACAGGAATGGACAAAGGTGGACTCAGACTAGGAGGAGGAGGAACATAGACGTCATCATTAGATGTGGAAGAGGCCAACCTGTCACCTGCAGGGGAGAAGTATATAACTGACTCAAAAAATGTAACATCAGCACTGATAAAATATTTCATGTTTAAAGGATCATAACAACGATAACCCTTTTGAGTTCGAGAGTAACCCACAAAGACACACTTGACAGCTCTAGGTGAGAGTTTGTCAAGTCCAGGTTACAAGTGAGTTATAAAAGCAACCACCAAAGACACGAGGGGTAAGAGAAAATAATTCCTTCTCTGGAAAAATAACAGAAAGGGGAATTTTCTCACCGAGTACAGAGGATGGCATACGATTGACAAGGTAGCAGGCCGTAAGAACAACATCCCCCCAAAAGTGATAGGCGCACAACTCTGGATAAGCAGGGTTTGAGTAATATCAAGAAGATGATGATGTTTTCGCTCTGCCACTCCATTCTGTTGAGATGTGTAAGCACAGGTGGTTTGATGAATAATACCATTGGACGAAAAGAAATGGGAGAGAGAGCGAGTGCAGAATTCCAACGCATTGTCCGTACGAACATATTTGACAGAAGAGGAAAAAACATTCTGCACTTCCATGATAAGATTTCTAATAACATCCACTGCTTCAGATTTATTCTTTAAAAGAATCACCCAGGATACACGAGAGAAGTCATCAACAACTACAAGATAGAACATGTGTCCCTGATGATCCGGAACACGACTCGGACCCCAAATATCAACATGAAATAATTCAAAAGGAGAGCTACTGCTCCGACACTGATGACTAGGGAAGCTAGCTCGATGATGCTTTCCTAATTGACAGGCTTCACATCGAAACGACGAACTTGGAGAAATCTGAGGCAAGAGATGACGCATCTTTTGAAGCGGGAGGTGACCAAAGCGTAGATGCCAGGTGTACGGAGAGACTGATCCGGCTGAGTAGGAAGAGAGGCCAGCATATGAATTCCGGACCAGGCGATAGAGACCATTCTGCTCAGAGCCACAACCAATCACCCTGCCCACTAGTATGTCCTAAAAAATAAGAGAAGATGGATCAAATATAGCGCGACAGTGCAAATCCTTTGTAATCTGACTAATAGACAGTAGATTCATGGAAAACTCAGGAGCATGTAGAACATTCTGTAAATGCGTGGACGGTGACAAGGTAATCTCCCCCTGTCCAACGATGGGGGAATGAGTCCCATCAGCTATGAGCACTGAGCATCCAGGTGGAATGTATCTATATGACTCAAGTCTATCTCTGTCGCGGCAGAGATGATGGGTTGCGCCGTAGTCCATAATCCAATCTAAGAGATCATGACAGGATGTAAAAGCAAAAGCACTACCTGAGGTGCTGGCAGTGGCAGAAGTACTAGCAGATGCCGAAGCAGTAATATCTGAAGAACCTCCTGGAGAATCTGTAGATGGTTGAGGCATAATATCGTGCAATCGCGCCACAATCTCCTCAAACCAGTGATCTGAAGTGATGCCGACGTAGATGTAACATGCTCAACTACGTGCACCGATGCTGGAAACCCATGCTTAGAATAGCATGTATCCTCGGAGTGACCTGTGCGATGGAAGAAAGTGCATGGTTGGCAAAAATGACCTCCTCGGCCACGAGGCCCACATCTACAGAATGAAGACTAACCACCTCTCCTTCGCGACATAGCCATCGCCGAAGGTGGTGAAGTAGAAGTGCTGGAAGGAACAGAGATGCGTCTAAGCCTCCGGTAAGCTTCCTCCATAAAGGAATGGTAGCATTGGCAAGTATCTGAGATCGGGTTGCATCATACTCATGATCAAGTGCTGCTAGCAGTACCCCCACCATGGTAGCATTCCGGAAGATCTTCTTCTGCTCAGGGGTAGCCACGAGAGATATAGTTTGTAAAGTTTCTCAAACATCCTCCGTAGGGATGTATACAAAGAATGTAGTGGCTGGCCATTCTGCTTCATGGTGAATATGTCATGCTGGAGCTGTAACATCTTTGTTTCATTTCGCACCTGCGAATAAGTGGTCGCTAGGATGTCCCACATCGCCTTAGCGATGGGTTGATGGAGGACATCATTTGCAATCTCTATCGTCAATGTGCCTGAGAGCTAAACTTTGACATATGAATCATCAGCCTCCCAGGAGGCATAGATACCGGTCTTCGCTGCCGGTTCTTCCTCGGTAAGAATGTGCTTCTTACCGTTCGACTTCATAAGGCTCATGAACTGCATCTCCCAGAGCTCATAATTCATCCCATCCATCTTGACTATAGGCGCGGGACCTTTGAACGCACCGACGGGGGGCATATCTATTTTTTTGTCAGACATCACGCTGGAGACGAAGAACCAGGATCCGTAGATCAAAATAGAATTGTCTACATCAACTGGACGGGATTTGAGTGCATATGTAGACGTTACACACTCAAATCCATGGAGAGAGAGAAGCCGACGGAGGAAGAGATGCCGGCGTTGGGGGAGAAGCCCCTACAGTGGAGGGCTCCCTACGGTGAAGAGGCCGGCAACGTGGAGAGGCCGACGACGGCGGGAGAAGGGAAGGGGCGGGGTGGCGGCGACGGTGCTCTAAGGTGAAGGGCGGCGGCGCCGCCGCCGAGAAAGGGAGGGAGAGAGAGAGAGGGGTGGCGGTGGTAGGTTTTTAGGGTTAGAGTTTTGGCTCTGATACCATGTTGGTGGAAATAAGCAATCTGTTTATTCCATTGTACCCTAGGCTTTCTTATATAGAGAGGACCCATGGGGTAAATTACATAAGAGTTCTCGGGAAAACAAAAATAGAATAAATGATACACCCACTACATAATATTCTCTACAATAGCTATGTATTCTGACTCAACACTCGATCTAACAACCACAGTTTACTTTTTGCTCTTCCATGAAACAAGGGAATCCCCTATAAACACAGCAAAGCCCGAGGTAGACTTTATATCCTTTGGACATCCAGCATAATATGTATCTGCACATGCTGTAACTGAGAGGGATGTGTGCTTGCTGAAAAGAAGTCTCGTACCAGGTGAATTCTTCAGGTATCTCAGAATCATATGGACTGCATCCATATGTGCATGTCTAGGCTGCTCCATAAACGGACTTACTTTGCTTACAACAAAGGATATATCAAGCATGGTGATGGTCACATATAGTAGCTTGCCAACCAGCTCCCTGTACCTCCTCTTATCGACCTCCTCAATGTCATCATCATATAGCTTCATGCTCGGGTCAATAGGAGTGGTGGCAGGTCTGCAATCTATCATGCATGCCTCTGAAAGAAGATCTGCAACATACTTCCTCTGGGTCATCACGAGACCTCGCTGGTTCCTGGCAAACTCCAACCCAAGGAAGTAACGTAGATGTCCAAGATCCTTGGTCACAAACTGCTGACCTAGGAAGTCCTTGGCACCCTGAATGCCCTGCTTGTCATCCCCTGTGACAATAATGTCATCAACATACACAAGAATGACAATAGTACCTTTCTGAGTCTTCTGCACAAATAAGGAATGATCGGCAGTCGATCGCACAAACCCATATTGCTCTATCAAGTCCGAGATCTTTTGGAACCATGCTCTTGGAATCTGCTTAAGGCCATAAATAGCCTTGTGTATCATGCAAACCTTCTGACACTCCCCCTCAGCAGTAAATCCTGGTGGCTGCTGCATGTAGACCTCCTCCTGTAGATCACCATAAAGGAATGCATTCTTCACATCAAGTTGGTACATGGGCCAATCTTGTGTCATAGCAACGGAAAGAAGAATACGCAGAGTAGAATGCATGGCCACTGGAGAGAAAGTATCCTGAAAGTCCACCCCATATGTCTGGGTGAACCCACATGCCACAAGTCCCGCCTTATTGTGATCCACATTGCCATCCGCACGGTGTTTCACAGTGAACACCCATTTGCACCCCACAATAGATGCGTCAACTGGAGCAGAAACAAGACTCCACGTACCACGAGACTATAGAGCGGCCATCTCCTCCTCCATAGCCAAGCGCCATCGACTATCCCTTAATGCCTCCTTATAGTTCCATGGAATGTCCACGGCAGATAGGGATGCTGCAAACCACTGAAAATCTCTTGTTAGATGATGAAAAGAGACCTGAGAAGCAAGGGAATAGGAAGCACGAGATTGCTTCTGCTTGCGAACTGCAATAGGAATATCCATGTCAGAGTGAACATCCTCTATCCGTGTGTTATGTTCTTGCAATAATTCCTGCACAGATATATCTCCCTACCTATCATTAGATGATATGATATCAAAACAAACCTGGTGCTCCATGGATGATGGATGATGTCCAGTAGCAGAAGCAGTCCGACAAGAGTAGAATTTTGGTAAAGATGGAACAAGTGGTGCATGTGACTGGGTAGTATGAGGGGGTCAGGGAGGTGGTGGTGGTGGAGGTGGAGGAGGTGGCAGAGGTGGCGGAGTTGGTACAACATGTACGGGGGGAGGTGGCATGTAGACTTCATTGTCTGAGTCCGATGAAGCCAACCTATCACATGTAGGAGAGAAGTACATCACAGACTCAAAAAAGGTGACATCAACACTGATATAGTATTTTCTATGCAAAGGGTCATAGCACCGGTATCCCTTCTGAGTCCTGGAGTACCCAACAATTACACATTTGATATCTCTAGGAGCGAGCTTGTCAAGTCCAGGAGTCAACCGGTGAACGAAAGCAACAGATCCGAACACTCAAGGGGTGAGTGAGAATAACTCCTTCTCAGGGAAAGCGATGGAGAAAGGAATTTTCTCACCCAAGACCGACGATGGCATACGATTTACCAAATAGCATGCTGTGAGAACTACATCACCCCAAAACGAATGTGGTGCACGACTTTGAATAAGAAGAGTCTGAGTAACATCAAGAAGATGAAGATGCTTTCTCTCAGCAACACCATTTTGTTGAGAGGTGTAAGGACACGATGTTTGATGGATAATCCCTTTAGATGAAAGAAAATGAGATAGATCACGAGCACATAATTCCAAAGCATTATCAGTTTGCACAAATTTCACAGAGGTAGAGAAAACATTCTACACTACAGTAATAAAGGTTTTGATCACATCCCCTGCTTCAGATTTATTTTTCAAAAGAAACACCCATGACAATCGTGAAAAATCATCCATAGCAAAAAGATAAAATTTGTGTCCATGATGATCAGGCACATGACTGGGACCCCAAATATCAACATAAATAACTCAAAAAGGAGCTACTGCTCTGACTCTGATGACTGGGAAAGGCAAACCGATGATACTTTCTCAACTGACAAGCTTCACACTGAAAGGAAGAACTAGGTGAAATCTCAGCAGCATTGACAAATCTTCTGAAGAGGGAGATGACCAAACCGAAGGTGCCAACTAAACAGAGAGACTGATCCCAACGAATGAGAAGATATGCCTGCATAGTGATTTCGAAGCAGACGATAAAGGCCACCCTGCTTACAGCCACACCCAATCACTTTGTCTGTAAGAATGTCCTGAAAAACAAGAGACAATGGTTCAAAAATAGCTCGGCAGTGCAAATCCTTGGTAATCTGACTAATAGAAAGCAAATTCATAGAGAAATCCATATCATGTAGCACATTCTGCAAATGCATCAAAGGCGTTAACGTGATCTCCCCTGTCCTGTGATCGAAGAATAAGTCCCAACAGTTATCACAACTGTTCTCCCTGGCGGAACCTACCTATATGACATAAGCTGATGTCTGTTGCCACATAGATGATGTGTTGCACCGGAGTCCATAATCTGTTTTGTAATGTCAGATCCATGACAGGATGTAAAAGCATAAATACTTGAGGTGCTAGCTGTAGCAGAGGTACTGGCAGAAGCGAAGGCTGCTACATCTAAATGATCTCCTAAAGATGGTGAAGTGGAAGGAGGTATAATATCTCTCAGTCTAGCCACGAGTGATCAAATCTCTGGTCTAAAGTAGAAGCAATAGGAGACTCAATCTGCTCTGCAACGAGGGCTGATGCCGGGAACCCATGCTTGGAATAACATGTCTCCTCGTTATGACCTAGGCGATGACAGAAAGTAAAGGGCTGACGCGTGCGACCTCCTCTACCACGAAGTTCACATCCATGGAATGAAGAATGACATCCTCTTCCTCGAGAGGCTTCCATGGTCGAGGAAGTCTGACTAGAGGCTAGGGAAGGAATAGTAATCCTACTGAGCATGGGGAATGCTTCCCCCATGTGGGGGAGGGGGGGTAGCATCCGTTAGAATTTGGGAACGAGCAGCATCATATTCAGGGTCAAGGGTTGCTAGAAATACTCCATCCATGGTAGCACTCCTATATGTCTTCTGCTGCTCAGGAGTTGCCGTTAGAGGCATGAAACTGTGAAGCTTCTCAAACATCCCATGCAAGGATGTATACAGTGAATGCAATGGGCGCCCGTTCTACTTGATAGTGAATATGTCATGCTGAAGTTGGAGGATATTCGCCTCGTTCCTCGTTTGAGAATATGTTGCTGCGAGGATATCCCACATCGCCTTAGCAGTAGGCTGATGTAGCACATCATTGGCGATCTCAATGGTCAATGTTTCAAAGAGACAAACTTTAGCATAAGCGTCGTTTGTCTCCAACGAGGTGTTTACCCTAGTCTTCTCACCTGCCTTTTCCTTGGTAAGAATATGTTTCTTATCACTTGACTTCATCAGGATCATAAACTACATAGCCCACAACTCATAGTTTGTCCCGTCCATTTTGATAATAGGAGCTGGACCTCTGACGGGTACATCGGCTTTGTTTTCAGACATCTTGTTGGATGTATAAGACTATGGTTTGGTAGACCAATGAATCAATGTCTACACAAACATACATGGATTTGAATGCATATGTAGACTTATGCACTCAAATCCAAAGCGAATATCCCGATATCGGAGCACTTAGACACAACACACAGACAGGGTCCGCACGCAAAGGAACCATGTGTGAGCATTGCGCTAGGCAGCATAAAGTGTGCGGGGGCGCAACACGCGAGGTGAGGATGCTGGAGAGGAGCGGCGCTGCGTTAGGCGGTAGAACGCTCACAGGGGTGCAACGTCGAGGTGGTAATGTGCAAGGGGGCATCGGCGTTACGGCGCTACGACATGAGTGGGGGTAGCACTGCAACGCGAGGGCGGCGTGCGGAGGGGAGGGCAAGGGCGGCACACAGATAGGAGAGGCGGGCGACTGGTAGGGTTAGGATTTCGGATACGAGATCTCCGATCTAGGACCACCGCTCTGATACCATGTTTGAGAAAAATAAGAGAGATATTTATTCCTGTAACCCTAGACTCTCTTATATAGGGAGAGACCTATGGGTAAATTACATAAGATAAACAAAAGAAATAAAATGACAGGAAAAGATACATGGGAATGTAGAAATATCTCAACATGAACAAATATGGATTTTCATTGTCTAGCTATTATATACAACCCTTATGCTCTTTGTGGGATTTATCACAAGAAAGAATACATGTTTGGACCTATGATTCCAACCCCGATGCCAAAGAATGGTGAATTATGATGTCGTAATTTAGATGAGGGGAAAATCACAAGAAACAATTAGCTTACTGTTTTAGACAACAACAAGACTAGGGAATGTTAAATAATTGACTTAATTAAAGTTGATGGGAGATTTGTTTTATATTGGTTGGAAATTATTTAGTTATGTAGAAAAAGAAAAACACAAAGTCGATATTTAACGTGGAAACCTGATAATCACGAAATTGAGAGCGGTCGTATTGATTCACAAGGCGAATCAACAGTCGATGTCTTGACCACTACAAAATCCCGTAATTAATCAACAATGAACCCACAATCAAATATCAAACAATGACAAGCAAATGTGGAGTCAAATTTATTTTTAACTCTACATAAAAGATGTATAGGTGCAAGTATGTAGAGAGTTCGAACACAGGGAGCAAGGCAGGATAGATCAAGCTAAGTGCAAAATGTGATTGTGATCAAGTGCCTACAAGTTTTTTTTTGTGGGTTTTGAATTTTATATTTTTTATTTAATTTTTGATTTTATATTTTTATATTTGGGTTTTTAATTTACTGATTTTGTATTTTCTTTTTATATTTTGTACTTATATATTTTCTTTTTCTTTTAATAAAGATATAATGTATATAAGGAATATATATGTACACTAGAGATAAGAGAGGGATAAAAATAGGGGAAAATACTCAAAATACAAGAAATGGAATGTTTTTGTGATTTTTATATTTTTCTAATGTTTTTGTGATTTTTCTATATTTTTCCTAATTTTTTTGGTATTTTTAAGGGCAAAAATACTAGTAAACAGTGAGAAAAGTTGCTGGACGAAATTAAAATGAGGATGAAAAATATCAAATGATGTCTAAAATTCCTCAAATTAATTTTAATTGAAAGATAATAAATCAAAGAAGATACAGAAACTGAAATTACTTTTTTAGGATTTTTGTAGAATTTTTAAGATTTTTAGGAAGATTTTTGGTGTTTTACTATTTTTAGGGGTTTTCTTTTGAAATTTTTAATGATTTTTGGTCTGAAGTTAAAACATACAGAAACAAACAAAATATAATTTTTTTGGAATTTTTTAAAAGGTAATGAATATAATAAAAATAAAAGACTGCAGGAAGGTAGAAATGAGTTTTTGATTTTTTTGTCTACTCAAACAAAAAGATAAAAATACAACAAAAATCTCTGATTATAGAACAAAGTTAGGGGCACATGCACATATTTTTAGATTTTCAAATAGATAAAAGATGCTCCAAAAATAAATCAATCACTAAAAATATTGTAGAAATTCTACAGGACACAAATCACAATATTTTTTGTTGAAATTTGAATCCAAATTCGGCACTACTAGTTACTACAACATATCCAAAAATGAGCGAGTGATATTGAGTATTTCAAGTGTTATCTACAAAACAAGCCCAATCACTACTCTGACTTCATAAATTCGCCATAAATAGTTCGTACATCAGAAAAATCTGAAATTTGGATATGATGTAGAACTCTTAAACAGCTTTCTAACAAAAAAAAGCTCACGAGAAACCGAGTTCAGACGAACGAGTTATGAGCATTTGAGTGCAGGGGTACAGATGAAAATATAAGAACGAAACTGCAGTTTAAAAGATACTCGAAAACTTCTTGAAATATACCAAAAATGCAGGGGTATAGCCGCAAAACTTGCCACTTATCCACGTGGCATCAAGCTCCTCTTGGTTAGTAAGGTATGTGCGTGAAATTTCAAAATGGTGAGGGCTTATGAATAAAACTTCTACCCCTTGGCTGGATGGTTAAGATTAAAAGGAGGGGGATAGATCCAATGGTGGCTGCTATCCACCCCCTCCCTTCTTCTTCTTCCTTTGAAAAACAGCAACAAAAACACCAATCCGAGGGCCGGTGAAGAGCCACGGTGTGGAGTTCTGCGTGAGAGATGGTGGTGCGGATGTAGGACGTTCGGACGGATACCTGCGAGTAGAAATGAAAGCTCGAGCGTGGGCTCGGCTTGCGTTATGCACACAAGAAATATATGGGTGTATGGGTTCTCCTACGAAAATGGTAGAAGGAGATGGTCTCCGGTCACCATGCGTGGTCGGAGTTGGTTGAGGTTGCGTGAAGGGAGTACGAAGAAGTGGATGAAGGCGGCGATGAGGTGGTTAGCCGCGACGAATGAGGATGGAGAAAAGTTGAAGATAATGGGTTGTTACACTACAACAAGAAGAAAAACTAAATCTAAAAGTTACCTACAAGAAGAAAAATGTAGCATGTGAAGGTAGTCGCCTATGGTGATCGATTCTCCGATGAGAATGACCGGTCATGGCCTCGATTCCGGCGGAGAAGAGGCTTGACAAGCTAAGAGCTTGTGATACAATGGAGCAAGAACACCAAGGGATCACGCCAAAGAATCCTCCCTTCGTCGTGGCTTCGTCTCCAACCTTCACTCTGTCACAATGGAGGTAGAGGAGCTAGAATGAAGACTCTAATGGTGGATGAATTCAAAAATGAGAGATGAAGCTCTTTTATTTGGTGGAGGAATGGAAGAGATGATGGCTATTGGGGGAGGCCTCCACCAATGGGAGTGGACTATTTCAAATTTTTTGGACACTAGTGATTGTCTTTATGCTCATGTGTACTAATCAAAAAAGAGGGGTCTTTCCCAATGAAAACATGTTTGAAATGAATAACATGAGACCTCAAAATAAAAGCTCAAATCATGAAAGTATCTCAAAATAATGTTATCTAGAACATTGCAGAAGAAAGCTCTTTTTTTTTCAAAAGATGTAAATTAAAAACATGTTTTTTTAAGGTATAAAATACCCATTTTGGATTTTTATAATTTTTAGTCTTGTTTTCTTGTTAATAATATAAAAACTTGAAATATTTTTGTTGATTTTTAATTTTGTAAGATAAAAAAGTGATAAAGATAGAATACAAGCCAAATTGACTTGTATAGAGAAGATCTATTTTTGTATCTTTTTGATTTTATATTTTTTAATTGATTTTATATTTTAATAGAAATTAGAATATACAACTAACAAAATATAATTGAAATCAAAAGAAAAAAAAGAGTTAAAAAAAATCTATACAAAAGAAAGAAAAAGGTGTAAACTATTATACAAGAGGGGTCCAAAACTCAACTTTCAAACCGTAACTCCGAAAAATACGAAACTACCTTCATTAAATAGCTTATTTTATTCTATATACAATTAAAGGTGAATATGCTGCATTTGGAGTTTTCATTTGTGAGATACGGGTCTGGAAAGTTGGGATTCTGGATTTTTATTCAGACCATAACTTTTTATCTGTACATTATTTTTCTGTGAAATCAATTTTGTATTTTTCTTTATTAAATTATCTACAACTTTCATGTACAAAGTTTCTTTATTTGATGTATAAAAAGTGGAACCAAAAATAGGTCCCAAAATGAATGAAGAATGAATAGAATTTTATCGGTATTTATACTGTATTTTGGCCCTTATCTCCCCCTACTTTATTCCTTGTCGACCTATTCATCAAGATGCCTAGGTCTCGGGGTTTTGGGTCATAAAATATTTACAATATTTTATTCTTTTTCTTTTCTTTATTTATTCTATAATTCTGGCTTTAATTACAGTATTTTAGATACTGTTTAGATGCACATGCATGAATGGTAAGATGATGATTTTAATGCTATTTACAGGCATTTGCTAGGGTTTTTGATGCCAAAATGATAGAATAAAGATGATGAAATGTGGCTTCATCAAAACCCTCCACAACAGAGTGGGAAAATTACGGTATAAATGTCCCTGTTATTCAAAGCAATTAGGGCTTTCCTTCTTTCCATATTTCTTATATGTCTAAACCAAGGTGGGGATGAGTTGCAAATATAGTTCCCAAATGGAGGTAAATAAATTCCTACCTGCAATCCATTTACCCATAAAACCAAGAAACTCGATACTCCCACTCAAGTTGGGCATAGAGATGGTACATGCCCAACTTGCCCACATTCTTCTCAAAGCTGGTCATGGAAAGCCCCTTAGTGGAAATGCCAACCACTTGATTTTCATCTTTTATGTATGACAGGTGATGAATCTCAGATACATCATATTAAAATCCATGTATTATTCTCCAAGCTTAAATAATTTAATAAAAAACCACAATTAATTCATTAATATTAACTTTTATTGTGTTCTGTATATTCTGTGTATAATTAAACTAAAAAGCTAACCCTAATTTATTATATTTAATAGTAATATCTTCCTTTATTTTCTCTTATATTAGAAACCCCTAAAAAATTAGATTAAATATTGTATATATTTATGGGATTTTTACCCGGCAGACCCTAGAAAGTTTTTAAATTACCTCTACAACCTTTTGCACAATGTAATTACCCCATCGACCCTATAAATTACCCCAAGAACCTCCATGGGCTTCAAACAAATTACCCGGAGGGTTCATGGGGTAAGAGTTAGCCAATTTACGGGGTTGAGGGGGGAATTAGGTTGTTTCAAAGATCGTGGAGGCAATTGACATAGTTTCTAGGGTCTGTCGGGTAAAAATCCCCATATTTATTTGGTCTTTAAAAGAAATAAAAAATACAAAAATAACAAACCCTTAAAAATCAAGTGTTTTTATCTATAAAAAGACATCAAAAATATTATTTTGTACAAATGATTTCCTTTGACTTTTTTGTTCAACATGAAACTTATATATCTCATCGAGATCTACAACTTTCATATTTTGACTTTTTGTTAATTCAATTCCCTTTCGTTTCTTTTTTAATTTTCTTTATTTTCCCTTTTTTCGAATAATCTAATTGGGACACGTGGCGTCCTCTGTGTCGCCTACGTGGCCCCTTCCTCTACGCGCCACCCGGCCTTGCTATCTGCCCTTGGATCAGCCCTGGCCTGCCTCCATCTCAATTGCCACTTCCAGTGATGCTCAGCCCTTGGATCCGTCGTCCATATCTCATCTCCACTGCTCCTTTCCGCCATCATCTTGACCATTGGATGTCTCTCCCATCCAATGGCTCTTCCTCATCCACGATGCCCTCTCTCTCTCTCGACCCTTGGATCCATCTCCAGACATCATCCAGGTCGTCCGCTTCTGCCTCCTCCCTCACCTTTGGATCAGATCATGTGAATCTAATCTGGACTACTCCCCCGTGCCTCCATGTGGACCGTTGGATCACTTGATCCAACGACCCACAGTCATCGTATTCCTCACGTAACGATCCAACCACCGTACTCCACCCTCACCCCCTTCCTTTTCTAGCACCCACTCCAACCGCCCTCTTCACTCCCTAATGGTCGTCCTTCGAAGCAGTTACCTCTTCCATCCTCACGTGACCATGAACACCTCCATCCATCACTCCACGCCTTCATACCGGCCGTTACAAGCACCGCCATTACACCACGAAATAGTCGTAGCTCCACCTACAAATAGCCACCCTCCGCCCATCTTCACCCTCATCCACCAATCAACAAGCTGAAGCCAGCTTCCCCCGCCCCTCCGAGGACAGTGGAGGGGCGAATTCGGTGAGGCGACAGCGGCTCTACTCCAGTGTCGACCCATGATGACTCCGCCGTGTCACGACGCCTCCAGCATCCGCTGAGCACCTCGTCGTGACTGAGCGAGTCATGAGACGACTTGAGGTTCATCCAAACCTCAACCCAAGCTCCCACTCCACCATCGTTGAATCTCCAAATCAGGTACTCTCCCTCCTCATTTTCTTTGATTTTCTCCTATTTTTTCCATGCCTACGACCAACTTCACCGACCATTGATTATCCTCCAGCTTCACCTTACTTTCTACAAGCCTCGTGATACCCTCCGCTCGCCTTCTTCCTCCTCCGCAACCTCCTTCCATCCCAGGCTGTCTCCTCCACCTTCAGTGGAGGAGACTCCACTCTAGGAACTCACTTGCTTCGCTTCGACGCATGTCACCCATTCACCACGCTTCGGCTATCCCCCCGGCTAACCCTCTTTGCATGTGCCTTCCGATGGTTGGAGTTCTATCACCATCTCTGATCTCGATCTGCAACTCCGATGATGTTGCACTGCATTACCTCTCCAGTCGCCACCACACCTCCACATTGCTTCCATCTCCTTCGCCCGCATGTCTACGACCTTCTATGATCCTCCGAGGAGCTCGGGAAGCAAGGAGGAGCTCGAGCTAGCTCGTCGAAGCACATTCCCCTTGCCGCCTTAGGAGGCGGAATACGAAGAGCAGGTGTCATCCGATCATCTGGATCGAACGACCCAGATGATGCTTGAGCCCTCATGCCTAACCTACATGCTCCGGTAGACCAAGCCGCCCTCTGGAGTAGGATAACCATCCACATGCCTCCCCGAAGTTGCACCCCCACTGAGCCTGGTAGCGTATGCGCTTAGCATGCGCGGGTGCGTAATTTGCAGCTATACCCTCGAACACCATAAAAATTGCAAAAGGTCCTCAAGCACCTGCCTCATGTATGTGCCTAGGGTAAATTACATGGAGGCCCTGCATGTTGTAAGAAATTGCAAGTATGCTCCTGTGCTTCAAGAAAATTTATAAAGGGGCCCCTCCGACTTTTTCTTATTTCAAAAATGCCTCTCCATGGGCATTTTTGTGATTATTTATCATTTTATTTTCATGTATTTTTATTACATTATGCCCTTGCACTGTTTTGATCATATCTTGAGCATTTTAACTCCAAATCAAATGATTTCAGTTTCATTTTGTTGCATATTTTATTCTCTATATAATGGCATATATTAATTCATGATTTGACACTCAATTAAATGTGCTAATTTTTGATGATCAATAGTGAGTCATGTTCTTTTATTTAAATGCTATTAATCATCCTTACTGCTCAATGTGACATTAAAATCAACCCTTATTTTGTTGCTCAATGATTTGATATTTTTAAGGTATATTTGTACATTCATGTTTGCATATTCAAATGTTGCATACCGTACACACTTGCATCTAATTTAATTGCATAAAAAGAAAACAAAAATGCATGCATTATATTATTCTGTCTTTGCATATTACTTTATCTCTACATCATTTTATTTGCATGATATATATTTGCATATCATTATGTATTGTGCATTTAAGTTTGCACTTGAAGATCTAGGTTTAGAAAATAATATCTCATTATTTAATCAATAATTTTCGATGAATAAACTAGGTGGCTTTTTTCCATGTGTTCGATCTTGGTATACTTGCCAATTAAAATAACTTCCACATATTTGAAGAGTGTGGTTTTTTGTTGAATCGAAGTCTATCTCCTGTACTAGAATAATACAACATTATTAAAGAGGCATTTTCACGTTCATCAGCAGGGCAAGCTTCTTAGGGTCGATTGTCTCTCTAATAAAGTTACGATCAATCTCAACATTCTTGGTTATATCATGTAGGACAAGATTGTTGGATAGATTTATAACAGTCTTGTTGTCACTGAAAAACTTCATAGGCAACTCAGAAATTATTTCAATGTCTGTCAAAATAGTCGTCCCATAGCATCTCAGCAACACCCATGGCAATAACTCTGTATTCAGCTTCAACACTAGACTTAGCACAAACAAATGGTCCTTTTCTTTCTCCAAATCATTGTTTCCATAAAAAATATGCAATATCTAGTTATAGATCTCCTCGTACTAGTGCATCTAGCCTAATCGCATATGTGTATCCTTTCATCTCAATCTTTGTATCTTTAGTAAAGATAAGTCATTTTCCAGGGTCTTTTTTCACGTAGCAAACGATGTCAGCCTTCATATGAATATCAATAGGTTCACCATGTTGACTGCATAAATGATGTTTGGTTTGGTTAGAGTAAAATAAATCAACGTACTCACAAGCCTCCTTGATATCTTCATCAAGCTGCATTCCATCCTTAATGCTCAATTTGTGACTCCCATCAATAAGCGTACGTGCAGGTTTACATCTCAACCTTCCAGTTTCCATCAATATATCTAGAGCATATTTTCTTTGATAAAGGACAAGACCTTCATTTGACATTACCAATTTAAGTACCCAGAAGTACTTTTAAGTTCCTAAGATCCTCCAGGTTAAAGATTGCAACAAGCTCTCCTTTTCGACGAGCTATCTCCTCCTCCTCATCTCCTATGATAATCATGCCATTAGAATAAACAAGAAGAAAAATCATTTTATTTTTTTTACTCTCGACAAATAGAGTGTGATCCCCGTTAACTTGGTGGTAACTCAATATAGTAATTACAACTCTAAGTCTCCCGAACCATGATCTAGGAGACCGTTATAGACTATATAAAGCTTTCTTCAATTTATAATATTTTCTTGTCTACTCGTGGCCAAGTGATAAATAAATGTAAACAACTTCTAAGAGGTTGCTATTTAAAAAAACGTTCTTGCTCCTACATATACTAGCCTTCAACAGTCCCCTACACTTTCTTTCCAGCATGATACACATAGAAAAGAAGTAAATAGTGGCTTTGCTTTTCTCTTTCTCGAGTTCTAAGTGTAGTCAGGTTCACCCCAAGGAACTAGGTGGGTAGTAGGTGCTAGACCTCGCTCTTCACCTAACATCAAAGCAATCCTCTCCTAATCTCCCCCTCACATGCATTCCAACCCATTTTATTGAGGCACAAGTTATTTGTTTACACCCATTAGTTTGTAATGGCTTTAACATACACGTTGACGAGGATCAAATGACCGTTCATGTACCTTTACCCTTGGAAACTCAAACTGAGGCTGGCTATTCTCTGGTAGACCTGACTAAGGAGTAGGGTGCTCACCCACCTAACCCACTCATGGGTCGGACTTGGGTTAGGATATAAGCTAGATAAGATATGTATGAATATGATATACTTTAAGTTTTTCATACGTGGTGCTATTTTTACATAAATTTAATAGTTTACATGTCAAGTAACATGTAAACTACTTATATTAGTTATATAGATATAAATGATGGTAATAAAATCATTTATACATATTAAATAACATTAAAAAATCAGTGGAAACAAATTAAATGGGCCCATGGGCTGGCTCGTGGTGGGCTTTGGGTAGAGGTTTTAGAGCCTCGACTATCCCATGGGTTGGCCCAGGTCGCATTTTGGCCAGGTATATTGTAAGGGGCCTCTCAATATCTAATCCCGGACCTTTCTTAATCATTCGAGACTAGGTTCGGCAATTCACAGCTACAATGTCGAAGATATCTTGCTTCTGCAAGTGCCTTCTCTAGTTAGCGGACATTTGACTTTCCAAGCCTCCACCATCTTCTCGTAGCTCTCTAAGCAGTCAGCCAACTCACAACTTAAATGCATGTGTCTTAAACCCTATACTTTTAGTCTTGCTCAGGTATACTCTACTCGAAGGAAGAGGAAATGGCGTGCTAGAGGCTTTGATAATCCTCGATGACATTTGCGAATCAACGTTGGCAATTTTGAGGGCTTGCTTGGTTGTCGGTGTGAGGGGAGGGAGGTTGATCTGATGATGCTTCCATTCTTTGAGAACGACAAGAGGAGAACAATTTGCACTGTGTTCATTTTTACCACAGGACCAAAAGTGTACAAGTAGTCAATACTATATTTTCTTACTAAAACCACTTGCAATAAGTCTAGCCATGTATCTTTCAATTTGTGATTTGTTTGTATTTTATGATGTAAATCTACTTCAACCAAATCTTTTGCACCCAATCTGGGAATATCCACAATGTCCCACTAGGGCCTCCATCTCCTCATGCATAGTTTGAACCAATCTATGATCAGAACCGGCTTCAACAACATTCTTGAGAATCACAGAGGTAGAAAGTGAAGTGATAAAGAATTATAATTTTCATTAAGCTTATAGTAACCATTGTATTTGTTAATCTCATCTCTGTGCAATCGAATCTTCTTCAAAAATGATCACTACTCAACACCAACATCTTCTATGTTGTCATTGGCATCCTTATCTTGATCACTTTCAAGATTAGAATCTGAATCACCAATGATAGTATAGGGATATAGATCTTGTAGGTTTGAATATGATCAAGATTTATCTCTCATTTTAGAGATTGCATCAGAGTTCCTTACTGATATTTCTTGTTGTAGTGTTTTTCGTGCTAGTGAGGAGAAGGAGACATTCACCCCTCCGTCTTTTCATCAATCTGGTTATAGCTACCCATAAAACGTACAAAATCGTCACAAGCATCAAGGAGAAGGACATCTCGAATATTTCCTTCATCATTAATTCCATTCACCCTTCCTAGAAAAATGCTCAAGAAAGCAAGATTCATGATCAATAAAGGTGACATATTTAGTAATATGCATTATTCTATCCTTAGGATGCAAGCATCTAAAACCTTTTCGAGTAGGAGAGTGTCTTAAAAATACCTTTGATTGCATGTGCATCTAGTTTCTTTTTTCAGGTGTGTAATCATGGAAATAACACAAACACCTAAAAGTATTTGGAAGAACAAATGATTTACTCTCTAACTAAATAATAGAAAAAGAAGTAGCCATGGTTAATCATCTTGAGAGCGTCCTATTTATAAGGAAGGAACTAGTGAGAACAACCTCTCCGGAAAATCTATAGGGGAAGTTTCTTTAAAATAAAATTGATATGCAAACTTCAAGAAGGTGGTTCTTCTTTCGTTTTGCTACATCATTCTTCTAAGGAGTATAGCTACAAGATGTTTAATAAAAACTTTCTTTAGTACTAAATAGTTCTTGTAGTTTCTTAAACAAATATTCCTGAGAGTTATCAAAGCTGAAATATTTAATCACTTTCTTGTATTGTGTCTCAATAAGATTGAAATTTTTTTTATTATGTTGACAACTTCTACACACTCATGAAGTAAATAAACAAACATGCTTCTGTATAATCATCAATAAATGTAATGGATATTGTATAATCAACAATAAATGTAATGGATATATTTATGAAAATCCATGATGGTATTTTTCAAAAAATAAAAGATAAAAAAAGTAGGGATAAATAGGTAAGGTTACCTGCTTCATGAAATAGGCTCATTTTCCTCCCATACTTAAATTTATAATGCATATTTTATGTTATTAAAGTTACTATTGTTTAGCGTTTTCCAAACCAAACTCCAAAAATGTGCAAATTATTTTGAAAGATCCCAAAAAAACTCTAAAAATTCTTTCAAATTTAGGTAATATTGATTTTTATATCTAGAATGACATATAAAAAAACTCAAAATAAAATTAGAACCTATCTTTAAAAAAAATCCAAAACAGTGAAAAGTTGCCAAAATCCCATAAAAAACCATATATTCAAAAACATCTAAAAAATAAATAGCTTTGTAGATAATTAAATAATTATCTGTTAACACTATTCCCATAAAATTTGTTTTACTAAAACGTTTTTGGGGCCTTTTAGACCCATATTTAAATTAAAAACAAAATTACATTTAAAATGCCTAGTTTATAATTAAAAAATATATAATATTTATAAAAAAAATCCAAAAATACATTATATATATATAATAAAAATATATTATATATATAAAAATTGAATATGTATATTCAAAAATCAATTAAAATGAGGAAAACTAAAAGAAAATAATTTTTTTTAAATATAAAAATATAAGACTAAAATTCACAAAAAATGTAAAATATACATATACCTTGTAAAAATACCCAAAAATACTAAAAATATAATAATAATAATAATAATAATAATAATAAACACATAGTATCTTGTTGTCTATATTGTCTCCTAATTGAGTGTTTGCCTCCTCGTGCAAAACCTTTGACTTCCACCAATTAAATAAAAAGAAATAAATTTGTTTTGAGACATAATCTGACATTGCTAAAACTGAATTAGCCAGAAGTGAAAAAAGGTTATCATTGGACAGAAAAAGGAGGAGAAGAAATTGTGTATTTCTCTTGGAAATGGAAGTGGAGTACCCTTATAACTCATGGCTTCTGAGCAATCAGGAGTATAGTGACGTAGCAGCTTCGGTGTTCATCAAGGAAGGAAGCTGATAACATATCGTAATCTTACAGAGAAGCACTTTTACTTGTACTCTTAAATTAGTGAAGGGTGAGTCGCATCTAAGTAGTTGTTATGTAGACTATAACACATGATTTAGACAAGATCATCTGCAACAAATGAATCCAAAAGGTTTTGATTGCAATATCACTTTCCCTTGCCAACTAATTGAAGCAAGCAAGCAAATAACATCATACCTAGTTTCTGAACAAGTGAATAATAATAACAACACCTACTACATCAATACAGTAGCATCACTTAGATATACTGAAATGTTACCCTTGCGTTGTTATCATTTTGCATTCTTTAAACTTCTTTCCTTTTCTTGTAACAACCTCGGAATTTCATATTTTGACATCATTAGAATTTTTCATAAATTTAAAAAATATAAAAATTATAGAACAATAAAAAAGTTTATAAAATAATAAAAGTATTAATCTCCGAAAATGTTTTACTGCAAATAATTGACTAGCAGCCCTATTTGGAAGTTTGCCTCTTAAAGTTCGACACTTAAATTCCCTATACAAGCTTGTATAAAAAAGTCACATCTTATTTGATTAAAAATTAATTGGGTGACAATGAAAACAATTCTAATTCTTAGCAACCTAGTTCTCGGTTATCAAACATGTATAATTATGTTGGAAGCATTTATATGGAATTAGTACTACTTATTGGAGACTATGTTGCATTTATTTGCATTAATTGGGTGACAATGAAAACAATTCTAATTCTTAGCAACCTAGTTCTCGGTTATCAAACATGTATAATTATGTTGGAAGCATTTATATGGAATTAGTACTACTTATGGAACATCACATCTCTCATGTAATCTTAACTAAGTTTTTTACATTAAAAGATGTACTCTAGCTTCACCATGGAAAATGGTTGGAATGTAACTCCAATGTTCACGAGTTACATATTTGAGTGTCTTAGCACTATGTTGCATTTATTTGAAGAAGATTATAGTGGAACTAAGATCATAACGCAACAGACTGCATACTATCAACTCCTTGATTGTGCATGGGTTCAAGGGACATCATGAGAGATTAATAAAGTGATTATGTATGACATGAGACCACTTCATAAGGTTGAGAGATCTAATGGTTGAGAAATAACAAATGCCACTAAGATGCTAGATATTTCTGGTACATTACTAGCCCTCATGGCAAAAATATGCTAGAGTGTATTTAATGATCGACCAAGATAAGTATATGGAGAAAACAATAGTGCGAAAGTGTATCGGACATAAATAATAAATAATATAGAAAAAAACACTGGGATTTTATGTGGAATCCTACTCCATGAGGAGCGGGATGAAACCACGACAGAATGCACTTAAGGGGTTGATTCTTCTATTCATTTTCTCTCAATTGGTATAATGAGTGTGGGGTTTCTTTATACAGCCTCACAGACAGACCAAAGTCCCACTAGCAATAGACGTGGGACTAAACATGTGGATGTGATAATTGGACCCTGGAGGGATCCAATTACTCATCTATATATGTGATGCATACTCTATCACCCCCCTCCCCCGACTACCGCCCCAAGCTGGAGTAAACAATGCTTAGCTTGGACAAATAGAGAGAAATCACTCACAATACAAGACACTAAAGGCAATATCAACTCATCGTATACTCTACCGATTGCCTATTAAGAACGCTGCTTCACACGTAGTGCTAGTGTGGAGGAGCTGAAGAGCTAGAGTGTGAACTATGTATCCTCGTCGGAGAACATGTACTTCGTATTGCGTATGTCAGAGTTACTGAAACTAGAATGAGTCTCCACGTCTGAAGGAACAAACTGGAAAAGGCTGTAGAAACATCCTCGTCGGAGTCCACCGTCTTTGGAGAATGGAGTCTGAAAGTCTCCTCATCAGAGAATGTGATCTCTATTCTAGAGTCCCTATGAATCCACGTGAAATATAAGCCCACAATGGTTCGGAGAATGGGTTCTCTAATATGAAGTCCCTATGGATCAAATGAAAACCTTGAGCCAGCCAGATCAAGTATGGAGGCCTCTCGAACAATGAACGCATACATATGTACCTTTAACTATAGACTCCGAAACAATATGTAGAGTCTGAATCTGGCAATCTATAGAGTCTGAAATTTGATCTGTATAACTTTACATAATACTCCCATTTATCCCATAATAGTCGGAATAGATGATGTCGATCAAGTTTGGAGAAGACATAATTACGGAAAACAAAAATTCATATAACTCAATCTCCATTTTTTTTCTCAACATTTTCTCCTTTTTTAAAAAATCATTTTTTTCAGATTTTCCTTTTTTTCGTGTACCACTTTCCTTTTTGTACGCTAGTCTCTTCTCTCTTTTTCAAACTCACAGCCCAATTGGTGCTCTTTTTCCTTGGGCCCCCAAATGTGATCGGTGAACCCAATACAACTTAGAGCTCATCCCTTTTCCTTTTTTATTTAATAAATTGTAACCACAGTTTAATTGGGCGTGAAATACCTTCTCTCCCCTGTATTTGTTTCGAATACAAAGGCAAATGGGAACCCTTCTTTCATCGAATGACAGGAACTCGTCAAAGGGCACCTCCAAATCTCAATACCGCCAGGGTTCCCAATTGGGACCCATCTCATATGTGATGCCACCTGGAGATGGAAGGGGTCGAAGGGGGAAGAACTTCAGGGGCTTACTTTGCAAAATTCCTGCTGCCCAAGAATTAGGGCTTAACAACCATAGAATTCGTGAATATGTTGATCAAAACTCGGAACTTTCAATCAAATGCGGTGGTGTTGTCTTGCAGATTTTAGGATTACAGAATACCCTAAACTCTTCTCAAACTTTGAGCATGTCAATGAACAAATCTTCAAAAATAAATATTTAAAAACGAACAATCATAATCAGATCTGCTCTAATAATCAAATCTCGAAGAAATCACAAAAATAAAGTAAATCTTCAAGATTCGAACCTGCTCTAATACCCTTAGAAAACGATAGTGTGGATGCGTATCAGAGATAAAGAATAAAGAACATGGAAATAATATATGGATTTTCTGCGGAAATCTACTCTGTGAGGAGCGGGATAAAAAACCACGGGAGAATGCCTCTCAAGGGCTGATTCTTTTATTCGTTTTATCTCAACTGATACAATGAGTGTTAGGTATCTTATATAACCCCACGGACAGACCAGAATTCCACTCCACTAACATTAGATGTGGGAATAAATCTATGGATGTGGTAATTGGACCTTGAAGGGATCTAATACCCATCTATAAATGTGACACATACTCTAATAGTATCGTTATCACAAGTATATATTGTGCCATATTCTCGGACTGTAGGATAATTACATTGTGACACCTAATGAGTGTAAGCCTATTGCGGTAAGTTTCCCAGGTAGGGATGTGAGGAAAGCTCGAGCTCGATGAGCTCAACTTGACCTCGGCTCGTTAAGGACTCACGAGCCGGACTCGAAACCTTAACGAGCCCGAGTTGGGTTTTATAGCTCGTTAGCTTATCGAGTCGAGTCCGAGTTGGGCATTGTTCAACTCGGAAACTCGACTCGATAACTCATTTCCCCTCTTAATAAAAAGTTGAAAACATATATACCGAAACTTTCACATCGAGTTTGATATAAAATAGAGGTTAACGTTTTGCTTGTCCAAAAAACTGCAGAAAAGAGTATAAAAAATCAAAGTTACAAATGGTATTTGCATAATTTAATGTATAAAATGAAACAATGACTCGTTAAGAGGTTCATGAGCCTGCTCATTTTGAAGCTCGTGAGCCAACTCAGAAACTCGTGACTCTATAAGAGGCTCGTGAGCCAATCATTTTGATGCTCGTGAGCCAATCATTTTGATGCTCGTGAGCCAGCTCATAAACTCGTGGCTCGATAAGAGGCTCATGAGTCAGCTCGAACTTGATGAGTTCGAGTTCGAGTTGGTGATCCAGAGCTCGACCCTTATCAAGCTCGAGTTCGAGTCCGAGTTGAAGCTAACTGGACTCGTTGAACTAGATAGACACCCTAATCCCAAGATACAAGGAATCGTTTCCATACCCACAGTGTGGCTCTTAGAAAGAGTAACAAGGGCGACTTGTAATTGTAAAACAAGTTATTATTTTATATTACAAACCTAACAGGTAAAGTTTCAGCAAAATAAAATTTGGATCTGCGAAGTTGTTCTTGACATCGAAGTAAACAAAAAAAACTTGACAAAAAAAAACCTCGACTATTCGAGAGGGCAAGTAAACATATGCCCTTCTCTTTACTGTCTGACAGCAGATTCTATATGTAAAAATGCATTATTGCTTTACTATATTCCAGGAGGCAAAATAGCCTTCTGCAGGGAACCGTACGGGACAAATTTTCAAGGGTGCGGGATACCGGGCCACCCCTCGGCGCTCCTGCCAGTGCAGCAGAACTCCTCCACGTGGCAGCATCCTGGGCTCCACTGGTGGGTCCCAGATGGGATCCCGTAACGCCTATTCCCCAACGGCCGCGAGTTCTGGACGGGGCAGTGGACGCAACCGCCTCTCCCGGTGCCGCCGCTACCCATCCTCGTCGGCGGCCCGCCATAGTGCGCCGTCTGAGGGCTCCCGTGGTGCAAGTACTGGTGGCGTCTCTGCTGGTGGAGGCGCTGCCCGCCGCCTCCGTCCGCCGCCATCTGCTGGAGGTTGGGGGAGCTGTGGGCCTTGTGCATCGCCTGCAACATGTTCGACGAAACGCTTCCTAGGTCAGGAGCCGCGATCTCGCCGCTGGCAGAACCCGGCGACGATTCCGGCGACGCGACGGTGAGCACCGTCGCGCCGCCGTGGTTATGGCTCTTCCTCGGTGAGAGGGGGATCCCATTGACGGCATTGAGGTACCGATGATCCATGGAATTCACGCGGTCGAGACGGATACCACGGGCGACTTGGAAGAGATAGATTCGGAAAAGTGGCGCGCCGGTTCCGCTGCTGGAGGGAGTAGTCGAGGAGGAGGAGGAGGAGGAGTATGCTGCTTCGAGCCGATCGTACTCCTCGACCATGTGGCGCACGTCATCGTCGGACTTGATAGTGACGAGGGCGTCGAGGTCCTCGGGCGCGAGCTGGTACTTGACGACCACATCAGAGTCGCACACCGCGGCAATCCTCTCGCGGAGCACTGCGGTAGTTACACACAATCCATTTCCTTAAGCATTTGTATATGCCAAGCTTAGAGGCTGATGATTACGATGATGGTGTACCTGAGAAGGAGAGGGGACGGGGGGCGGTGAGGACGCGCGTTTCGCCGCCGACGTACTTGAGGAGGCCGTCCGGTGGCCGTGGGAGGATCCTGCCGCCGAAGCTGCAAAGGAACTTGAGGCGGTTCTTTGGAGAGGACGGCGACGAATCCTCGCCCGTTGCTGCAGTGGAATGCTCCATTGCCTTCGCAGCACCGGCGGGCGGACGCTCTGATTCCGTGTTGGGATGGGAAGATCTCACGCTTCGCTGTCTGCAATTAAATACATAAAAAAACGTCAATTTTGCTTAAAAGGCCCTCTAGTTTGTTTTAGAAAAACTTCCTACCTTGTGGGAGGTTAGTTTTACTTCGCTTAGATATAGATAATCACCCAGAAATGCCTCGGTAATCTTTGAGGCTGCTTTGAGCATGGAGGTCGTCCGATCAAGATTGGACGGTTTAGATCGTTTTCTACTTTCCAGGTCCGAGAATGCCCCGGCCTGTGATGTTGCCCACGCCCCAATGATACCAGCTGATTGAAGGAAGAGTGTTAGTTTAGAGAGAAGCTATAGATATATAGATGCCCGCGTTGTCGTGGCCCGTGTGTTTTTTGGAAGTGTTCTTACTCAATGTGGTGCCATGTTTGGGAAGATTTTTGGATTTTTCTGTTACCTTAGATGATTAAGAAAGAAGTATGCGATGCGGTATTCAGGTGGCTAGGTCGGCGGAGAACGAACCGTGTAGATATGGGATTATTGGATGCTTGTGACTGCCCCTTGGTGCAAATATGAAAATTCATAGGACTTCTTTGTAAAAGTGGGCAAATGGAGAGGGTAATAAACGTGAGAAGAGATGTGAAACAAGTTGTTCACCATAAGCAAGTTTTGGGATTATCACTCCAACGACTGATTGCCACTGCATCATTGAATATGTAACGTCTCAAGCTTAAATCCACAGTCGTTAATGGAGGAAAACTTGTACTGATACCTTAGTGAGTTCGGGTGTGATTGAATCCGATGACAATCACTCAAAATGCTTAAATTTAAATTATTAAGTAGTAATCTCCACCACTTATAATATACACCTATCGTTAATGAGTTTCCAACTATATATGTTTGAAGGTCGGGGTGTTACAAAATAAATTTTATAATCCTTTCTCGTGTATACATGCATTTTTTGGTAGTCGATAGGAAACAAGTCATTCTTTCTCACTACATACTTGTAAAGAAGTTGAATGACCTGACAAGTGCCAAATGACAGATAGACAACGCTTCCCTTGGAGAGGAAGCAGGAGATATATGTGACATTGCATGCAGATATCATTTCTTCTTTGGGAAAGAAGCAATCTATGTCCCATTGCTTTTTACAGGCAACAAATCTTTTTATGAATCACAAGTAAAGGCTACCTAATGAGGGTAAAATCACCCGCATATTATGATTGGGATTTTATATGTGTAACGCCGCATCCACTGGTTTAGTCCCACGTCTATTGTCAGGTCACTGAACCACATGAGCGTGCACATGACTCTGTTCAGTGTTTCTACATGCAAATCATGGTGTCACAGTATGGCATGTATGGTGTTGTAATGCGTATATGTTTTATGATTTTGTTTGGTACATTGATTCGAACACAAAATCAAATGCATGCACATGACAAACATCAGATGCTTTCGAACAGTGGCGGACCCACGTACAAGACAAGGGGGCACGTGCCCCCCCTAATATCTTACCTTCCTTTTAATTCCCACTTTCATGTGCCCCTTTTATTATTATTTTATCATAACATCAATCCTTGATAAATTCCCATTGACTTATTTTTAAAATAGAACTTATGGATTTCGCATTCACGTGCCTTTATCTTGTTGAAACAATTTTCTGTTCAATTTGTTTTCCATCGAACAAGGCTCGCCTCTCTTTTCTTCTGCCAATTGAAACGACCCTTAAATCTATCACATCTCGGATGTCAATCCTACTTCCACATCTCGACTTTTTGGGATCGACATTCCTCATATCTCACTATCTCGGCATCTTGGTATCTCCTTCCACATATCTCGCATTTTGGCATCCCATTATAATCTCTTGTGACATCCTCTTCATCAAGAAGTACTCATCTCGGATCTCGACATTTCTCATCATTGTGTCTAAATTCTCAATTGTGTCTGGCCTTTGTAGAACATTTTAGCATCTCACATGTTAGTTAGTCTTCTTTTTTGTGGTGCGAATTTTAATTCAATTAACTATTTTTATATCTTTGTTCCTATTTTGACCTGACAACTTAAGTTCGATTTAAGTTTTAAGTTATCAATTATTCCAACTATGAATGTTTCTTTTACGTATACAACTTGTAAATTCAATCTTTAATATTTTTCGATCACATGTACTTAAGTAACATCAACTCAATGTAATTAATCAACTAACAATACTCACCACGCTTTGTTTGTCTTGATTATTTTTATAATTATGTATTGATAATGAGAATGTTGATGTATTAACATGCTATAGGAATAAACAAATTATTCATTTAAAATATTTATATACAATTTTTTTTATAATATAGATAGCTGTTAAAATGTACTTTAGTTTATATTTAAAAATGTCCAAAATATTTAGTGTTATAAATCATCTTTATTATTCTGTTTGAGTAATGATACTTTAAAATGGGACATATTTAATTTTATTAACGATGACACTATTTTTTGTTATTTTTAAAGTACGAAATCTAGGCAATGGCAATTGTACCAATTACGTAGTTCGATATATATATATATATATATATATATATATATATATATATATATATATATGAATTTAATGGTAGGGGTAGCCAACATGGCTGCCCCCGCACCATTTTCGACGCTTTTTTATTTTTTTCAGAAAATGTCGCCATGTATATTCATCCCTATATCCCTCCTACATGCCATTCGAATTTCGTCGGAAACAGAGACTCCTACGGCCACCATCCAGACAGTCATTTTTTAACGGTAACAAGATTTTTTAAATCGACACCATCTCGATGGAGGTCGTAGGAGTCTCTGTTTCTGACGAAATTCGAATGGCATGTAGGAGGGATATAGGGATGAATTTACATGGTTTTATTTTTCAAAAAAAAATAAAAAAACGTCGGAAATAGGGGGCGGGGCAGCCATGTTGGCTGCCCCAAGGGGGCAGCCCCATTAAATCCATATATTATAGGTGCATACAATGTGTGCATTTATATTTTTTTTCAATTATTATGAATATCATTATAGATTATTATCATAGTGCCCTACCTAGTATGAAATCCTGGGTCCGCCACTGCTTTCGAAACATGTATCCTCAAAGAGATTTGTAAGGTTTAAAATGAAGGGATTTTTACACCCATAACTCTAGAGTGATTTCACAATAACATTCATAACCATGTATAATTGTGAATTACATGAGAAACCTCGAGTAATGATTAACTCTTACCTGACATAACCTTATGTTATGTTCCGTTTGGAATATCCGTTATATTTAACGGTTTCCGTTAAAAAAACAAAAATGTCCATGATGTTCATCTTATTTGCAAAATATGACATCCCCCAGAGTTCCTCTTGGAAGGCCCCCGGTCCCCACGTCGAGCTGCTCTGCGAAGCCTCCTACCGCCGAGCTCCTCCGAACCTCCACCCATCCATGTCCCCGCCGTCGCGCTCCCTCCTCGAAGCCCCCCCCCCCCGCCAGCCACCACCGTCGAGCTCTCCCCCCCCCCCCCCGCCCCACTCCCCCGACGCTCCGTACGCCCTGCCCCCCCCCCCCCCCACGCGCACCCCAACCTCCTTGCTCGAGTGCCCCCCCGAGCCCCGCAGCTGGAACCACCCGCAGGAACCTAAGCTCCCCCCCCCCCCGCCAACGACACGCGCGCAGCCTTCCTAACTCATCGTCTGCAAGGTTTTGCAGGATTTTTTTTCTTTTTTATTTTGAGTAATCCTAAACTATCATTGGTAGATTGGTTAGATTAACTCACTCATATGGTTGAGTTAACGTATTAAATTAACGGAGGGTTATGGGTGTGAGACGGAGTGACTATTCGAGGTTTCTCATGTAATTCACGATTATGTGGGGTTATGAATGTTATTGCGAAGTTACTCAGGATTATAGATGTAAAAATCCTTAAAATGAAAGAGATTTAAAAGAAATTGGTAAGGTTGGAGACTTGGATTCCTTGTATGGTGCAAAATAAGATATTTCTCGCACACGCGCATGACTTATGAATAACACTTTTGGAAATAGTTTGAAGCTCATCACAATTAACACTTGAACTTAGTTCATACGGATTCAACTAAAAAGCATTCTTCGCCAATGCTCATATTAACGAGGGAGGAGCCAGAAACGTAAGTGAATGATTCAGAACACCTGAAGATATCTACCTGTCGACGCGAATCATGCGATAGTCTGGTATGAAATCCAATTCAGGTTTCAAAAATCATGGGTACCTGGCACGGAGGGAGGGAGTGATCGGAGACGTCCCAAGGGACAGCCTTCGAAGGGAGGGTGACGGTGATCGATGTGGGGTGTCGGCGAAGGCGACAAGCAACGGCGGACATGGACGACGACACTTGAGGATCAAAGCTTACGCTGCGCAGCGATGATCTCTCTATCTCTCTTCCAATTCTCTATCTTCTTGTTATGCGTCGTCCTCCAAACTCTCCTCATGTCTTCCTACTTACATTTCAAGATGGCACGACAATACGCTCTCTCTCTCTCTTTTCTCCGTCATTCTCTCCCTCCCTCTCTCTTTCTCTCTCTATATTTAGCGTGCGAAGAAACGGAGAGGATGCTCACTGACTTAAAGGCAAAATCACAACTATATCCCAAGAATCAGACTTTATCTTCTCCTAAATCTCCATTTTTATGGATAAAGATTGCTGTTAGGATTTAGGAAGAGAAGGAATCGCCATCGGTCATTTCTCCTGATCCTGTTCTTTCTTGTAAATTACGTATGATGGGATACTTTCATATCTGCTTAGAGTATTTTATTCGTATCCAGTCTTCAAAATGGATTTTCCATCGTATGTTGTTTATATTCTAATATTAGATACTCGTATTTTTTTTGCCTGTCTATCGCCGTCTATATTACAGCAAGATTGAACAAATAATTGGCATTCACATGCAATACTTCCCTTCCCTTTGCTCGGTCTGTAACGAAGGAAAGTAATCGCATTCGCACATGATCAACTACGTGTTTGAAAGAAGGAATGGAAACGAACTATCCGTCGTTATATTTAGTTAAATATGTTGTAAACAGATCATCAAGGCATATATTAAACAATAATCATCTGGATTAACATGAATCATTTTAATACCATCACAGATTAGCAAACAGATAATCAATCATTTCTTATTCATGATTCAATTACAATATGCAGACATGAACCAATATATTATGCAGAACAACATATTAGGGTGAGATCCAGGTGAGGTAAAGCAATAAATAAATTATGACAAACAAAATAGCAAATGGATTAGTTTAGAGATCATTGAAGCGCGTCCATGAAGGACTGACCTTAGAGAGGATATTACCCCCACAATATTGGTGCATAGCATACTCACAATCCACTCTCAGGATATGATGGCACACGATCTTCGTCCGCGCACACTGACGAGATCGTACCTCAGAGAACTGCCACCAAGAGAAGAAGAGAGTCGCAGTTGCGGTGGAATAACATAGAGCAAGAGCAAGAGACCTTTTCTTGCATGAGAAGAAAAAGGGTGGCTGGGGATAGGTATAAGTAGGCCTAGCACGAGACCTTTCGTATTTCGAAAACGTCCTCTCAATGGGTGCCTCTTCATATTCTGAAGCGATGGCTAAGCCTGAACTGTTGAGTCAAGTTGCATTCCCGTAGCAGTCTAATCACAATTTATCTGTAGGATTAATTTATTCGACATGTAAATTGAAACCCGTAACAAAATTATTGAGATCCGAATTGACTCTTCGGAGTCGGAGACGGAGCTGAGTGCACACACAAGCATGTGTGGTCCTCCATTCCTCTTCACGACTATTGCTACAAGAGCTTGAGGTGTGAACTCATATATAAGTCCCACCAAAGTTTAGAACTACTAAATATGATACTAAAAACTTCACCCAAACTCTCCTTATTTCAAATTTGAGAATTCTCAACTTTTCCTCCAACATAATTGACTTCTCACTTGAAATCAATTTGACTTCCCAATGCAAGTAAAATAGGATTATGTTAAAATCTAATTGTAATAAATACTACAAAACTTAATTGCATTAAATAAAACAAGACAAGGTTAAGAAATTGTTGAAAATCAGGATTTTATGTTGATCTCGATATGAATATTAGGTATTGCTCTACACTTTATTGTTTTTTTTGTATTTACTCAGATATTCGTATAAAGATTACAATACCCATTAGGTTGGGGGAATCTGATGTGAAGAATAAGTTTCATTTATGGCAGAACAATTTCCATTTCGAGTTATTGATAAGCATAAATCCAATATATTTTGAATCCAACAAATCATATAAAACATGAAACATTTTCATATATATAAAAACATTTTAGTAATACGACCAATGTAAGTTGAACCTTGAAGTCTAATCATTTCAGAGTGAGTTCAAAGGTTCCTTAATGCAAGTTATTCTGAATGAAAATTAAGCATTTTTAGTCTTTAAGGAAATTATCTTAATTAGATTGCTTATTGGTGTCTTCACTTATATATGTGCAATTTTCTATTTTTTATATATTTTGGTTATTTTTATAAGCTTTCTATATGAATATACTTTTCTCTATGAATATTTTAGTAATTCACAATTATATAAATCAGAATAAATATAATTATAATTATAATTAAATTGACATTAAGTTGGGAAGTCTTCCGTATTAAATCTTGATTTTTAATTTATTTTCTATGAAAACTGAATTTAATTTTTGATTTTAAAATTTTTATGATACTTAAACATAAAGTATAATAAGAAATAATATTTTTAATATCTATATTCAGTTTTGTAAATGCTACAATATTTTTTGTTACGGATTTTTCTACTAAATTGGTTGTGGCACAATCTCAAGAAAGACACATCTCATTTGAAGGGCTATATATGTGTATATATACATACATACATGCGTACATACATGCATACATACATACATGCATACATACATATACACACACGTAAGTGTGTGTACACACACACACACACACACACACACACACACACACACACACACACACACATATATATATATATATATGAAATATTGATGGATTAAAAAATACCCATAGAAATTCTTTTTGTTGTAGTGAACGGTCCCCTTTATGAATGTGGAATTAACTATTACCATTTGCACATCGTTGATGAATCTCCATTTCATCACCTTTATTCTTTCATTTTGTCCTTCAAATACTAGCTAAATCAATGTAAATAGTATTACATTGTATTAAATAACACATTATTTATTGTGTAAATATTATATAAAATATTACACTTAAAGCCAAAATAAAAGAATAAAGAAAATAAAATGAAATGAAATACCCTAGGTGTGAATGACCCTAAATCCTGAGACCTAGGCATCATGAGTGGGACGACAAGGAATAAAGTAATGGGAGACAATGA